>CM060890.1:18788764-19276264 GCA_030762935.1 Hymenopus coronatus
CTACATTTTTCATGTGTAGCCGGGGTAGAGAATTTCTTGGCAATAATCGTGTAGCATTTTTGGAGTGTATTAAAAATATATATCCATGCTAATTTTTATTTATTCCATTTTTCGTTTTTAATTATGCTGTTCACAGACGTGCACCCACTTGCATAAACACACATGCAAGCGCTTCAATTTGAGCTCTCAAAACTATATTTCCGATAAAACCTCGATGTTTAATTTTTTAATAGAATGCGATCCCTAACTACTTTGCACGTTGTAGAAAAGACATTAACACTTTATTAAAATCTGTGAACGCTAACGTACTGAAGAAATCATTTTGAAAATTTTGTATAAGCAGAGCAGAGGAATTATTACTAGAGTATTTGCTTCGTATCTTTCAAGCATTAAAATTTTCACTATACAAATATTTGGTTTCAATTGGGTAGTTTTTGTAAGTCCAGGGGGTACAACATTCTGAGGCGTTAGTTCAAATCTTGAAATGCTGGCGTTGATATTACATATTCCGTCTATGAGATCCTCAGCAGAAGAAAAAAGAAAGGAAGAAAAAAAAAGTAAGAACGAACAGTGACAACACCTCAAAAATGTGCAAAATATTAAACATTTCAAACTAATATCTCAGAAATTGCTGATTCACAAAAAGCAGTTTTTGCAATAATTTGTGTGCTTTAAAGAGGTCTACACTGTTTATGCCTTTATCTATCACTTATGATTTTTAGTTAAACAAAATTATATGAAACGCCTTTCGAATAAAGAGGATCTCATAGGCTATTCTCAGAAAATGAAGATATACATTTATCTTGTATTTTAAGCGTTTTGCATTTGAACTTTTTCAATCACATCTTTGGAAAATATTGAACTTAAATACAAACTTTAGTATTTATCCAACATTTCGTTTAGTAGATATGCTGTTAACACACACACACACACACACACACACACACACACACATACACACTACGACTTTTTCAAAAAACTGTATTTCCATTGAAATCTTGTCAGTGAATTTTGGTTGAATATGCAATATTTCCTATAGATACTCGGAAGGAAAAGTAAAAACGTCTACTTATTCTCCTGCACAGCATAATAATAATAATAATAATAATAATAATAATAATAATAATAATAATAATAATAATAATTCCTTTAATATTAGGAATTATTTCGTTTAATAATGATTGAGATTTCTATCTGTGAATAATGAAATGCTTAGTTGCATAAAAATATCAAAGTATATTTTGTATTTCGTTATGGAACATAATTCTTGATGGTTTGTTCTCTATACACGTATTGAATTCTCTAGCATTAGCCCGGAAGCCATAGTTAAGCATTGCTCACTTTTGATAAGCAATTTCTAATTTTTAATATAACAGTATCTGTAATCTCTTTCTTTCATTTTACAAGCTAACTGCTTCGATGTTTCTTCTGTAACTTCATTGCTAAACAGAGGCACCACTGTACTCTGGACTGTAATATTTGGTCTCATTGAGGCTTTCCATTCATTTACTGTTTGCGAGCCTTGCATTAGTTTTGTTCTCTTGTAATTATATCATCCTGCACAAACTAATAGAAGTTGCAATTTTATTTTTAGGCTGTATGAAATTGTTATCTTTGGTCTTTGTAGCATTTGTCTTATCAATAACTGCTATTTCTTTGCGTAATTTTTGTAATTATAATGTTCTCTGTTCTTATCCACAAACGGGCATTTTTCACTCAAGTTGCATAGTTCCAGATATTTACAATTTTGAGCATGTATCTGCATTTCAGGAGGAGAATATCGCTCTAGAGACAAATCCAGAATGCAGGATGGTGCAGCACAAATCGTCTACATTAATAGAAAACTCTACCCTTTATTCAAAATTCAAATGAAGAATATACTTTAGCCACCCCCCCCTCTGTAGTGTGTAAGCATCGTGTCTGTCACTCATTCAAGAATACATGCGCCTTTATATTCAAGAAAGAAGTTATCTACCTTCGGAACAATGTTGTACATCGAAGACAAACCTATCGTACGCTTATGCTTTAATGTAATGCACCTGAGATGAGAATAATGAAGGTTTTGCCTCCGGACACTCATTTTTCGTATTTATTTCACAATATCTCCTTTAAACATCAGAACCTTATGGTTTCAAGTTGTACATGATATCCTACCCACTCGTAGTAGATTATATAAAATTCATCTCACTGATTTTAGTAAGTGCCCGAAATATAACGAGGAAAATACAGTACAGGTTGAATGAATGTTCTGTTCTGCACGAAATTAAGATGCACTTTATGGATTTCCTGAAGAAACTACGGTTATGATACTTCTGTAATACTTACTCTGCAAAATCTTACAAGATGTATAAAAACTTTTTAATTGATAGTAATTCATTAACTGCAAATAGAATATAGAAATGTATTTGAAACCAGTTAAATGTTTGATACCAAAG
This sequence comes from Hymenopus coronatus, assembly GCA_030762935.1. NCBI lineage: Eukaryota > Metazoa > Arthropoda > Insecta > Mantodea > Hymenopodidae > Hymenopus > Hymenopus coronatus. The sequence continues at coordinate 18,791,200 of CM060890.1, forward strand.
TGATGTATATTCATAGTTTTTATTGTAAGGCATAACAAAATAAGCAAGAGAAAACAGAGTTCCCGTTTCGCTTAGGGTGAGTTATCTTGCAAAGGATTTTCCTAGGGTTTTCCTGTATCCTTAGAAGACGAATTTTGAATGACATGGCTCCATTATGGACCCCGAGCTTATTTGAGCATCATTTCACAGATTTCATTCTGCGTCCGATATGACCTACCAAGTTAAAGCACGATAAACTAAAAAATAATACCTTTTGTTCTTCATTTAATGTTTATAAAGTACCCAGGAAGTAAAGGTTCGAAATAAGTTGAATCTGAAGCGTGACCAGAACTCACGATTCCAGAAAATACAACATTGGCGATCCGATACTCCAACAGAAGAACGGAGCAGTAATAAACCTGAGTAAATTAGCCTGTCTTGTCTTCAAGGCTATAAAATAATGTATATTAAAATTTCACTTTCGGTAGTGAAAATGCGTGTGTGAAAACCAGTCAAAATCCTGTTTTGCCGGAACTGGATCCTTCACTTTCATTAACAGTGTATGAATACTATCGTTCTTAAAAATCGAGTAGTTCTGCAGTTTCCCAATATCACACGCTAAACGTTTCTTTTTTTAAGAGTACATTTACGCGTAAATTGAACAAAATACTTGTTAATAGGTTTATTACTAAGAATGAAATATCGGGTTTCAAAATCTTGTTTGGTCTCTATTATAAGAGATAATTTTACATGAACTTTTAAATGTATCTGCGCACAAGAAGATAGTCATTTAGAATGTTTGTCTCGCTTTGTGTTCTTTCTATATTTTTACGTGCTCAGAATGTTCCTTATGACGCAATTTTTGTTCAATTTGCTTCCAGATTTACAAATATTTAAACTTTGGTAGTGAATTTGTTTATCGATTTTTCAGTACCGAAAATTTAATTATAATTTTCAAATAGCACATTAAAATTAGTTAAACATTTTGTTTGTCGTAAGTTATTTTTTCTCAAAAACTAAGATGCTAATAAAAATGTTTGTTTTCCATGTATGAGATTAAGTAATTACAGAGTAAAAAAGATATTCATCTCAGCAAAAATAAAATGTTGTAATCATGTAAACTTTTTTGTTTAAAATAATAATTTAAACCAATAATAACTTGAACATCACTGGAGATATTACAATTAAAATGTCTATCCTTGCTTATGATTTGGTGTATTACTTGTGGTATAAATTAAAAGTATTTATATATGTGTTTAAAAATATAGAATTTAAAAATTCAATTACAAGTACCCTTAACTTTAAGCCCCATGCAAAGCTATTTACAGAAGTATTATTAATTTTTTTTCTGTTTCAAAACACTGTAAATGCGTTGTTATCTTCGAAAAGGCGGTCTCGGTTCCACAAAGTATGCGGTGCATTAGTCTTATACAGTTCAGGGAAAGCTGAAGAACTCTTTATTGAGTAAAGGTTATGTATGAGAAAACTGCGCTCAAACAATCGGTGTGCTCAGCATGGTGATCACCTCACCACGTGTCCGCTATGGAAATAGCAGAGAAATAATCATCGTGCAGCAGTATGGTGTCGCTGGTAGCAGAATTACTATTTCTGCATTGCATATCAAAAACGAAAGGAAGAAAAGTAACACGAGAGGAATAAATTGGCTTGAGAATAACATGGGCAATTTCTTTATCTGTTCATAGTTTCATTACTGATTTTTTTGATTTATTAATGTGCTCTCCACGTAAATATAATTGCCAACATACCATATAATATTAGTATTAATGACATACTCAAACTAAAACTTAATCCACTTTCCGGTTTATAAGCAATCATTTTAACTAAATTTTAGCTAAAATAGAATAGTATGAAATATATTATCACTTCATTTTAACCTAATTTTAAATATTGAAACTCCAAATTAATATCATTAATATTAATGACATACTCAAATTAAAACGTAAGCCCCTTTACGCTTTATACGCAATAATGTTCAACTAAATGTTAGTCCAAATAGAATAGTATGAAATATTCTATCGCTTCGTTTTAACCCAATATACCAGATATTGAAATGTCGAAACTCCAAAGGAAGTAAGCAAAGATTTACTTTAGTATTAATAAGCTATAAAACATCTACTGAGTCATTTTTTACACATTCCTGTTATAGTATCAGAATTTCTAAGACCTTCGAATAAGGTTTAGAATCTTTAACAATAATTTATTTTAATCATGCGAAAATTATCATAAGTGTATAATACAATTAATTGCAAATGCAGCACGTTCTTATAATATGCATTCAAATGCAGTAGTTATTATAAAGCACACAATTAAATACCAACCTCAAGCACACAAAATACCTATCTAAAATTATTAATGGATTAGATCACTATCTGCTTTATTGAACGATGTGTATATTTTAAATTATGAATTAAAACACATATAACCAAATTTATTTAAACAAGCAACATACAATTTTCCATTATTTGACATAAGTGCGCTCATTATAAATTATTATATAAAGATATTACGTGTTTACTGATACAAAGGAATACCATTGGAGTCGCCCTCCGTGGTGTAATGGGTACCATGCTGACTTCATATGCTCAAAATCGTGGGTTAAAACCCGGCGGAGGACGATGGATATTTTCGGGTGTAAAAATCCTTAACATGGCTTCCTTCGGAAGGGAAGTAAAGCCGTTGGTCCCGTGTCGTAGATTTACGGCACGTAAAAGGACCTCAAGCCTGATAGAGAGGCCTCTGAGCAAAATTAAGCGGTCTTTCACGCCCATTATAGAATGGGACGCTGAGAACCACAGTAGTTAAAGAGCGTCCATAAATAACACGCCATTTACATTTTTTTGAATACCATTGGAATTATTTTATCCGCTGAAAGGTGAGAAATTATGGTTAATAAAACCGTAATACGTTTTATAATTTCTGCGTTATAGAATGTAATGGTCAACAGAAAACTAATTAGACGTTTTTATTCACGCAATATGCTTATAAATGACGCGACAAAGAAATTCCTTGAATAAAATCAAAGTTCATTTGAACATGCATTTTTGTAGAAAAAAGGATTGGGAAGCACTAGGAACAAAGAGATAAACTTAAATTACGAAAGACAACCAGGATAGGACAAATTCAACACTTTATACTTTAACATGTTCTACTCTGACATGAAATGCTTGATCTCTTCAAAGCGACGCGGAAGCATATCTGCAACAAATGAACTCATTCAGAGCTTTTAAGTCCTCTATTCCATATGTGTAGACCACTCGAGACCTTAAATATCGCAGAGGAAATTGATCTGATGGTTGGAGCTCGGGGCACCTTTCCTTTACATTTTTTCAATACCGGGATATATTTCTCTCTCTTCTTCCCATGACGCTAATAGTATCATTGTTGTTCTCTCCTTGTCTTTGTTATATTATTAACAGCTTGGGCAAATTTGTGCTATTTCTTTCATTTCGTATTCAACTGTAGATATGATGGCTATAGATTCAAGGTATTTTATCAATGTGAATACTGCACATTCCTTTCATTTAGAGTAAAATATTTTTTCTGTCTATTTTGTCTGTCATTTTCCATAAATTTAGACTTAACTTTTCAGACTACCTGTAATTGTCTCCCATTGTATTTGCGTTAAGACTTAATTCTTTGCATTTATTCTTCTTCTATATATAAACATATGCCAGATATTGTCTAGGTCGATTGAAAATCATTTCCCGTGGTTTCACAACATAATAACTTGTATTCTTTCGTCTACAGTCTACAATCATTTACCAGGAAAATTTAACTAATTTACATTAAGATTAGCATGTATAAGTACATAAAATAAATAAAAAGGGAAACAATACACAACTTATTAACACTATCAAATTCTTATTGAAGTTAATATAAAATGAATATAAAATGTTATTATTTTCAGAAAATCTGTCATAAACCATGCGTAAAGGGTAGACATCACAGAGGAAAATGTCGCGCACTCTGTTCAAATTTATTGTGACTAACGCCTCCTAAAAGGAAGCGATAATATAACAGGACCTCAGTAGATGCAGGCCAGACAGGCCACAGAGACGCCCGGAAGTGTCTGACATTTCACAAGCCCGAGACCCTCGCACTGCTGGAGTCGCCAGAGAAAACGACAACGTGGCGTCCCTATATTGTCCACGGTAAGTATTCCTTCCATTGAACAAGTATCCTCTCCATATAGCCACCTGAAAGATGAGAAAGAAACGAAATGAAAGAAAATATATCTGGTAGGCAGATGAGCAACAACCCCAGCATTCTCTCAGACGCCGGGGAATCCATGAAAAACACATAGGTGCGCCGCGTCTGAGCCCACCGATCCCGATGGCCGCGCTCGCTAAAGTGACTCACTTTGGCGCATCGTGGTGCACAGGATCGTGGGTTCGAGTCCCGCCTTGGGCTTGGGTGTTTCTGTGTTTGAAAATGTGTCTATCTTTGTGTATGTATATGTAAAAGGAAAACGTTAAGAATAATAAGGTCTACTAAGGAAATATAGGAGAAAATGGAATACAGCGCCGGAGTCCTGACAAGTCTCCGGAACTCTATTTTTTATATATATATATATATATATATATATATAAAAAAAAAAACCGGGACCTTGCAAATGTGAGTCGCACACGTTACCGCAGTATTGCGCCTGGAAAATTGAGTCCAATAAAAGTGGAATCAGTTAGTATATATACTCTACATTAGATGCTCACCTTCTTAGTATGGAGGTGGCGTTTTTGACTCATTCCTGAAGTCTGGTGTACAAATATCATTGAGTGAGTCAGTTGAATAAATGCTATGCGGTGATAAAAATAAACCCCTTCATTTTATAAATCCCAAAAACTGCTCTTGTCTTTGATTACTCTTATTACTTTTTACCGATGGCACATTTAGAGCAACATGTACATGGAAAATTTTTAAATAGAGGTTATATGACTTATTTATTGTGCGCGGTCCTTCCAAGGAAAGAGTGTCTACACATTATACGTGACTCTTAACCATGTTAGTGAGATTACGGCACTTTTCATTGTCACGCGGCCGTTCCCAGTCCCAGAAAAATTCAGGTCACTCTGGGTGGGTTACGGAGAAGCCGCTTTCCAGCGCTGCGTCTACCACCTCTGTTTAGAAAGAAGCGGTAAAGCAACTAAAAAAATTAGAGAAGAGACAGGTTATGAAAAAATGAAAGGGAAAAAATAAAGCTTAATGAAAGTGTTTTAAATACAGAGGAATGGTAACGAAATCCTAAAAGTAAGGAAAAGAATTTAAATAGAAACACATAGCAAACATATTGTGCTTAATGGAGAAAGAGAGAAAAACCAATACACAGAATAAGAGTCCATAAAGAAAAATTAAATTAGTAGGTATGGAAAACCATAAACGAATTGCAGATGTGATATTAAAACAACCAGAGGATATTCTCTAACCATTAAAATCCACTTCGTTTCATAAGATATCACAATCGTTCTTTTATATGGTAATGTTAATTTCGCAAAATGCAGGTAAATAAGTAAATAATCGAGGTAGATAAATATAAAAAGACAAAAACATTTATTCCATTAGGACTTATTAGATAAAACTATATAGATAATCTGAACCCAAATCTAGAAGTATTTAATTCCAGAATAAGTAGCAAATGGTACTTGAAAATCTGATGTGTTCCATTCACATGACTTTCTCTACATCATAGTAACTAATTATTGTTAAAAAGCTTATTCTTCGATTTAATTTATGATAGTTGAAATAAACAGCAGAAATTATTCTGATTGCTTGCTTCCTTATAAGTAAAAGGGCAATAAAGGAATACACTAGGCAATAACAATAGTCAAATCTTTTAAAAGCTGGTTGGCATGTGGTTGAAATCCATTTCTGTGCATGGTCAGGAGTTTGCGAATTTCCGTGTGAGAAAAATATAAGTAGGTATTTAAATCTGAAACAGATTACAAGGAATATCCCAGAAATGGTCAACTCCACGAAGAAAACATTTATGACATAAATGGTGTGTTATAATTAGATCTATATTTTTTGTGTTGTAAATATTTGTTTATCTCATACGGTTTACCAGTTACGCAAAATTCAGCAGAAGCCATCCAGAATAAAGAAGTCTTTAGAGAACATTTACGGAAACTTCAAGATATACATTTTATTTGCATTGTAAATATCTTTAATATACGCTATTGTAATCAAAATCGATAGAGCCATTTTTGAGAAATGGAGGACAGTTGGGAGTGTTGGCATTTTCTGAAAATTTCGATACACATTCTTGGAAGATACCGAACCTAAATCCTAAATTTTATATTTAACCGATATTTAGTTTATGAGTTATGCTGTTCAAAGACACATGCTTAAAACTTTATTTTTGGATTCAAGGTTCTTCAAAGTATGAGAAATGTTGATACAAAATTTTTGGGTTTTATATTTTCGTTTTTCTTTTTATTATTTTCAGACGATCTTTCTTTCAAATAAGATATATTGAGTATATTTATATCACACGGTTTAACATTTAAGATGTATTTCTTGCATTCTTTGCAGATGTCGTTAAAGCCGACAATTTATATTCGATAAACTTTTTTGTAGAGGCAACCATTTGTGAAATACTTCCTGTTATCGGTTTAAATTTTTCAACGCTTATTTTTTCGAGCATTGTAATTTGTTTTAGCTTCTTTTTTGTCCTAATATGCAAATAGGACAGCAATTAAAGTACATCTCAAATCAACCAGCTCTGAAAACATTTGCCTATTGATTTAGCCTTGTGTGTTTCCTTATTCCCCTTGAACTTGTAAGGAAATGCACACGTTTATCTTTATTAGCATGAAGTACAAAGAAGAATTTGTAAGAAATTTTAATTGCAGAATAGAAGTGAAAGTCGTGTGATTAATGATTCATCAAATTATCTAAAATGCATGATCGTGCAAAAATATTATGCATTACATGTGTGAAATCTTAAACTGAAGTTTTAGTTTGTCTCATCTTTTTAAACCCTTCCTCAATTCTGTAATTATTTACTTGTCACATTTAAATTGCGTTATAAGTGTGAGTAGTACATTATTAGATATGCGCTTTGATTGTTCTGCGAATAGCCAATAAAATCTTCTTCATTCAATGAATTTCGTATAATTCGTAAACTATAGACGAAATGGAATATTTCTGTAAACAAAATATTTATGTACAATACATAATGGAACAAAATATGCAAAAGGGATTTACATAAAAAAGCATCTCAAGTAAGTAATTTTAACACCTTAGGATATAATATAAACATCTGATGTGTTCCTTTCACATGACAATCTCTAGCTATTCTACAAACACATTTTTCTTACAAAATATTATTCTTTTATCTATATCATAATAATCAATATAAAAATACCAAAAGTGGTTTTGTTGTTTGCTTCTTTGTAAGTGAAAGGCATTTAGGAGAATGCACAGGTTAAAGCTATAGTCAAATCTTTTAAAAACCGGTCGTTATGTGAAACAATTGAAAAGTTTCAAGAATATTAAATTGAAACCAATAATTCGGAATACCTTGAAAAAACTTAGCTAAACACGTATATTACATATATTGTGTGTTTTAAAGAGATTTAAATTTTTGTGTAGTAAGTTTTCAAACATCTATTACGGTTGTAAAAATGTTATACAATAGTCAACCAGAATGTAGAAGTCTTCAAAGCCTATTCCCAGAAAATTTAAAATAAACTTCATTTTTCATGAAAATAACCCAATTATAGGATATTTTAATCGAAATAGTTGGTGCCATTTTTGAGAAAATTAACATTTTTGAAAAATAATTCATGTAAAGGGTAGTTATGGGGTGGGAAAATTTCTTGAAAAATTTTCGTTATCAATTTTGATATTTGACCGACTTTTCGTTTTAGAACTACGCTGTCTACATACACACACGGACATTTTTCTATAAATGTTATATTTGGTTACAGGGGGTCTCAAAATGTGTATTTTCGGTGAAATATGGGTATCGATTTTTGCGGGTATCCAATTGATTTTCTATCCACTATGTACATCGTACTTACCCGATAGAGAAAATAAAAACAATTCAGTTAAATAACAAATGCGATAGATACTTAAATTCATTGTCTTCTAAATATGCGACAAGAAAATCTTCTCAAAAACGACTCTTAACGGCTTTGATTCATATATGCCCTATATTAAAGACAAATTTAAATTGACTATTATTTATAGACGCTGCTTAACTGCCATGGTTCTCAGCATCACATTATATGTATATTGGGCATGAAACACGCTCAATTTTTCTCAGTTGTCTCTATATCAGGCTTGAGGTTCTTAAATCTATGTCACGGAATACAAGGTTTTACTTCCCTCCCCTTAAATACGAAAAAATTCATTACCACCACCGGGTTTGAACCAGTGACCTTAGAAAGCAAAACCTCACATGTTACCCCCATACCATGGAGGGCGATGCATATTAAAGAGGAATAATAATGTATATTTGAAATATTCTGGGAATAGACTCCAAAGACCTTTTCATTGGAAGGAATGTTGTATAATCTTGTATAACAGATAAACGTAAGTGATAGACGATAAATTCTACACAAGAATGTAGAACTCTAAAATACACAATATACTTTAAATACATTTTGTGTCACAACCCATTTCTTAGATATTTGTCATTAATTGTTCATATTGTTCAATATATGGTCATTCTTTCAAAGTTCTATTGATGTTCATTTGTTTCTCACAATTGTATAGAAAAAGTAAGGAATTTTATAGCGTCCAGCAGTTAAACATTTTACTATGACTATTCTCTTTTAATGTTATACAAAATGTGTACTGTAGACATTTCTGGAAAGTTTTTCTCTATTAAAGAGACGTAGATATAAATATAGCCTTTTGTAAGAAAAGTTTGTACACCCATTAATAAATCCACAGAGGGAGTCGTGTGAATGTTACACAAGACTGTTTTCTGTTCAATGAGAACGAAATTTCATAGTAAGTGCATAGCAATTATCTCTTAAAAGTTTTGACTAGCGCTTTAGCCTAGTGTATTCCCTAATTTACTTTGCACATGCAAGAAAATAAATCATAAGAGTAATTTCTGTAAATATTTACCTCGATTAGCATGAAGTTAATTTTTGTAATCCTATTAGATGAGTGACATTTTAGTTCGCGATTTCGTTACCATGGCAATGAGGATCAATTTATCATACATAGATGACATCATTGAAAGAAATCAGAATTGCGGATACGAAAACAACTGAATTCAGTAACAGGAATTTTTTTTCCTTTCTCTCTTTATTTTACTTGCAAGTAAACAATACACAAATCAATGCCTTTAACTTTCTTGTGACAGATGCCATAATAAGAATTTTTACGTTGAAAAACATCAATTCTCCTAAGGCAGGCTATAACTACCAACCCATGTAAGCAGGAGACTGCTATGCGCAATAGATGACATTAGCATGAAATAGAGAGTAAGCTTTTGTCAGAGTAGTTAGTTACAGAATGGATTGAGTAAGTAATGTGAATGGAACACACCAGATTTTGAAGCTATGGGACAGCATTTATTTATTTCTTGTGAACTAGTGTGAAAAGTCCTTCAAAGAAGCATACAGCGATCCTTTTTTACTTTCTCTACTTAATGCATAACATGAGGTAAAGAAGGTGTTTTACTCCACCCAAAAATTCTATTCCGAAATATCGCTTTAGAGACTCCCGTATCCAAATAAAACATTTTTAGAAAAAGGTCCGTGCATGCTAACTCAAATACCAAACTGGATATTTAAGTTTAGTAGCCTCCAAGGGTGCAACACGAAGATTTTGAGGAACTACCTTTGGCATGGAAAAAATTCGAAAATTTTGATTTTTCCAAAATAGCTCTAACAAATTTGATTAAATACTGATTATTATTAAATATACTACATAGCAACTATGTCTTAATCCCCTTTATTCTGGATGACTTTTGCACAACTGGTAAACAGTAAGAGATAGACAAAATTTTACTGTATAGAACAATGTAGATCTCGTTAAAACGCCATTTGTGTCATATACATTTTTTTTCGTGAGTTGGCCTTTCCGAGATATACTAGTTATTGCTTTCATTTTTAAAATGCGTAAGCGATTCTTATGCGGGAATTTTTCGCCTTCTAGCCATGCAAAAAAAGAAAGAATTTCATTTTCATAGCAACCACTTTTATAAAATTTGACCGTCGCTTTAGTCTGGTGACTTTTATTTCACTTATGCTTATAAGGAAGTAAGTAATAGGACCATTTTTGCTACTGTTTATCTCAATTAGCATGATGTAGAAAGAAGAATAAACCTTTAAACAAAAATTTATTAAGAGATGTAGAGAAAGTCATGTTCATGGAACTCATAAGATTTTTAAAGAGTTTGTTCACTGCGACCTTTTATATTCCCACAGCACCTGTTAATTAAAACCATATATCTCGATTAACCAAAAGTAGATAGAAAAATAGGCTTTCTAAGGAATGGCTTTCGGAAGAGATATAAAAATAAATTATAGTGTAGCACGACATTGTGTTTGCAACATGTTTTTCAAGAATATCAATACAGCGTTCTTATTATAATATATAAAATAAGGAAGTTTCTCATGAAGCCGAATACTAAGCTAAGCAAAGTCATTGTTTCGCTCAGCACTTATTTCAAATAAATTCTTTTCCTTTGTCTCTGTGATTTCTAAGGGTTTGTGACCCACTGACCCGCAGAGCGGTACAGCTTTTTCGTGACTGCCTTGAAGCAGTAGACAATGTATAGTATTCTACTCATACCATCGTTATTGTACTCACAATTTAGGTGTAATTTTTTGGGAACGTTTTCCCTCATACTAATGTTCATTTCCAACACAGTTGTTACGAGTAGTATGTTATATTTTTTACTTTCTTTTACAAGTACGTATAGTTATAATTATGTTAAGTTATACTTTGTAATTATTTTATTCCACAATTTCGACCAATGAATTCCAAAAAACAGTTTTAAGCAACTTTTTATTTGTGTGCAGGATGTGTTACACTCGCTTGAATTCTCCACTCATTCTTCAACAAGCTATACTTAAAAAAGCTTATTCATCGATGCGCCTATTGTTAATCAAGATAAAAGCTTGTAGAAATAACTTTCTCATATATTTCCTTGTGGGTACAAAGGAAATAGAGGAATGTACTAGGCTGAAGCGATAATAGACAGGTTGTTTCAAAACTACACCAGACGAAGATTGCAGTCGAATAGCTTACACTTTGACTTGTCGGAAACTTGATGTTGCAACTTTTAAACATTTCTATTTAAAGTTTTATGTGTGTTTAAAAATCGCACACATTTGGAATTAGGCAGCAAAGAAACAACAGTTGTCATACGTAAACAACCTCAGAACGTGCTATACAAAACACATAACAAAACCTACATGCTACGATTTCCGTTACTAAGGTGACCTCCACCGCGTCGGCGTGTCTATCAAACCACGCCTACAACACGCGACTGGGACCTTCGCTACCAACCGGCATCTCTCCTGAAGTGGGCCAAGCACGTGCCATTTGGTTATGTACGACTGCCTAATACATGGTGATTTTATGAAATTTTTTGTATGTGTCGAATTTAGAGTTGAAAGTTATATTCATGTATCACGTAAGGCATGGCCAACGAGGTCCACATCTGCGTTTGGTGTCGTATCGAAACACCCTGTATTTAAAGAGTTGGTCGATATGTGATGGCACTGCAATTTCGTTGTCTTTGCATGATCATAGAGAACAACAAAAATGGACTTCCGTTTGAGAAAAGTAAGAGTATTTGAAAATTCATACCAATGATAAGGACTATATCTGAAGGTATTAACTCCACAAAACAAAATGTGCTTTGATATGATCTACTTTTTTGTGTGTAATAAGAATTGCTCTATACCTTACGGATTATCAATCATTCAGAATGAAGAAAGCTTCAGTGGCTGTCCTAGAAAACTAAAGACATGCATTTCATTTGCTATAAAGATTCTTTAAAGAAACTTTGAACAAATGACATTCTAATCTAAATCATAAAAGTCGTTTTACTCTCTCTGTAGCTCATATGTACCACGTACGTAGTAAATAGAGAGGGTATTGTATTCCATCCAAAAATGCGATCTCAAGAATATATACAATCTTTTGAGGTCCTCTGAATCGAAGAAAGCATTTTTAGAAAAATGTTTGTGCATATGTATGTGTGTGTCGAAAACGAAAAGACTGCTAAATACCAAACTTGGCATCTATGTTTAATATCTTGCAAGGATGCGACAAAAAAGATTTTCAAGAAAATCCCTCAACTACCCTTATATATGGAACCTTTTTGAAAATGTTGTTTCTCAAAAATGGGCTCTAACGATTTTGATTAAAATACTGTGTATTATAGATATTTACTTATAAAATAAAATGTTTATTTTGAATTTTCTGAGTATGTATGGATTTTGCTGAATTTTACCTGTTAAACCCTAGGAAATAGACAAAAACTTACTACACAATAATGTGCATATTGTTGCTGATAGTGTTTAACGCCTGCAATGAAAGCACGGGAGAAGATCTCGTTAAGCATATAATTTGTGTCATATAAGTTTTCTTGTAAACCTGGCAATTTCTGAGATATTCCTTTCTATTGGTTTTAGATTTAAAATACTTGCACTGATCTTATACGGGAGTTTGTCAACTCCTAGCCATAAAAACAAATGAATTTCAATCACATAGCAACCCACTTTTAAAAGATGTGACGCCTGCTTCAGCTTATGGTACTCTCTTATTTCACTTCTGCTTACAAGGAAGCCTGTCGCTGAAAATAAACATTTTAGAGTCCCCTGAATAAAAAAAACATTATTTTTAGAAACAGATCCACGTGTGAGTCTGTGTTTACGTAAATACGGTAACTCAAAAACCAAAACTCAGTTCAGCATATTTCAATGATGCGGCATGAACATTTTTACAATGCGATCATTTCTGTTAATTTTAGCTTGATTATCATGAAGTAGATTTAATATTAAGCTTTTTAACAATAATTTGTATCAGAAATGTAGACAAATTTGTGCATATGAAACACATAAGACTTTTTCTTTCTCCTCACATACTATGTATACATAATGTATACATAGTGTACAGTGAAGGTATTGTGTTGCACCTAAAAATTCGATACCGAGATACCAAAAATATATGCTTTTAGACCTCCTGAGTGAAAAAAGTGTGTGTGTGTATGTGTGTATGTGTGTGTGTATGTGTGTGTGTGTGTTTCTGTGGCCAGCATAGCTCAAAAACGAATAGTCTGTTAAATACCAAACATTATATACGTTCACTATCTTCGAAGGATTTTCAAGAAAATCCCCTCCCCCATCTACCCTTTACATGAGAAAACATACGAAAATTTCGATTTTCTCGAAAATGGCTCTAACGATTTTATTAAAATACCGTGTATCAAAGATATTTAAATGACAAGTAAAATGTATATGCTGAATTTTCTGGGAATAACCTCTGAACACATATTTATTCTGGATGAATTTTACGGAATTTTTCATAACTGGTAAATCGTAAGAGATAGGCAAAAACTTACTTATCTACTTACGATTTTCAAGAAATCCTCCACCCCCAACTACCCTTTACATGGGAAAAATTCCGAAAATGTTGGTTTTCTCAAAAATGGTTTAAAATATTTTGATTAAAATATCGTACATGAAAGATATTTACATGACAATTAAAACTTATATGTTTAATTATCTGGGAACAGTCTCTGAGGTCCTCTTTAATCTGGATGAGTTTTGCGGAATTTTGCATAAAGTGTAACCTTTAATAGATAAATACTCATTGAAACACAAATAGCTGTGGTAGAGCTGACCGTTTTGTGTGTTATTGATTTTAATTTTAAGCTAATTAAATTTTTCTCATGAGGGACCATGCAAACCGAATCTAGTCTCAATTGTTTCACGTAGCGACCTCTTTAGTGTATTCTCTTATTTCCGTCCTACTTAAGAGGAAGCATGTAAAATGCTTCTGATAATGCTTATCTACATTAGCACGATGTAGGTAAATAATATTTGATAAGAATAGTTTGTATACGGAATAGATGGAGAAAGTTATGTGTATGTAGCACATCAGAATTTTTAGTTAGGACACCTCTAAACAGATAGTATATGTAGTAGAGAAAGTAAAAGCGAAAATTCAGATACTCAAAATTGATACTTAAGCTCATTACATTCCAAGGATGGAACTGGGAAATTCTCAAAAAATACACTACACAAAAATCAGTTTACATTTAATGGGTTCCAGTGGTTTTTACTTTCCCTAGCACGTATGTATATTTGATCTACATAGTATCCAGAGAAGGTATTGTATTCTACTCAAAATTTCGATGTTGAGATTTTGCCATAAATATATTTTGAAGTCCCCTAATTGAAAAGAATCATTTTTAGAAAAAGTGTATGTCTGTCAAGGATACTTCAAAAACGAAAAGACCATTAAATACCAAACTTGGCACCTATGTTTAATGTATTCCAAGGCTTTTACGGGCCGATTTTCTAGATAATCCCCCACCACAAACTACCCTTTACATAATTTATTTTTTCAAAAATGGTTCTATTTTATATATTAAAGACATTTACATAAGAAATAAAATGTATATTTGGAATTTTCTAAGAATAGCCTCTAAAGACCTCATTATTCTGGATGCGTTTTGCAGAATTTTGCATAACGGTTTAAGTGCAAGGAATAGACAAAAATGGCTACACAAAAATGTAGATCTCGTTAAAACACACAATTTATGTCCTATACGTTTTTCCAGTAGAAATGACATTTTCGAGATATTATTTTTTTTTTAAATAGCTTAACGTCCTTTAACTTGGTTAATCATATCGGGCAATGAATGAAATTGGTGAAGTGCTGTTCAGCTGATCTGGGGTCCATGGAGCTTAAAGTTATTCGACATTCTTCTTCTCAGAGTAAGTGGGAACCCCGAAAATAACCTTATCCGAGTAACTCACCCTAAGCGAGATTTGAACTCGCGACCTGTTGAATGTGAGGTAAACTCGCTACCACCACACTACCCGGGCGGACTTATAGAGATATTATTGATTTTCAATTTTAAACTGCCTTAACTTTTCTCTCGGGACTATTCTAAGAGACTGTTTGTTTTACATAGCGTCCAGCTTATAAAAGATTTTACTATTGCTTTAGCGTAATGTATTTTCTAATTGCGCTTCTACTTACAAGGATACTATTACAAGTATTCTGCTAATATGTATCTCGATCAATATGATATTAATAAACGAATAATCTTTTATATGAACAGCTTGTATACGGAACAGCCAGAGAAATTGTGTGTATTATACAACTTAGATTTTTAATTACTTAACGGTTCTCACTGTGTGAATTGAAATTGCATGTTTCATAATGACCTTGGAGTTAAAATGGGCGAGTATGTCCAGAATTTTCCGTATTTCTCCTGTGAAATCCCCTCAGTTTACTGTGTAATTAGGAAATCATTAAAGAAAGAAAATATATTACAACAAAGACTTTTAGACCTCATTAATACACCATTTTATTTATTTACTTATGTATTTAAATACTGTCAGTTCAACTATAAAGTCATATATGTATATTTTAAAATATTACAACAAAAATAGAATCCTACAATAGCGTTACAGTATTTTGAAACGCTAATAGTGCATTGAAATATAAATAGCAGTGAGAAAAGAATAGAATTAATAATATTTATTATTTGCCCATATTTTAATAAAACTAGTGGTTTGCAAACATTCTAAGCTTCAGTATTTAATAGACATAAGTTAGAGTTTTTTGTTATTTTTTACTTTGTCTACCTTAATAGGTAAAAATATTATGTGCTACACTCACAAGACTTTCTCAAGCTGTTCTACAAACGTCATACAAAATATTATTATTCTTTCAACATCATATTAATCGAGATAAAAAATAGCAGAATGTTTGTATAGCTTAGCTCCTTATAAGCAGAAGGTAACTAAAAGAGTTCACTATGCTAAAGGAATAGTCAAATGTTTTAAAAGCTGTTGCAATGCAATCGCCATTGAAATTCACTTTTTTTGGTTGTCCAGGAGTAAAACAAAAGAAATTACCGCGACTTTCTGAGAGAAGTATAAGTATTTAAAAATTGAAACCGATAACAAGGAATATTTCGGGAAATTTCGGTAACAAATATTTAAAATACATAAATTGTATGTTTTGACGAAATCTACACTTTTGTGTAAACTTTTGGTTTATCATTTACCAGTTTTGCAAAAGTCATTCAGAATGAACGGCACTACAGAGGGTATTACTAGGATATTCGAGATATGCATTTTATTTGTCATGTAAATATTTTTGGTAAATGGCATTTTAATGAAAATCGTTAGAACAATTTTTGAAAAAATCAAAACTTTCGAAAATTTCTCCATATAAGTTGTAATTTGAGGTGGAGAATTTCTAGAAATATATGTGTCACATCCTAAATACCAAGCTTAGAATTTAATGAATTCGAGTTATGCGTCCAAATACAGACACTCGCGCACAAACACATAGGGAAGACAGACAGAGACACACAAACATACACATGACTTTTTCTAAAATGCCTTCTTTGGAAACTTTATCAGCGTGTATGTTGTACACAAGGCACAGAAAGAAACCGGCAGCGTCTTGTTCCTTACCGTTTGTACGGTACTTTATTACGTCATGTTTTTATTTTACCTTGCAGTGTGGTCAACTCATTCTCTAATAGGAATAGCTACCTTACTCAATTGGAAGCGAGATTAGGTAACGTGTAAGATACAACCCCTTCTCTTTCCCCAATTAGAGTGACGAAGGGGCCAGTGGATATCAGATATAAATGCCCCTACAGACAATCACTAATTCGATGCCTAATACTAATTGTGCTCTGTGTACATATGCGATAGAGAAAGTAGGTATTGCATCCAAAAATTCAATACCGAAATGTCACTGGAAATATTCGTTTTAGGGTTCCCTGTATCCAAAAATAGCATTTTGGAAAAAGGTACGTATATGTATTGGTCTGTGTTTGTTAATGTGTGAACACGACAGCTCAAAAAAGTAAAGTGTATTAAATATTAAACTTATTGTTTAAATTTAGCATTACATGGAAAATATTTCGAAAATGTTGAGGTTCCCAAAAATGGCTCTAAGATTTATCTTTAAAATACCGTATTTTTAAAGATACTTACATGAAAAATAAAATTCATATTGATTTTTGTGTGAATAACCTTTGAAGTCCTCTTCATTTTGAATTTGCATAGCTGTAAAGGGAAAGCGATAGATAAAATCTTACTTCACAACATACGTAGATTTGTGAAATTTTGACTCAATTTATGGCACTCAATTTATTTTATATACATTTATGTTTGTAAAGTTATTGATTTCTAAGTTATAACAACATTTCTGCTAACGTTTATCTCGATTAGTATGAAGTAATTGGAAGCATAATTGAGAAGGATATCTACAGAAGATTCATTCCAATCAAATTAAAGAGGCTTCAGGCTTGTATATCAGCCCGTGGAAACATAATTCATTCACACAAAAGTAATCAGCTTTGAAACGAATGATATACTTACTGGACTTTCATTGAATATAAAAGTATATCCTACTGATATTCTTTGTCTTTTACTCCTCTGAATATCGAAGGACTTAAATTAAAGTTCTATCTTATTTACCGTTCACTTCCTCTTTTCATGATACTATTCGTTTGGAAGAAAACAATGTCATCCAACGAAAACTTTCACTTATTTCTTGAGTTAAACCGATCATGGTGGTTAAATTCTTCTCCGTTACACACTTGTTGCTGTCAAGAATCAAAACGCTTAATAGCTATACTACTAATTCTTTCTAGCTTAATTCAAATATTATAACAAATATTTTCTTACAAATTTTTCCTCTACTCGTCTTTTTTTTTTTCCTCAAAAATGTAGTTACTAAATGTGTAATAACTAGGTGACTGATATCGTTTATTACACGGTCCATTGTTCGTCATTATTATTGGGTCTAGTGATCAACTTATCTCAACAGGATATCAAGTTCAAAAAAACAAAAAACAAAAAAAACAAAAAACAAAAAAAAAAAAAAACGTTAGTAATGCGATTGAAAAAAATAAAATAACGATAATACAAACTAAATAAAATAATGCGACTAATAACACTGTATCATTACCGAAGGTCGGTGAGCAAAAATTTACGATCTCGGTTTGAAATGGTTCTTTTCAAACTTAAGAGATGGTACTATTTGCTGACTTAGCAGAGCTCATGTGGTATATACCATTTATACCTGATAATATCACGTATATATGATAGTATATATATATATATATATATATATGTAAGTATATATGGCATAAACAGGTACCAAACTCATTAGAGAGGGGCTCGCGTGGATTAGACTAGGAGCATGGAGGAGCACAAACATTTCTGACGAGAATGGTACAAGAATCTGTTCCATTTGCGAGGAGGAAGAGTCTTGGACCCACATCTTGGTAAGATGTAGAGGTACGGAGGAATGGCGGAAAAATATTTACCGCGATTCTTTACCACCGCGAATGTACGGCTAGAAGAATTTTGGACAGTACTGGCTGGCCGGAAGACGTGGACGGGATAGGTAAATTTATACTTAAGGCAAGACAGCTGAGATCTTAGAAGGCTGCCAATAGAGAAGGGGGGAGGGAGGGATAAGAACAACTAAACAAAAGTGACAACAATGTTTTACATATTTTTTTATGTCATACTTAGGTCACTGTTGTGCTACGGTTTTATATATTGTGTATATATTATGTGTATAATATTTCTTTTAAGTGTATTTATCTATTATAAGAGGGTACATTTATGAAGGTGTACTCTGTGTTGTAAATTTAAATTGCTGTATTTGAATATCTTTGTATTTTTGTTTTCGTGTTTACTCTTTTAATTCTTTGTTGTTGTTTTAATATTGCTTTTTAGTGTGTATTACAAAAGCAAGTACGGTCTGTGGACCCGTGCGATTGTTGAAATTCAATGTATGATATTGTTATGTCAATAACTATAATATTCATTCATTCATTCATTCATATATGACATAAACTCCGGAGATGCGAGTATCGAGCTTACGCGGTATATTCATAAGGGTCGCGGATTCGATGGTCTATGGGCATGGCTGTTTAGTGTTGTGTGTTCCTGTGTTCTATCTAAGTAATTTTATACTTCTGAAGGCCAATATTTGTACCCCCCCCCCAAAAGGAGGGATTCAGCAGATATTTCAGACTCCGAAAACGAAAATGCAGGAGACCGCGGCCATCTCATATAGCGCCGCCAACTTGGCGCTGGAAATCAACACCTGACCGTGCCAGGCCACATGACATCCACATCACTACGAAAAACGGCACCACGTGTAGCAGTACATTCAGTCTACTTCAAGTATACCATTTTAGTTAAGAGCACAATCACAGATGTGAATTCTACGATGTATACGTAACAAAGACTCAAAGATTTATTTGTGCACTATAAGCTACAACTGCTTTAAGTGTTTCATTTAGTATGGTATAGATGGTTTTCGAATAAAATTTTAAGTTTAAAATTTAGGTAGGGCAATAAAGGCTGCCCTAAGCATTGCGATCACCGCTGATTCATTGTGCTCTCCTTTCTTTGTAAAATACGAGGATACTTATATTATTTACGAAATAATTCCAATATTTGAAAGATATATCTTTCTGGAAGGCCACAGTCATAATGCCGATGAGTGAGTTACAGTCTGCTTTATTACATCTAGACAATTTGGGTATTTTTTTTTAAGTAGTTTTATGCCGATATCTTTCAGCTGTCAGTGTCATGTTATCAGTCCCATACGCTGTGCCTGTCAAGTAGTTCGCCAATTCTCCTTATTTTGATGCTCTGCTTATTTTGATTTTGAGTTTCGGTGTAGATTAATTGAGTTCCAATAGCACTATATGTGCTTTAGTGCTGTCCATTTCCTATGACTTTGCCGACGTAACTGGTGGAAAATCGAAGTCGTGGTTCATGAGCTACAAACTGACTTGCTGAATCTTCCTTTGCGAAAATGTCTGCCTCTCATTGCCATGAGCTCCCCGACGACCGTATCAGTGCAAATGAATTGTGTTCAGCCAGTCTAGTCAGAGAATTACGGCATTCCAAGATCAATTTTGACTTTGTGGAGCTTTAAGGTCTGCTTGACTGTAAAATACAGTACGCCTTTTGATGCAATTTTACTGAAACTTTGCCATATACCCATATTAAAGTATACTAATATATTAAGTAATTAATTATATATATATATATATATATATATACAATTCACCCATATGTTAAATGTTCTATTATATAATATTTAATGAAACTGAAGAAAATGTAATTACTATACATACTGGAATAATAGTCTTTTTTTACACAAGCCGTGTGTAGGACAGGAGTTGGATAGGTAGAGTCAGACTGAAAAATTCAATGGCATAGCCGGGATTTGAACTACTGATCTCCCGATCTCTAGCCAATTGCTCAGCCACTGAGCTACAATGGCAACATATTAGTTTAGCATTGGATTTCTTAACTGAACATTCGAAGTATCAAAATCATAGTGCGTGTGACCTTCCTCCAAGTTGAATCATGACTTTGAAGTTTCGCTCTAAAGCCGTTACAGAAGAATGAGCACGCACAAAAACGGAAGGGGTTGTCCGATGTGGTCGGTGGGCTGGACAATACAGTCTTTGACTACCGGAGGTTGGCGATCCGCTCCAGAAAATGTTGGTTAGCCAAGTGAGACATTCAAGTGCGTTCATTTCTTTCGGCTATTTAAGTGGGTTCCTTTTCGAATTATGACAGCTTTTTCTACTGCTGCTTTTTTACCAACAAGAATTTTTGTGCTTCATTCCATTCATTAAAAATCTGACGTGTTCCATTCACATGACTTTCTCTACATCTCTGCAACAAATTATTGTTAAAAAGCTTATGCTTCTATTTGCTTCATGCTAATTCAGAAAAATTAGCAGAAATAGTCTTGTTACTTGCTTCCTTGTAAGTAGAAGCGAAATAAGAGAGTACCATAGCTTAAACTGATAATCAAAAGCTGGTTACTAGTGACTGAAGTTCCTTTGTTTGTACGGACAGGAGTTGACAAATTCCTGTACGAGAAAAGTATGTTTTTCAAGGCTGAAACGAAACACAAGTAATATCTTAAAAACGATCAACTCCACGAAAAAAAGGTATATAACATAAATTGTGTGTTTTAACGTGCTCTACAGTTTTTGTGCGGTAAGTTTTTGTCCATCTCTTACGGTTTAGCAGTTCCGCAAAATTCATCCAGAATAAACTAGAGCTTAGAGGTTATTCGCAGACAATTCTTTAATATACGTATTTTAATCCAAATCGTTATAGCCATTTTCCAGAAAATCAAAATTTTCGAAAAACGTTCCTTGTAAAGAGTAATTTTTCTCAAAATCTTCGTGTTGCATCCCTGGAAGATACTGAATTTAAATAGCAAGTTTGATATTTTACCGACTTTTCGTTTTTGAGTTATCGTGTTCACAGACAGACGGACACACTGACATACGACACGCACACATGGACCTATTTCTGAAAATGCTTTATTTTTTTTTGGAAACAGGGGACCCTAAAACATATATTTCCGGTGAAATCTCGGTATCGAATTTATGGGTGTAGTGCAATACCTTCTCTATATACTATGTACATAGTACGTGTAGAGAAAGTAAAAATGTGTTTCATATTTCATAAAAACTAAAAGTGTATATTTTTACAATTATGTTTCTATTATTATATGGACTCAAAGTTATATAATATGATGTTTTAACGCTGCTCAGATATAATTTTCGCTTTTTTGTTATATGATGAGCAACAATCCACATATAGAATTTAGTTTTATGTATCGCTTGTATAATAATAGAGTCACGAATTTAATTAATAAAATTGGTTATTTATATTTCACCAAAATGAATATTTTGAGCTACGCTAAAAAAAAAAAAAAGTAACACTTTTAGAAAATTTTCTGGGAATAGTCTGCCAAGTCTTCTTATTCTGAATACATTTTCTTCAAATGTAAACCGTGTGAAAAAGTGTAGTGTCAGATATATTGTTTTTATCAGCCTAAGCTTTTCCATGATACTTCCTTTTATTCATTTAAATTCTCAAATACTTACATTTTTTCTTTCGTTTATTATTGTTCTCGTAACGCAAACAGATTCCAATGTCATCATATGATGGCCAGGTGTTAAAGGATTTGGCTACTATTTACGTTCAAGTGTATTCCCTTATTCCGATGTTTCTACAGAAAATATTCAATAAAAGTGTTTCTACAAATGTTTATCTCGATTCATACAAAAACAGTTTAAGGATAGTTTGTAGAAGAATTGGTAAAGAAAGTCATATGAAAGTAACATGTCGGTATTCAGATGATTTTACGATGTCATAGAAAGCGCAAGGAATTTATAGGCCATCATATAAAACTCCGGTTTTTAAATATTTGAGAATCCATTCTGTCTTGTCTATTTACCTTGCACTTTAATAATATGTAGTGAAACTGTTTCCTAAACAATTGAACTCAATTTGCATGAAATATCCATAGAAATATGGTTTCATCAGAATATTCTGTATAAACTTTATAAAATTATATGGTGAAGCGTCACATACCAGGTGGCCCAACTCCCCCATATTTAACGTATGCAGAAATCCCTTCGTGGGATAATAGAGCTAGAGAACTCAACAGGGCTATTCCAAGTTAAAATCGGTTAGTGGGGAACTGGTGTGTGTGAGCGTCGTTTTACCTCACTTGCTTATCAACTGAGATAGTGAGCGGATCGTGCTCATTTAGAGATCTCCAATGACCAGTTTTTAGCTTGAATTACCTTGTTGAGTTCTGAGCCCTTTTAACGCACGAGGGATATTGCAACTCAAGTCGGATCACCTAATATGACTGTTTTATTTTATTAGATCGAAACAAATCTAATGCGTTAACTCACATGATTCTCTGTAACGACCATTCTAAAAATGCGTATTATTCTATTTACTTCATGTTAGCCGAGTTTAACATTTAAAGAGACTGTTTTAGGATCAGTCAATAACTAATGCCTCCTATTTTTCTCTCTCTTTAGTTTGTAAGAAAATTAAACTTTGATTACGCATCATGAAAGCCACAACATTGAGGTCTAAATTGTCACTTTTCAGTGTAATCCCCGTTCTTTTCCACAGTTTTGGTCCACCTTTTAACAAGGGCATGTATTCCAGCGTGTTAAAATGCACGGTCTTGCTTCCGAAGCCAATGACGCACAGATGTGTGTCTTCACGGCCTTTGCATCTTCAAAGTAAATTCTACGATGAGCTTTATTTAGCGGCCCAAACAGATGGTAGTCTGATGGTGCTAGGTCAGGGCTGTCTGGGGGACGAGACAAGACTTCCCATCCAATTTTCACAATCCCTTCAGTGGTGTGATGACTAGTGTGTGGTTTTGCATTGTCATGCAAAAGAAGAACATCTGCTATGGTTTTTGTTGGGCGAATTCTCCGAAGGCGTGCTTTAAGTTTTTTGAGGGTGGTGACGTATCGGATAGAATTTATGGTACATTCCTACTCCCAAAATTCAATCAGAATTACGCCCTGTGCATCCCAGAACACTGTCGCCATCACTTTCCTTGCCGATGGCACAGTTTTGAATTTTTTCTTCTTCGGTAAGGTTGTGTGTGCCATTCCATTGACTGTCTTTTTCATTCAACCTCAAATAAATGAACCCATGTTTCGTCTCCAGTCACAATACTTTGCAGAAACTCCTCTCCCTCCAAATTGAAGCACTGCAAGAGTTCGGCGGCTATTGTTTTTTTTTTTTTTTTTTTTTTTTTGTCTCCTTAGTCTCGTCAGTTAACATTCTTGGCACCCGCTATGAAAATACTTTTGAGTACCTTAGTTGTTGAATAATCGTAATCACACTGCCTTTTCTGAGGGACATAATGTAACACAATTCATCCGTTGTTACCCGATGGTCAGTACGAAGTCACCGGTCCGACAGTGTTTCTCCTTCTGCTTCATTACAGCTATGGACCCATCTTCTAACTGTGCCGACATCCATTGTTGCATCACCATATACATTTTTCATAAATGGGCAAGAATTCAATTACGGAACGGTGTCTAATACATCGATGCCAGCCATTTCCCAAAAGCCAGCAGTGCTGCCATCTGTTGACTTAGGAAGTTGCTACTGCAGTGGATTAGAGAAGATTTGAGGAATTACGTCAAATTCAAATTGTTCACATCGCTAAGTTAGTTAAGGAGAAAAACAAAATAAAAATAGGAGGCATTATTTATGGACTGGCCCTCGTATATTTTCTTGTACATAGGTCCAATAGAGTTAGGGTAATGCATTAAGCTTTAAATAATGATCAAAAGGTTTAAGAGCGAGTCGCAATGAAATAGAATTGAAATTTAATATTGTTTACCTGACCAGGAACGATAAAGGAAGAAAAACGAAAGTATACACATTTAAAGTTCAAACCAATAACCAGCACTATCTCGGAAATTTTTAGCTCTACAAAATACATTCATTTGACACATTTTTTTCTTTAACAAGATTTATATTTTTTGCACAGTAGATTTTGTATATCATTTACGACTTAGAAGTTATGCGACAGTAATTTAGAATGAAGAGAACTTCAGAGACCATTTCAGAAAATTCAAGTTGATCGTTTCATTTGTTGTGTTATATGACCGTGATTGAATGGTTAGATCGATCGCCTGCCACCTAGGCGGCCCGGGTTCAAAACCCAAGCTCCCGCATGTGGGATTTTTGGTGGACGAAGTGGCATCTGGGCGGGTTTTCTACGGGTTTCCCCCAGCGGTCATTCCAGCAATTGCTCCATCATCACTTTTCTATCATCCATTTCGCTTGCATTTCATATCATCCACTTCCTCACGTTCTTTGCTTGCTACGGGCAGACCACTCGTTCCAGGTTCTCCTTTCTGAGGCTTAGCGCTGTTGGCTCCCCGACAGGCTTCTGATACTTAGGAATCCTCTTGTAAGCCCAAGAGGGGTGTCAGTTCTAAATACGGGGAAGATAAGTCGACTACGAATGTTATATGCTATTTTAATCAAAAGTGTTACATTCGTTTATGAAAAAATCAAACTGATGAAAAATGTTCCATATAAGTGTAGGTTTGGGGTAGAGATGTTGAAAATCTTTATGTCGCATTATTGGAAGATGCTGAACTTAGACACCAATATTGGTTTTAACGATATTTGGTTTTTGAGTTATACTGTTTACTAAATAATGTATCTATTTTGAGTTCATAGGACCTCTTAAAAATATTTCAGGTAAAATCCTGATATAGAATTTCTGGGTGTAATTCTATACCTGCTTCACCTATTTACTATATGTTGTAGAGAAAGTTAATATATTCACGGGAATATATTCTTATAGGCTAAATATTGGCTAATAAAGCTTCTTTTAAATATGATTGTAATTACTATTGTCATAAATAACGGAATTTTTACTTTCTCTAGTCCCATATGTACATTGTGCATATAGATAGAGAAGGTATTGTAATGTACCCAAAAATTCGATGTCAAGTTTTCACCGGAAATATGTGTTTTGGGATCCCATGAGTCCGAAAAAAGCATTCTTAAAAATGGTCCGTGTGTGTGTGTGTGTGTGTGTGTGTGAAAGACCGTTGGAAAAAAATTGGAAAATTTTGATTTTCTTAAAAATGGCTTTAACGATTTTGATTAAAATCACGTATATTAAAGGTCTTTGTACCCTGAATAAATTGTATTTTTTTAATTTTCTGGGAATAGCTTCTGAAGACCTCTTTATTCTGGATGAATTTTGCCGAATTTTGCATAACTGCTAAACCGTAAGAGATGTACAAAAACTTACCATACAGAAAATGTAGAGTTCATTAAAACACACAATTTATGTTACATGCATTTTTTCGTGGATTTTATTGTTTTTAAGATATTCCTTGTTTTAAAAACTTATACTTTTCTCATACAGGAATTTGTCAACTTCCGTCTGTACAAACAAAGGAACTTCAGATATCAACCAGCTTTTGACTTTCACTTTAACCTATGGTACTCCCTTATTTCACTTCTACTTACAAGGAAGCAAGTAATACGACTATTTCTGCTAATTTTTCTCGATTGACATGAAGTAAATAGAAGCATTAGCTTCCACAATAATTTGCTGCAGAGATGTAGAGAAAGACATGTGAATGGATCACATCAGATTTTTTTTACCTTCTCTAGCCTGTATGTACACTATGCTTAGTGGATAAAGAAGGTATTGTTTTACTCAAAAATTCGAAATCGAGATTTCACTGGAAATACATGTGAATTCAATAAAAGCGTGTGTCCGTGTGTCTTCGTATGTGTGTTTGTGTGTATGTGTCTGCATCATAGCTCAAAAACGAAAAGTCGCTTAAATACCAAACTTGGTATTTTAATTCAGTTACTTCCAAAGATGCGACACAAAGATTTTTCAAGAAAATTGCCCCACCGCCAGCTACCCTTTACATGGAACACTTCTCGAACATTTTTATTTTCTCCAAAATGACTCTAACGATTTTTATTAAAATGCCATATGTTTAATATATTTTCATGACAAAGGAAATGCATATCTAGAATGTTCTGGGAATTGCTTCTCAAATTCTCTTCATTCTGAACGACTTCTGTATATATTTTGTATAACTGGTAAATCGTAAGAGAAAGACAAAAACTTACTATACAAAAATGTAGATCTCATTAAAGCACACAATTTATGTCATGTACAGTTAACGGTTTTCGAGATATTCCGAATTATTTCTTTCAATTAAGCTACTTAAACTTTTCAAACAGGAGACATCTTTCTAGAAAGCAAAGAGAAGCGAATGTCAATTATTGTTTCACATATTGACAGGTTATAAAAGATCTGATTATCCCTTTAGCCTAATATATTCCCTTACTTTCCTCTATTTACAAAGAAGCAACGAATAAGGCCAATTCTGGCAATATTTATTTTGATTATCATTACTTATATAAAAATAATCTTTTGTAAGGAAAGTTTGATGTGGAATAGCTAGAGAAAGTCACGTGAATGGAACACTTCGGATTTGTTTATGTTTATTTCTAATTTCTCTACATGTACTATGTACATAGTGTATAGAGAAGGTATTTCACTCCACCTAAAAATTCGATAGCGAGATTGCAACGGAAATATTGTTTTAGGGTCCCCTGTATCAAAAAAAAAAAAAAATTTTCACAAAAAGGTCCATGTGTGTGTCCGTGTGTCCATGGGTCCGTGTGCCTGTGAACAGGATAACTCATAAACGAAAATTCAGTAAAATACCAAACATGGCTCTTAAGTTTAGTATCTTCCAGGGATGCGACACGAAGATTTTGAGAATAATCCCCCCACTCCAAAGTACCCTTTACATTGAACTTTTTTTAAAAAGTTTGATTTTCTCAAAAATGGCTCTAACGATTTTGATTAAAATATCATATATTAAAGACATTTACACTACAAATAAAATATATATCTTGAATTGTCTGGGAATAGCCTCTGAAGACTACTTTATTCTGGAGGAATTTTAGGGAATTTTGCATAACTGCTAAACCGTAAGAGATGGAAAAAAATTCACCATACAAAAAAATGTAGAGCACTTTAAAACACACAATTTATATTACATTTTTCCATGGGGTTGGTCGTTTTTTAGATCTTCCTTGTTTGTCAACTCCTGTCCATACAAACAAAGAAGCTTCAGTCACATAGCAACCAGCTTTCATTTTAACCTATGGTACTCCCTTATTTCGCTTCTACTTACAAGGAAACAAGTAATAAGACTATTTTTGCTAATTTTTTTCGATTAGCGTTAAGTAAGTAGAACAATAAGCTTTTTAACTATAATTTGTTGCAGAGATGTAGAGAAAGTCGTGTGAATGGAACACATCAGATTTTTACTTACATGACCATCAAGAGGATAAAATGATTTAGACAATGCCATTGATGCCAAAAGCGCTAAAGACCACGGTGACAGAGTTTCGAACTACGTGGAGTAACTGAATTTCCTTGCTATATCCTTGCTTGAATTAGTCTCCATGCCACCTATATGACCACTAACCAAGAAGGCGATGACAATACAGTAACAGTACAGCGCTGTATGTGTGGGAAATGTGTCCGTCATGAGAGTGATGACCCCATTCTTAAGCGACAAGCTGGGTCGTCTCTTGCTGTAGGGAAAATTATAAAATGATGACACCCTTCGTACGGAACTGGATATGTAGTGAAGTTTCAGTGCTAGAAAATAAATTATTTGATAAAACTGTAATTTTCGGCAGACAGCATCCCTCTTATTCCGAAAACCCATGGTACAATATTTGATGACCACTTCTCTGCTTTTAGTACTGTATGCAGTATCATAGTTGTGATACTGAGAATGGAACTCATTAACAGAATAGACCACTGATTATCTGATTTTATAGCATCAGTGGCTTACTTCTGTACATCTAGAGCTCGCTTTCTATTACGTTTCTCTTTTCATGTTCGTTTCCTATTTAATGTTAACTACATATCCCTAAAGTTTGTAGATCACCACTTTATCACCACTTTATCAAAAATCTAAAGGTTTTTATTCCACTTTCTGATCCGTAAAATACGTAATTTTATGAGTCCGTTCATTTATCAGATTCCAATGAACTATACTTATAATAAAGCTTCTCTGTAAGTATTTTAAGGTTGTTTATATGTATACAATATTAAATCGCACTTGTATTTAATTGCTTATTATACCCATTTATGAAATACGAAATAACATATTTTCAAATGTGCATTTTTCCAAAGCACTTTCATGAAAATTTTAAGCAAGCAACTATATTTGACCGAGTGAAGTTGCCCCGCAGTAACCTGTACGGCTCGCTTTCAGGAGTATCTAGGTTCAAATTCCCGGACCGGCCATCCGGATCGAAGGTTGGGTTAAAATCTAATTACCTAACTCATTAACTATCCTTTCATCAATATACTTCATCTCCTTCTTTACCAAATATCCCATTCTGGGTTTACTATGATCAAAGTTTGCTTGCTCCAACTGACCCGCAAGTCTTTGGGAGATAACTCCTATAAACACGAGGGTAGTTCATCAGAGAATAAATACCCAGATAAACAAACTTAATTTAGAAAGTAAATTTCGAAGAACAAGCACAAAATTGTATTAGTTGAACAGTAATGTTTCCTTTAATTTGTTGGCGGGACTCCACCATTTAAATACGTTTTTACCTGTATTTCATATATTGTATTCGTTATAGCACGCGTACCAATATAACAATGGTGTAGTACTAGGTTAGGAAGATTAGAGTGCGGGTAAAAGGGACTCGGCACAGAATCTGAGGTTATTGTACCAACGGCTCCCGAGGGAACCCCCAGGAGGGAAGGATGAGATAAGTGAATATACCGGGCAACCGGAACCAGGATGGACGGAGAGCCAATGACAGTGTCCCTGATGTTTCCAGATTGAAGTACCCCGACGTCGGACATGCAGACCAGGACCCCGCCCCATTGAGGGTCCAACGGCCCCTCCAGGAATGGTCCTAGTCCCAGCGGTCAGCCAAAGTTGGGCAACGGAGATGATATTTTGGTGGGATGTTATCATCCACAGTTTCTTGTATTATAACCACGTCATCTGCATTTAATAAAATATTATACCGATTTCATTTTATTCCTGATTTAATTATACTTAACCACTCCGGAGGATAGCATTTAAATATATATTAAAAGAGTGACATACCAAACTCTTGTCTTACGCCTCTTTTATTTAAATTTGTTTCGTTTATATAAATCCCTCTTTAATTATTATGTTGGAATAACAATAAATATGCTTAATAATTTTGATTATTTTCCGTGTGTATCCATTCCTTTCCATTAATTTCCAATAGTTTTCCTTACCTACCTTGTCCAACGCTTTTTTTGAAATCCTTGAATTTGCAAACATTTATGTACAAAATATATTCTTGTTTTTTCAAACAATCCTTCTAGGACAAATCTCTTGATGTTCGTCTTAAAGGTTTGTTCTTCTTCTATTAGTGCTTCTTCAGCTGTTCGTTTAAGTCTTTTTTTGTAACAATTCTTGCTCTACTCTACTCTACTCTCTGTAGACTGTACTACGGTCTTCTTATAGTAAACAGCGTAAGAATTAAAAGCTATAGTGAACATGCTCATGTTTACCAAACATTTACTTATTACTTTCTTTCGCGTACAATGTATATAGAAACTAAAGAAGGTATTTTATTTCACTCAATATTTAGATGCAGATATTTCACAGGCAATACATGCTTTGAGGAGGCATGAATCAATTGTATTGGAAAAAAATCTGATGTGTTCCATTCACAATGCTTTCTGTAGCTGCAATACAAGCGACTTACCTTACCAAATATTATTCATTATTCTACGATATGCTAAACAAGGCAAGCAATAGCAAAACATTCTTATTTCTATTTTCCTTGTAAGCTGAAGAGACTTAAGGGAATACACTAGGATAATTCGATGGTAAAATCCTTTTAAAGCTGGTTCTATGTGAAACAAATGAAGTTCGGTGCATGACCTGTGGTAAGACAAGAAAGATGAAACGAAACGTCATTCCCGTTGGGAAGTGTACAATTGAAACCAATCTAAGAAAACATATATGTCATAAATTATGTATTTATGTATTTTAACGAGATCTTCATTTTTGTATAGTAAGTTTTGTCTAAGTCTTGGAGGAGTTTTCAGACCGCTCGCCTCCTACCTAGATCCCAAGCACCCATATGTGGGATTATGGAGGACGAAGCGACGTCTGGGCGGGTTTCCTCCAATTTCCCCGCCACTCATTCCACCAATTGCTTCATAATCACCTTTGCTATCTTCCATTTCGCTAGTATTTCATATCACCCTCTTATTCATACTTAGCTACGGGCCAACCACTCATTCCAGGTTCCCCATTCTGTGGTTTCATGCCGCTGTCTCCCCTATACACCCGTTTGTCAATCCATCATACGGGAAGGGTAAGCTCTTAAGGTTTAAGTTTTATCAACATTCCAGAATAAAGAGGACTTCAGATGCTACTCTCAGAGAATTCTAAACATAACATTTATTTCTGATGTAAATGTTTTTATAATACGGTATTTTAATCAAATTCATTAAAGCCATTTTTTAGAAAAACAACGATTTCAAAACATTTTTCATATAAAGGTTGGTTTGTGCGGGGTTTTTCTGGAAAATCTTCGTATCACATCCTTGGAAGACATTAAAGATAAATCCCAAATTTGGATGTAACTATCTTTTTGATGTTGATTTATGTTATCCGCAGATGCATACACACATGGGGGAAAATGCTTTTTCTGGGCTCAAGGGACCTCAGTATATATACAGGCTGTTAATGAACTACACCGAAATAATTTCCGAGATTTGCACGTGACTGATATAAGTAATTTGAGATCGGCAATGCATGGTCCCCGGATAAACATAACGCAGCTGCATAGCGTTAAACGTGTGGGTATCAGGTGCTGATAAATCGGTGTTAAAGCAAAACAGGTTGAAAAAATGTCTTAAAACGTCTTTAAAACTGCTGCCCGAGTATAGAAATATCGATTTTTAGCAGCTCGTTACTGGCGTACTCAAGATTTAATGTCGCAAAAATCTGTAAAATCTCGAACCAATCACTCGACAGTGTGATACTGAACATTCATTAACTACGTTCTTGAGTTATGTAGCCTACTCTGGAGGCGTTTTTTCAACTGCTCTGGTGGCTTAATGCCTAACGCGGCAAACTGCTATCCCAAAGGTTGTAAGTTCGCTTCCTATCATAGAATAAATATTTTTATTGTTATTTTTTTCATTCCAGAAGAAGTGCCGAGGCCCGAACTCAGAAACTGTCTTTCACTTGAAAGCCAGTATCATAACCACTACGCTAGAGAGGTACGCTGTAATATGTACCTTCGTTTTTCGTGTTATGCTCTCGAATGGTTGATAAATTAGGCAGTGGCGTACTGGCACTTCAGAAACTTACAGCCGTTACTTCGAAATTTCAATAAACAGGTCAAAAGTCTTCTATCT
Source organism: Hymenopus coronatus (assembly GCA_030762935.1). Classification (NCBI taxonomy): domain Eukaryota; kingdom Metazoa; phylum Arthropoda; class Insecta; order Mantodea; family Hymenopodidae; genus Hymenopus; species Hymenopus coronatus. Next base: position 18,823,222 of record CM060890.1, read on the forward strand.
CAAATTACTTATTTAAGTATTCTACATATTCTGTGAAATTATTTAGCTGTAGTTCATTAACACCCTGTATATCCGGTAAAATATCAAAATCGAATTTTTGGGTGCAATACGATATCTTCTGTATCCCTATATACATTGTATATATGGGCTAAAGAAAGTAAAAAAATCTGATGTGTACCATTCACATGACTTTCTCCGTATCCCTGCAACAAATAATTCTTAAAAAGCTTATACTTCTATTTACTTTATGCTAATCAGTAAAAATTAGCAGAGATAGTCTTATTACTCGCATCCTTGTAAGTAGAGGCGAAATAACAGACATCCGTAGGTTAAAGTGATAGTCAAAAGCTGGTTGCTATGTCAATGAAGTTCCTTTGTTTATATGGATAGGAGTTGACAAGTTCCAGTATGAGAAAAGTATACGTTTTTCATAGCAGAAACCAAAAATAAAGAATGTCACAAAAAACGACGAACTCCACGAAAAAAATGTATATAACATAAATTGTGTGTTTTAATGTGCTCTACATTTTTTGTGTAGTAAATTTTTGTCCATCTCTTACGGTTAAGCAGTTATTCAAAATTTAGTAAAACTCATCCAGAATAAACTACTCTTCACAAGCTATTCCCAGAAAATTCAAGATATACATTTCATTTGTCAGGTAAATATGTTTAATATCCGAAATTTTGATTAAAATCGTTAGAGCCATTTTTGAGAAAATCAAAATTTTCGAGAAAAGTTCCATGTAAAGGGTAGTTGGGGGTGGGGCGATTTTTCTCAAAATGTTCGTGTCGCATTCCTGGAAGATACTAAACTTAAATACCAAGTTTGGTATTTTACCGACTTTTCGTTTTTGAGTTATCGTGTCCACAGACACACGGACACACGGACACACACACACACACACACGGACCTTTTTGTGAAAATGCTTTTTTTGGATATTGGGGACCCTAAAATATATATTTCCGGTGATATCTCGGTATCGAATTTTTGGTGGAGTGCAATACTTTCTCTATACACTAGTACATAGTGCGTATGGAGAAAGTGCATTGTGTCTGTTTGTATGTCTATGGGCAGCATGAGTCAAAAAGGAAAAGTCGGCTAAACATTGAACCTGGTAGTTTACTTCAGTATCTTCCAAGGATATGACTTTCATCCCTGCCCAAAATATCATGGATATTTTCTTAAAAACAATTTTGATTAAGAAACCATATATTAAAACTTTTTAGATGAAAAATAAAAGAATATTGACTGTTTTTGTTTTTTTTTTTTCGTGGTTTCCCTCAGATAAACAATACCACCAAGATAAATAATACCGGATTGGACATTTATTACCGCGTCACAAACGTTCCACCGTTAGTGTAAAACAATAGAAAAACTGAAAATAGATCATTTTTGCGATTTTACTGTCATTGTTCATAAATAGTGTAAGTATTAAACTGGACAGCACACCATATCCTTGTCGCGGATGTAAGTGGTAAGGCGAGACCTTAAAAGGCTACCTGCACTTTGCCATCTGACTAAGGATGGTAGAACAGCTATGTTGAACGGCCATCTAACACCTTATGCTTGACGCGAAGCATAGGTAATATGGTTTGAGGATGAGACATTAAAAGTCTGCTATTCACAACATATACCAACGCAGTATCTTACCAAACACTTGCTATGACCAAATTGTTAAACTGATTTAAAATAAAATATAAATTATACGATACAAATTATGTCCTGTTCTTTTTACTTTCTCTGCATACTATATACATAGAGTACAGAAAAGGTATTGTAATACACCCAAAAATTCGATACCGAGATTTCACCTGAAATATATGTTTTAGGACCACTAGAAACCAAATAAAGCATTTTTAGAAAAATGTCCGTCTGTGTGTGCGTGTGTGTGTCAAAAACAAAAAGTACAATAAATACCAAACTTTGTACTCAAGTGCAGTATATTTCAAGCATGGGACAGGAAGATTTTGAATAAAATAGCTCTCCCCCAACTACCCTTTACATGGAAACATTTTTGAACATTTTGATTTCTAAAAAAAAAAAAAAAAAAAAAACGAATTTGTTTAAAATATTGCGTATTAAAGATATGTACATGAAAAAATAAAATGTATATTATGAATATTCTGGGAATATCCTCCGAAGACATGTTTATTATGGATGAATTTTGAGGAATTTAGTATAACTGCCAAAGCGTAAGAAATAGATTAAAACTACAAAAAAGGTAGATTTCGTTAAAACACTAATTTATATCATATACCTAGCTACATGTTTTTCGCGGACTTGACTATTTTTACTTTCTCTATACGCTCTATGTACATAGTGAATAGAGAAAGTATTGCACTCCACCAAAAAATTCGATACCGAGATTTCACCGGAAATATATGTTTTAGGGTTCCCTTTATCTAAAAAAAGCATTTTCACAAAAAGGTCCGTGTGTGTGTGTGTGTGTGTGTGTGTGTCCGTGTGTCTGTGATCACGATAACTCAAAAACGAAAAGTCGGTAAAATACCAAACTTGGTATTTAAGTTTAGTATCTTCCAGGGATGCGACACGAAGATTTTGAGAAAACCCCCCCCACCCCAAACTACACTTTACATGGAACTTTTTTCGAAAATTTTGACTTTCTCAAAAATGGTTTTAACGATTTTGATTAAAATATCATATATTAAAGATATTTACCTGACAAATAAAATGTATATCTTGAATTTTCTGGGAATAGCCTCTGAAGACTACTTATTCTGGATGAATTTTGCATAACTACTAAACCGTAAGAGATGGATAAAAACTGAACACACAAAAAATGTAGAGCATGTTAAAACACACAATTTATGTTACATACAGTTTTTTCGTGGAGTTGATCGTTTTTGAGATATTCCTTTTTCTTGGTTTCAGCTTTGAACAACTTATACCTTTCTCTTATACCTTTCTCCTGTCCACACACACAAAGGAACATCAGTCACATAGCAACCAGCTTTTGGCTTTCACTTTTTGTATTTACAACAAAGCAAGGAATAAGACTATTTCTGCTAATTTTGCTCGATTAACATGAAATAAATAAAAGATAAGCTTATTAACAATAATTTGTTACAGAGTGATAGAGAAAGTCATGTGAATGGAACACATCAGATTTTTTGTGATATTTTTACTTTCTCTATAGACACTATGTACATAGTGTATAGAGAATGTATTGCACTCCACCAAAAAATTCGATACCGAGATTTCATCGGAAATATATGTTTTAGGGTCCCCTTTATCTAAAAAAAAGCATTTTCGGAAAAAGGTCCGTGTGTGTGTGTGTGTGTCCGTGTGTCCGTGTGTCCGTGTGTCCGTGTGTCTGTGAACACGATAACTCAAAAACGAAAAGTAGGTAAGATACCGAACTTGGTATTTAAGTTTAGTATCTTCCAGGGATGCGACACGAAGATTTTGAGAAAAATCCCCCCACCCGCAACTACCCTTTACATGGAACTTTTTTTGAACATTTTGATTTTCTCAAAAATGGCTCTAACGATTTTGATTAAAATTTCGTATATTAAAGATAATCTGACAAATAAAATGTATATCTTGAATTTTCTGGGAATAGCCTCTGGAGAGTAGTTTATTCTGGATGAGTTTTACTAAATTTTGAATAACTGCTAAACCTAAGAGAAGGACAAAAACTTACTACACGTTAAAACACACACTTTATGTTATACACATTTTTTTCGTGGAGTTCGTCGTTTTTCAACCATTCCTTATTTTTGTTTCTGCTATGAAAAACTTATACATTTCTCATACAGGAATTTGTTAATTGCTGTCCACACAAACAAAGGAACTTCAGTGACATAGCAACCAGCTTTTGATTATCACCTTAACCTATGGTACTCCCTTATTTCACCTCTACTTACAAGGAAGCGAGTAATATGGCTATTTCTGCTAATGTTTTACTGATTAGCATGAAATTAATAGAAATATAAGCTTTTTAAGAATAATTTGTTGTAGGGATATAGAGAAAGTCATGTGAATGGAACATATCAGATTTTTTCTTATTGATTTCAGTTATAAAGTACTTATAATTTACTCATTCAGCAACTTGTCAATCCCTGGCCACGCAAATAATCAGATTTCAATCCCATGGCGACCCCATTTTAAAACATTTAAGTGTCGGTTTAGGTTGCGCATTCAGTTCTGCTTATAAAGAACAAAGTAATAAGGCCGTTTCTACTAATGCTTATCTTTATTAGGATGAAATAGAAGGAAGAATAAGCTTATTAACAATTATTTGTTACAGAGATATGGAGAAAGTCATGTGAATGGAACACAGAAGATTTTTTAATTCTGGAGTTTATCATTTCCTTATTATTGGTTTCTTGGTATATTGATACTTAAACATTTCACAAATGGGATGTTATTATTTGTTTTGCTTCTTTATGTCAGGCAAAGAGTAAAACTGATAGCGACCGTCTTTTAAAATATTTGATTATCGCTATAACTTATTTTAGTCTTCTTGTATTTACAAAGAAATACGTAATAAAACCATTTCTGCAAACATTTATCTGAATTATCGTGAATTAGTTATAAGAGTACGCTTTTTTACTAACGTTTGAGAAAAAAAATCTGATGTGTTACATTTTCACATGACTTTCTCTAGCTGCGCCACAAACTTCCTACAAAAGATTATTCTTCTTTGTACACAAGTTAATCTAAATAAACACTAGCAGAATGCTCTTATCACTTAGTTCCTTATAAGTAGAAGGGGACTAAGGGAATGCACCAGGCTAAAGTGATAGTCAAGTGTTTTATAATCTATCGTTATGCGATTGTCATTGCAAATCATTTCTTTGTTTGGCCAGGAGTAAAACGGACACTTCCTGTCTGAGAAAAGCTTACGTACTTTACAATTGAAACCAATAAAAAGGATATCTCGGAAACGGTTACTCCACAACAAAAACGTAAATGACATATATTGTGTGTTTTGACATGATCTACATTTTTGTGTAGTGAGTTTTTGTCTATCTCTTACGATTTAGCAGATAAGCAAAATTCTTCAAAATTCATCCAGGATAAAGGTTTCTTTAGAGGTTATTCCCAGGAAATTGGAGATATACATTTTATTTTGGATATAAATAGCTTCAATATACAGGAGTTTAATTAAAATCGTTGCAGCAATTTTTAATAAAATCAAAAATTTTCAAAAATTTTCCCAGCAAAGTATAGTTTGTGGTTGGCGTATTTCTTTGAAAATCTTTGTGTCGCATCCTTGGAAGATACTAAACCTAAATACCTAGTTTGATATTTAATGGTTTTTTCGCTTTGGGGCTATTCTGTCCACAGACAAACAGACACACACAAGGACTTTTTTTTAAAAATGCTATTTTCGGACTCAGGGGACCCCAAAACATATTTCCGGTGAAATCTCGACATCGAATGTTTGGGTGCATTACAGTACCTTCTCTATCTCTATGTACTTGTACATATGAGAAAGTAAAAATAGGTAAACAAAGTCATGTGAGTATAACACAATATATTTATGTTTGATAATGGGCACAAAATATAAATAAAAGAAACAGTTTATAGTTCCTAGCCCTTCTAATTTATTTGGAATGTAAAGCTTTCGGTCCCCACCAAATGACTGCCCCATAATGTTATTATTTTGTGTTATCACGTAACGTGCAAAGCCTTTATGTTAATCTCTCTCAATAAAACAAAACATGATGAGAATTTCAAAAATAATAAATTATTTCAAAGCAGTCACCGAAACACATAAATATATGCAAAGCTACACAGAAGCCTTACAAACGCTTCAGTTGCTGGCTGAATGACTGGCAGATTTCAGTAATGGGAAAGTAGCTTTTAGAACCAAGCACGATTTACAGATTTCGTTAAATGTTTCGTTTGTTTGCGGTCACGCTTCTATACAAAGAGAGCGAAGTCAAAACCGTCGTTAAGCTTTAATCACGCACATAAAGCTGTTATTATACCCTTATGTACTAAATCTTTGAGTTTCTTTAGCATAGAAGCGTGTACCCATTATCACAGTTCCTTTTTCTTTATCCTTGAAAAACCGCCTGCGGTGCCATGTGTAGTTAAAGCGGGCGTTAAACACCACAAAAAATCCTTGAAAATCTCTGGTAACGTTAAGTATAAAGCATAAATTGTAATGAATACTTCTGGAGTAACTCTTTTAATAATGATTCTTTTTGCTTTATTTCTTCCTTTCTCTAGTTTATGTACACGTATTATACTCATAGTAAGAATAGAAAGTATTGTATTCCACCCAAAAATTGAATGTTGATTTTTTACCGGAAAGCTATGTTTTGATGTCTCCTGGGTCCGAAAAAATAATTTCTAGAAAAAATAGTTTAGTATCTTCAAAGGGCACGATACAAAAGTTTTTCCAAGGAAATCTCCCACCTTTAACTAGCCGTTACATTGAAGCATTTTTGAAAGGAGCTATTTTCTCAAAAGTTAGTAACGATTATGATTAAAATAAATTAAAGATATTTACACCACAAATAAAATGCAAGACTTGAAATTTCTAGCAATAGCTTTTGCAGATCTCTACATTCTAGATGAATTTTACATAACTGGTTAACGAAAATAGACAAAATCTTACTGTACAAAAATGTAAGTCTCTTTAAAAAATACAATTTATATGACATACACCTTCGTTGAAGAGATATGCCTTATTGGTTTTAATTTTAAAATACGTAATTTTTTCAAAATAGGGTCACCTTTCGTTCCATCTCTCGTTTGTTTTACTGCTGGCAGTGCAGAACAAACCGAACTACAATTGTGCTCAAAGCAACCCCCTTTTAAAATATTTTACTATCGATTTAGCCTCGTGTATCCCCTTATGTCCCTTCTACTTAGAAGAAAACACGTAATGAGAAAGTTTCTGGTAATGTTTATCTCGATTAGCATGATCTATATAAATTAATAATGTTTTGAAAGAATAGTTTGAGGAGCAGGTGGAGAAAGTCATGTGAATCGAACACAGCAGATTTTTTCTTTACTTTATTTATGACTAGTGTCCTATATACATATGTAACCAAGCGAAATAGCTCTACTGAAAAAAGGTAAAGGTGAAGGCAACAATGGAAGACACCTCAAGCATTGCGACCTATAGAGGTCAATTGCACGCTAACATCTCCAGGAGTCAGGGGTGACGTAAGAAAACCACAGCGGCCATAGGCCGGATGCAGGTAGGCCACATAGTCACGCAGAAGTTCCTAAGTGTAGCTGTGAATTCTTCATCTTGGTTCCAGGAACGCCATACAACCGCCAACGGCACAAATGTCAGATAGCGGCAAGGAAAGCGACCACAATGCCGCCCCAACCCCGAGAACAGCGTTCACATATCGCATACATCCGCACACCATTTGCCAGCACTACCACACACCACTAGCCCAGAGGCACATTCATATACACCTAAAATATGATAATAAATTATACAAAGGAAGTTCCCCGACATTCGCCTAATTCAGAAGGGAATCACGAGAAACCTTATGTCATAGTGCGCAGTAAACGGGGATCGAATCCGCGACCTGCAGAATGTGAGTCCCACACGTTATCGCTACTTCACAATAATCTAACGTTGGGCTATTCCTGATTTTCACCTGGTTGGGTTGCTTATTCTCTATGACTATCTTTTCCCTCATTCCCCCCTCATTTTATTTTTCTCTCATGTATCGGTGTGCATTCAGGTCGTGTCGTGTCGGACAGATGAGACTGCTCACTCTCTAGAAATAGTTTTTCCCTTGAGCTCTGTCTTCGCTTACAGGATCTCTGCATTGACTTTCTAAGCTTGAAAATACGAGAGACCTCTGCGCATCTCTGAGCCCTGTTCACCTGCGGCCTGAACCATACTTCGCTTCTTTAATTTTATCCGAGCCTCCAGGGATGCAGCTACAGTGGATTCATAATTAGAACTAGACTTTTTGTTGCCGAACGAGTTTGGAAGTTTATCGATTAGTATTGCCTGGAAGCTGGGAATCAACCTGTACTCCGATCCTATACTTTGTGGACCTATGGAATACATAGTTTGGTATTGAATGATTATTGTTCCTAAATTGAAATTGTTGTTTAGTTAAATGAATAAACATATAACCGAGCTCACATTTCTACTAATATTGATCACAGAATAGGTATGTTACGCAATAGGTATGCTGCATGCTCTCGTGGTTTTTCCCTGTTTGTTTGTATATTTCTCAATGAAAATATTAAATTTCTCTGGATTAATTATTTCTTTCACACTAGTCATGCATAACACAGACGTTGGAGAGATAGAGGCAGACTGAAACATTTAATGCTTAGCCGGGATTTTGGTTTACGTTCAGGTGCTCTAATCAATGAGCTCCCATGGCAACATGCCGACACAGCAGTAAATTCTCCAACTGCCTCACTTGATATCATAATAATAGGAAATGTTCTTATGGTTTAACGAGAAAAACGCGAATTTAATGCTGTGTCGGCATGTTGCCATGGTAGCTAAGTTGTTAGAGCAAATAGAGGTAATCTGGAGATCTGGGTTGAAATTCCGTCTTACATATTGAATTTTTCAGTCTGCTTCTACCTTTCCAAGTTCATTCTCTATTTTTTTAAAAGATATGATCATACAAATCATCATTATGCTGAAATCATGATTTGAAAGTTATCATGGAAGTTTAAGAACGAAATAAAAATAATATTATAAGAGTTAAATAATCAATAAAGCATGTTTTACACGCATAATATAACTTTACAAATGCAACTTGCACAGTGTCATACTCAGATCACAATGAGCTACGAGTAAAAAGAAAAAATTCACAGAAGGAGTACCATGCTCTACATATAAGCAGAACAAACTTTGCGTCACTGTTAAAAGTGCAAAAAATTATTTGATCAGCTACATGTTTGGGATTAAATAAACTGTGTTTTATTTATGGATGCTCATTAATAGCTGTGGTTCTCAGCGTGCCAATCTAAACTGACCGTAAGAGACCGCTTAATTTTGCTCGTTCAGAAAAAAAATATTCACTCTATTCACAACGAGTCCCCCTCTTACTTGTGTACCTGTGTTTTAACTTGTTTATAATTGCAATTATAATAAACATATATCACAGTGGGAACTATATGCTGGTACCAAATATCACTGCTCGCATTTGGGAAGTCTCAGATTCATTCTGTGGCAAAAGCCAGCTCTAACCATGGGTTTTTCGTGTTTAGTAGGCGAATTTTGGGATGGTTCCTCTTCTAACACGACTTTTCTGTTCCCATATTTTCCTTCATCATCATCATCATCATCAATACATTCAACCTTGTAGGAAGGCCGCGCCGTGGCCGAGTGGTTAGACCACTTGCCTCTCACCTAGATGGCCCGGGTTCGATCCCAAGCAACCGTATGTGAGATTTGTGGTGGAGAAAGCGGCGGAAGGGCGGGTTTCTCCGATTTCCAGCGGTGATCCATCTTCATTCCACGTATCTGCAGTGTCATCGTCTGTGGTGCCACAGTAGTAAAAACCGGCGTTAAACACTACAACAACAAAAAACTAGAAGGACGGGACAACAGTGTTCGGCGTGTTGAATTTGTGGTGTGGTGGTATTGTGATGGTTTCTCTGTGGCGTCTGTCAGACTGATGGAACCGTCTTTTGTGAACGGCTTCCTGAAGGGACCGCAAGGGGTTTGGATATTTTGAGCTTGAACGGTGTCGTGTGGGCTTAATAGAGATACCGTTCACGTTTGCGCACGTCGTCTTCCACATCTGATAGACCTTCGTGTCTCTCCCGTAGGCCTTCCAGGAGTAGCATTCAAAGAACGAAGCTCCATATCCCGGTGCTCTGTCCCGGTTTTGTTGGGACTTCCGTAATACGAATATATATTATCCTTGCACTACATAATATTACAATTTAATAATATATATATTAAATTACTTATCGCAAATTCACAATATTGTAGGGAGCAGTGTTTTATTAATTTATTATTATGTATAATAATTGTACATAATGTATTATTTATTACATATAATAATTTGTCAGATAAATTTTTTCTTCTAATTTCTTATCCTTTCTCAACTCTTCCTCCACTCCGTGTATCATTGATTTTTAATAACACATATTAGGTTTTAATTGGAATAATAGTGTTAGATCTTCTATAGATATTGTCAACAATCATTGTTCCTCCAACCATTCTGAAGCTCTTAGTTGGTTTTGCTCTAATGCTATAATTTGTAATTGTTTTCTATTAATATTCTCTCTTCCCTGCAAATGTACTTACTGTTTTTGCCAAATTGTATAATTCTTCCTTTTTGAGATGCATTAAATGCTGCTCTCTCTTCTTTTACTACATTTTTAAATTCAAAAAGCCTACGTTGGCCTTAGCTACATTGTAAATATTGCTGAAATATATAGATATAAATGCATTTAAAACTATACAACTTGAAACATCCTTAAGAAATGTTATGCTTTATTCATTTAAGGCAACGATTTAGCTATTGAAACCAGATGCAGCTCGTCAACTTAAGAATTGTAGAGATAGTTTTATCAAAGGTTTTCTGAACATATGTACAGACACCTCACTTGGTAATGTAGACAAATAACCTAAACAGTATATAGTCATTTGTTTTTAGGTGAAAGTTTATGAAATAGTGAAAATTTATTTCCCGTAAATGAAGTCTTTTGTTCTATTCTGCATTTCGGAAAGACTCAAATTCATCCAACAGCTACAAGCTATGACCTTACAGAAACATGCGGTAACATTGAGAAATTTCCGAAACCTGGTCTCAGTTCCCTTGCCTAAATTAAAGAGACTCTTCAGTAAATAGACTAATAGAATTTGGCTACCGTAAATCGGTTAGATTTTTCAAAGTTATAAATATCTGACCTCTAAACAAATATCTGACATCTAGTTTTGAGAGAGTGAAGAATCCATATTCTGTAGCATTAGTCATTGAATAAGGGCAATCCAAGGAGCGAGAACTACTTTCGTTCCTGACCAATCCCCAAAGATTTGCTGTCATTTAGTGTACCACTTGTATCCCCACTCAACTCCCTTCACCATCTCACCCTAAGGAAAGTGCATACAAGGATCTGTCTACCGCTGCAGCGTCAGGATCCCCAAGATTGTCAAATATTGCTCAGTTAGAAAGCTCGTAGTTGTCAGGAAAGAGGAGGCTGCCTGTATCGAGTTGCCTAAGTAAAAAACGAAACAATTTCAATGCAAACAATCTTTTAATCGTTACCGAAACGGAAATATTTCTAATATTCGTTGGCTTCACCGCTTAAATCTTTATTAAACATATCTAGGTTTTATTTCTTTACTTTTATCCACCAAAATATTGTATCACAAAGGCTTAAACATTTCTCAAGTCAATTTTGATCTATAAGGCTGAATAAATCATGCGCTTTATGTAAAGTATACCACAAGTAACTCGATTACTTTAGTTTCTTATAACAATTTCCATTCTTTCACTAGCTATACAGGAATAGTTCAAATCGTTGATAGCACTCATAGTTGGATTTCATATCGAATACATTTGCATGCGCTAAGTTAGTGTGTGTGTGTGTGTGTGTGTGTGTGTGTGTGTGTGTGTGTGTGTAAATAAACTGATTTTCCTGTTCTTCTGTTTTAATAATTTCCACTGGTTTCCCCAAAGCATGTGAGCAAGCTCGCTGTGTTAGGTGTAGGTAAGTGTGTATGTGTGTGTCAGTAAAGTGGTTTGCGTGTGTAATCTGTGCTGGTTTCTTCTCTGTAAGTTGGCAGCATCTGCATTTCATTGCTTTTGGCCCGGAAATAGTTGCTTCCCAACTGGCAACCTCTGTTATATTTTCCCCACTAAGTAAGTGTTCGTAATTTTAACTATTTAACAGTGTATGTATAGGAAAGGCGTGGTAGATTATAGCAAGTCCAGACGACAACATTTTGGCTTCTAGATGCTCCGCATTGGCTAATAAGACTAGTTTCACTTTTTAAATATATTATATTAGATTATGTATATCTTTATCAATGTGTTGTAGGTGTGAATGCTACAGCTCTGCAGGTCCAACAGACGAGCCGCCCCTGCTGAAAGCACGCTTTCCCCTTGCATACTATACATATCACATAAACCACAATAACAGAGAACGGTTCTTTCCCATAACATGCGCTCAATTGTAAACTGCAGTAACTGTCGTTTCCACGTTAGGGCTTTCTCCACAATTTATTCGCGACAGGTTCTTGTGTACTAACAAGTTCGTAATCTTACGAGTTTAATTCATTCAGTGTGCTAACTTTATTTACATAGCTCTTTCCTTCTGTGTCTGCGGCAGCGTTAAGGTCTTCCGCTTAAAGTGTCAGTCAACACATCTTTATTTACGATTATCTTCCTGCAATACCTTGTTGCGTTTTCCTGTAGTGCATACAACGAGCTAACATTTTTCTTATCTAACAACTAATAAGATGCAAAATACTGATTGAAACTATTACCTGGCTCGCGGTACGTATGGATTTCTACTATTCTTCTAGTAGTAGATCATACATTGTTTTTTCTTTATATTTCCGAATTAAGTTAATAGAATGCCACAACAAGGAAATACTGCTTTTATACTTAAAGTTAAACTCTTCCTTCAGGTTTTCTAATCAAGCTCAGCATCTCAGAATGAGTTAACATGGCTGAAATAAGTTTCCATCTTTGAGAGAAGGAAGCATTATCAGAACAGACTTTTGAATTTGGTAGATTCTGAGAGGTTTATGAGCCAGTGATTGTCGCTCTCCATGGTGTAATGGTTACCATTACATTTACCTAGGACGCGGGTTCAAACCCGGCGGAGGACGATGGCTTTTTTCGGACGTATAAATCCTTAGAATCGCTTCATTCGGAAGGGAAATAAAGCCGTGGGTCCCGTGTCTTAGATTTACGGCACCTAAAACAACCTCAAACCTCTGAGCATAATTAAGCATTCTTTCACCCCAGTATAAAATGGGACGCCCAGAACCACAGCAGTTAATAAATAAAACTCAATTTCCAATTTTTAACCTGAGATTCAGAAATATGGATATTTTTAGTGAATATGTAACAAATTGAAGCAAACATAGCTAGAAGCAATTGTTCATTCCAGTTCCATCTTGACCTTGATAAGCTCTCTTCTTTCGGAAGTTTCAATAAAAACTATGCCCATGAATATCAGACACACCTTTGTGTTTTCATTTCAATACCCATTGTAGAACCGATTATCTAAAAATCTTATGTGCTCATTTACATACTTTCTCTATCTTTCTGTGCTTATTCTTACTTTCTTACAAAAGCTTATTCTTGTATCTAATTAATTCTAATTAATATAAGCATTAACATAAATGGTCATTAATTATTAATATTAAATAGAAGGGGAATAAGGTAATACATGTGAATGAAAGTTGGTTCTCTTTGCAAGCCCAGGAGAAAAAAAAGACCCACAAAGAATGACAATTTTACGATTGAAAAATGTTAAAGCATTTTAAAATTGAAACCATAACCAGGAATGATTAACTCCACAAAAAATGAACACATATAAACTATGAGTTTTAATAAAATTTGCGCTTTTGTGTCTTAGTCTACAACTTACGGTTTACAAGTTAAGCAAAACTCATCCAGAATGAAGACGATATAACTAACATAACTCCATGGCACGACAGCTCACGGGGAGCCTTGGCCTACCGCCCGGCCGCTGCGTCCCCCATCTCGGTCCACTACAGAAGTCATGGATGGGGTGCAGTATTGGAGGGTGAGACGTGGTCAGCGCCTCGAGCCCCAATGAAGACGTTACTGTCATAAAATAAGGATATACATACATTTTATCATTCATTTAAATATCTTTAATATACCTTATTTTAATCAAAATAGTCATTTTTGAAAAATCTAAATTTTAAAACACTTTTCCATGCAGAGTGTAGTTTGGGGTGGGGCATTTCTTGAAAATCTTCGTGTCACAACCTTGGAAGATACTGAACTTAATTATAAAATTTGGTATATAACCGACTTTTCGTTTATGAGATATATTGTTCCCAGACACACTTAAATATACGTGCTTACGTAAACCTTTTATCTAAAAATGCTGTTTTTGGATACAGGGAACCTTGAAACAATGTATATCCAATGAAATCCCGGTATGGAAGTTTTGGGTGATATGCTATACCTTCTCTATCTATGTACTGTGTACAACAGTCATTGAATTCCAAGGTCAATGGAATAAAAGCACTACAAAAAGGAGAAAAAAGCCTTATACCCTGGTAGTCACCGCATTACTGATTTCTTCATTTTGGATTACTGAACTAGAATTGATAAATATCTTCATACAGTATAGTTTCTAACACGAGTGCAAGGTTCAAAAGCACTGATGATAAATTTTGCTTCTTCAATAAAATTATCAGGTACTTAAGCTGGATATGCACAACTTATTATGAAGTACTGTAAAAATAAAGAACAACTCAACAAAATTGACGTAAACAAATAATGTGCCTTTTAGAGTACAAATGTTAGCCATTTACTAAGTATACAAAGAACAGTCATGTTCTAACCATTGCATTATGCTTTATCAGTAATTCCAAGTACTAATGCCTCTCTTGCTCACCAACACAATATTAAAATACAAATAAAGTTTATGACCTATCCATTGTCAATGATATGAACATGTTTTTGTTTTCTTGTTCTACTTCTTGTGGTTTCATTCGTTGTTGATGTCAACAATTTTTCAGGAGCCAGTTTGGTTGAACAGTCACATACTATCTTCAGACTTTACGAAATGATACAGGAAACTAAAGTAAAAGTGGTCAAGTGTTGGATTCACTGTTTTTCTTCACAACTCCTCATACATTTTTATCGTCAAGGAACATCCTGTATTTTTCTGGACTGGAATGTATAAGCACTCATTATAAAGCGCAATTTCATTGCAAAGAAGCCTGCCATATGCGTCTGACTGACCTACTTGTGCTGCGTTTACTTTTTTAGGTGAGTAGGCACATATAACGATCTTGACATTCCGCATGTTCATATCCTTGCGCTGAAATCCAAACGTAATTACAAGCTTCGAATGATGCTAAGCCTGCGGAAGACTATTAAGGTATATCTTTTTTTTTTTAATAGCATTATTTCATGAATACGGTATATACATCCTGGTGTATGTATACCTTTTTATTAAATGTATGCAGCTCTATCTCAGTACTGTAATAACTAAAAGGATTTTAAAATTACTACTTTTGTTTGGAAACGCTCTCAAACGGAGCGTATATATCGTAAATGACAAACTTGATCATATAATCTTATTCTTGAAAATTCTTACTATTTTCGTGATTAGAAAAATTACAGTGCTTTGCTTACACATATTAATCTTACCTACTCCATAGTGGTGAAAAAATTAACATTATAGTGCACATAAAAATAGCTGATGAGTACATTGATATGAATTTCTATTCCTATTCTTTAGTGAATTATCTTAGAACAGCTTGTTCTTCTATCTAATTTGCATTAACCAAGATGAATATCTACAGAAACATTTTGTTACATACTTTCGTGTGGATAATGAGATTAGGTGAGCTCTGTAAGTTTAAACTTTAGTCCAACCTCTAAACAGTTGCTATGTGAGGGCTTTGAAATTTCATACTCTTTGCTTGACATGCAGAAATTAACAAATAACAAGTCTGAGAAAAGTATAAGTATCCAAAATTGTAAATTTTAACAAGCAATATCTCAAATGTTTCTCTCACAACAAAATGTATTTCACATAAACTGTGTGTTTTGAGATATCTACAGTTTACTGTAGTAAGATTTTGTCCATTTCTCGTGGTTTACCGGTAATGAAAAAGTCATTTGCACTGAACAGGACTTCAAACGCTATTCCCAGGAAATTAAATATGTTTATTTGTCATCTAAACACATATACTGAATTCATGATATCTTAAACAAAATTGTTAGTCATTTTTAAGAAAGTAAAATTTTCGGGTGTCTTGGAGTGGGCTCATTTTCTTGTATATCTTTGTGTCACATCCTTGAGAAAAATAAACCTAATATCAAGTTTGGCATATTTCGTTTTTGAACACTAAACTTTCTTTAAATATATATATATATATATTTTTGTTTTGATTAAGTGGACTATGAAACATGTATCTCCAGTGTAACCTCAGTATCGAACATGTTTGATGAAGTGCAATACCTTCTCTACCTGCTTTTTACGAAGTAGAGAAAGTAAAATGTTTGTTCAAGATCTTCAAAACGTATATTTCTAGTGAAATCATGGCATCGAATTTTTGGGTAGAGTACAATATCTTCTCTATCTTCTATGTAGAAAATAAAAATTAAATAGAAAATTATTATTTTGTATTTGTTAATGGAATAAGGTATATTTCCCAATTATAGGCTTATTCTTCTTTTTTATTTTCTATTACTTATCTATACTAGCTAATATATTGCACCTAAACATTCGGTCCTGAGATTTCAGGAAATTAAAAACGATGTGAACTATTTTGAATAAAATACAAAATGTTTTAATGTTCATGCAATACTATTTGTAAGAACAATACAATTCCTCTTAAATTATCTGTGAATATCCTATGAAGTTAGCTTTATTCTGAGTGAATTTGTAAAATGTTGTGTAACAAGTAGGTAAACTTTAAAAGTTTTGAGCCTTAAAAGATGCAGTGGTTTCTGTAATAGCACTTACGTAAATTTATATAAAATTACCTACTTATAGCTCCAATTGTTTCGGAAAATATTTGCTGTTAAATCTTTAAGTTTCTATTAGTTGTATTGACATGTGACATCTGTAAATCTCCTAGATTTATAGGTTTATAAATAATAAAACTTGGCATACCGGATATATCAGATGTGATTTTTTTTTACCATCATGCATGTAACCAACTTCGTCCACACAATTTAAGATTATATTTATTAAAAATATATCATGTGTAATGTAACGTAACGTCAAAAGAGCAATCGCCGTTTATAGTGATAGTAAATGGGTAGAGAAGGTAATGTAAATTTGTTGAATGATATTTATTTTTTTATTTCTTATTTTTCATTAGGAGTGTGTTAACGTTACGGAGGGGTATTCCCCATTGCAGCCGTAGGCTTATTGTTCGTAAGACCCCTGGAGGAAGGATGAGATGAGTAATTTCAGAAGGCGGCCGACATCCGGACAGGAAGGGATCCGTCGTGGAGGGGACCTATTAGTTCACAAGTAGTTCATCTAGACAGGGGGAGCCCAGGAGCTCGTGGCTCTGTCTTGTATAAACCACCTGGGT
Source organism: Hymenopus coronatus (assembly GCA_030762935.1). Lineage (NCBI taxonomy): Eukaryota > Metazoa > Arthropoda > Insecta > Mantodea > Hymenopodidae > Hymenopus > Hymenopus coronatus. The sequence goes on from CM060890.1 coordinate 18,840,429, forward strand.
TCGCATACCACCACTATTGCCATCCCGCCACTGAGCACAGTCACCTCCACGAAATGGTGCATCTGCCACGTACTCGTCTAAAGAGATCGATTGGGATAAAATGAAGGGACATCAATTTCGGGGGAGTGAAGAATCTTCTCCAGTATTTTAGTGACTCGGGAGAATCCCGAAAAACCCTTGATTCAGAGAGTTCAGCTGAGGAGAATCGATTCCACGACCTCCCAAATGCTAGTTCCAGAAAAAATGTCTGAGCCGCCTGACTCGGTTTTCATAAGATAACTGTGCAGATGGATTTGATTCTCTTCATACATTTTGACAAAACTGTGCAGCAGACTGTTGTATATGCTGATAAGCTGAACTTTTCGATTAATTTTAGTCTGGAATTCCCAGAGTTTTCACAAATGTGCTTTACGGCTAAGCTATTTTCCTCTCATAAGCACTATGTTCCATGTTCGTTATCTTTGACTTAAAACTGATGGCAATAGATAGCAAAGCAACTTCTATAGAAAATAAAAATTTGAGTTTACCACTTTTAATAGCACGCTTTTTAGCTCTACGTTATTTATATATGTCTATTTTATAAATAGTCCGATAAGAATGTTTCAGTTTCACATAATTCCTTGTATAGAACAGGAATATACTTAATTAAAACATAAATAACTCATAACTAAAGAGTAACTTTCACCATTTGACACTTTGAGAATACTAGTCCCCAGTTATCTAATCAAACTAAACATCAGCCATTATAAAACATAAATTCGCAAAATTATGGTATTTGCAACATTGGCAATTACATTTAGATATGGTTTCTCGAATACGTGAAATCATCTGGGAAATAAGCGGGATAAATGATAAAATAAGAAAGTGAAATGATGGTTGGGGCATATCTTTATGGTGGTCGAGTGCTTGAGTATGGGAATAAAAAGCTGAACATCTCTAGCCTAAGTTCAAGTAATTACACAGAATTGCTTCAAGTCTGAATATAACTTTTTTTCTTCTTTGTGTTTTATGAAAAGTATTATTGCATTAGATGAATACTAAAAACATATTATTTTAATATTCACCATTGCATATTTTATCAATATGGAAAGAAAAACATTATTAAAAGAGGGAAGAAAATAAATAATTCAGCATTAAAAAGATTAATTCATTTCTTATGTGAAAAATTTAGTTTTCCTAACAGCAACATTCTATCTATAATTGCATATGCGAAAACGAAAATAACCTTAGGACTATTTGACATTTAGTTAAAACAGTAGTGACAGTGATTTGATATAAGTACCTAGTAGCATAGTCTAAATGATTGTGAGAAAATTTATTTCATAAATGCAGAAGTTAATAAAATATATCTCAAAATGTATGGAATTTGATGAATTCTACTGCTTCTTTCTTAGAAAGCATTCATATAAGAAGCATTACAAGGAATTTTTCAGGTTCAAAGCTTGCTTGTATCTTCTATCGGTCAAACATTAAGAAAATCCAGAAAATATCCTCATTTTAGTATTCAAATTCTCTATTGAAACAGCTAAAGTTTTCAACAGCAACTATTCCTGAAATAATACAGGTAAGACATTTAAGCTTGTTAGTTCAACAAATAAAAATTTAAATAAAATGTATAACTAGAATGCATCAGATAATCAAAGTTAAATAAATACTTACTATTGATTGAAACCTTTATAAAACTATTTAGAAATGAAGATCGTTATGGTTATGAAGTAATGTTTTCTTTTCAGAAAATGAAATTTCTAATTGGACGCGATACTTATTTACATTAATTTTATATGTGATGTTCCCTAATCTGAGTATAATAGAGTTGCTAATCTTCTTAAGGGGACATTTATACCTATTTTTGTAAGTAAACTATACATTTTTCTTCTATTTACGTTATAATACTTTAGTTGTGCGTGGAAAACAGAAGTATTCATAATAACGACCACAGTTGACTTAAACCTAATATCTTAAAGCCTGTGTTTTTGATTCGTCTCTGTTTTTTATCCGGTCACAGTTTAAAGACGGTGAGAATATATCTGTGAGCAAACGATTCTAATCTTACCGAATATAATTTTGCACAATTAAAATTTTCAAGATACTAGACTAAAATGCACACAAATCATGATACTGTGATAATGCCTTCCTATTATGTACGTACTAACATTTTATTCTCTTTTACCTTGGCATTAAATATGACCCTTATACTGCGATTGTCTATTGCATTAAACTTCATCGCAGTACCATACTTTTTATTTATTTATTTTTTTTTTTTTTTTTGTGATGCTAAAAGTAGTCAGTAGTGTTAAAAGTAGAACATTCTGTCACTCAGTGTTATAACATTATAATACTCTAATATTGCCAACTTTGGTTTATGCGTCCACGGCCTCATTCAAGTATGACTAAAAGCTCGTATTGATCCATACAACGGCGGATGATTTCAATGTCATGAACATGGAATCTACTGGACCTGACAAAATTATGCAAGTAGCGGAGAGAGCAAAATTACAACTGCTACACAGCCTCCTTGTATAGAATGTTTTAGTTCTGTACGAGTAAGACATCAAGTTGTCAGCACTGATGCTAAGCAAGGCAACTACTGAATATCGCAGACCATTAAGCATCGACTCCGTGAAATGGGTAAAACAATATATAATTATAATATGTCTATAAATATTGAGAACTGTCTAAAAACAGCGTATGACTGTCTAAAAAACAGTGTGTTAACATTGTTTTATACTGTTCGTGGGATATTGTGAGTAGAAAGCTTCCTACTCACAATATAAAACACCATTTTTACCATTCATATTATAACTAACTATTTTGCACGCATCATTCACAAAAAGTATATAAATGTAATACTTCAGGTTGAAAGCGACATACCAAGAGAATAATATATCTTATATGTTAGAATATAAACCAAAGTATATATCCACGCCATTTTCTTTTTAATGTCTGACAGTGAGACTCACATGTTTTCAATGCATTACCTTTTAAGTAGTATTTAACGTCCTTTCTTATTACAAACAGTATCACGGGTGATTTCCACTTATGATATATTAAATGAAAAACTAATTGGGAAAAGGAAATTAGAGAAAGAAATGATCTAGGTCGCACATTGGGAAATCCGACTCTATCGTCCTTTTTCCACTCCATTATTCTCGACTTTGTTTACCTTTAGCACTATGCTCTGCGCTGTATTGAGTATTGGCAGGCATGAATTCTTAGCAACCAATGCTGAATGACAAGCATGATACAGGCTACATATGTATTCTTAATCATGGTCACATATCCTAATGTGAAACAATTTACATAATTTCCATATGTGGTTCTACATTCAGGTGTGAGCAGTTATTTCCAATTAATAATCAAGTAAAAGAATTTGCAGGTCTAATTTAAATAAATATGATAATAGTAAGTATAATATTAATTACTATTTTATTATAATCATTATTTCCTCTCTATTTCTTGCTATCAATACTATCCAACCAAACTTCAACACTAAGTTGAGAATATGAAGTGTGAGTGTTCTGTCAATCTCCAGAATATAAAATATTGCAAATATGTATATTTGAAGGTTTTACTACTGATGTACATACTTTTTACGTAAAGACTTTTTCTCGTTTGTTAGGATTAGTGGTATGATTTTGCATTGTTTCAGTATTGTTAGTATAACATGTATGTTTTTTAAGGTACTGTATACCCTGTATGTGATCCAGAACACATATATACATACGTATTTGTGTATATATACATTTTGTGTATAGGTAAGTGTTTGTTAGCATTATAAAGTATTCTTTGTCACACAGGGATTACTCTATATAACAAATTACCTTCTCTATTAATAACGCAGTGTTGTCGTTCCTGTTATCAAATTCTTTCAATTAATTTCGGTACAATTATAAATGTCATGTGGAAGTAGCGCTCTTTTTATTGTTTTCAGCCCCAATAATTATAATTTTGAGTGTTCTAAAAGGGTTTATATTAATGTGTATGATCTTATTATTCTCAAAGTTATCATTTGTTTTCCAGTATTAATGTAGGCTTTGGATGCAAAGAATGTTTTCATTACTAAAGAATAGTATTGTATTTAATTTAAGACAGTATACATTACAATTATACTTCATTGTGATTTCGTAGGTATAAAGTTGATCGTAGTGTTTCAAAACCTACTTTTCGAGTTGCCCATGCCTGATTTAGGTTAAACTTTTAATGTATCTTTATTATCAAATTATATGGACTCTGTAAAAACCTGGAAAAAAGTATTCAGGGCGTACGACTTGAAGTATATTTACTCCGTGCCTTAACGGCCTCGATCAGTTGGTCTTCGAATTATAATTCCACTTAATCCCTTACACATATATTTTATTCATACTACTTTATTTAAAGCATTAATGGAAATACTAGGATACACATACAATACAAAAACAAAATACAGCAATTTGTATATCTTAGTAAATTCTAGTTGGGAATGAATCCATACAAGGAAAAAAGAAGTATTTAATGATTCAAAAGAAGCTGTATAATGCCACAAGAAAGATGAACTATGAAGCATTTAAAAATTAGAGGCATATTGAAAACGGCTAATTCTATGAAGACTGATTAGGAAAAATGTCTATATATGTAAAGGAACTCTTAAGTTTTTGTCTGTAAGATTTTGTCTATCTTTTATGGCCTACCAAAATCATACAAATATAATTCATAATAAAGAGGACTTCCACATTCTATCCACAGGAAAATTCAAGATATACATTTGATCATGCAACTACATTAGGACCATGGACTTTTAATAAATTCCTTTGCCACATTTTTAAGAAAATAATAACGAGAACTATTCTGATGAAGAGAATAGTTTAGGTTGTTAACATGTTCAGACGTTTTGGTTTTGTGTTAATGTGTTCTCACATTATCTCTCTCTCTCTCTCTTTCTGTCTCTCTCTCTCTCTCACTTCATTCCGGCGCCAGAATCTGCCATGCAGCTGCCTATACCGCAGGTTCCGAGACAAATCAAACGTTCCCGCCTCTGCGAGGACAGCGTTCACAATGCCACCTCGATAACAGCATTTACAGTGGGCATCTATCTTGTCATCTGTCAGCACTGCCAAAAAACGCAAGCCTAGAAGCAAACCTGAAAAATGATATGGAAATGGCAATAAAGGAATTCGTGGAAATTAAGCAGTCCACCATTCGTCTAAAAGAAAAGGAGCAGGTAAAAATCAGAGTCAGAGTCAGCGGTCAACGGAAACCAAAACCACGACCTCCGGAATAGGAATCTTACTGGTTATCACGACACATCTCGCTCGGCAAAAATAAATAAATGAAAATAATAAAAATAAAAATTTTCGGAGTCTGAATTATGTTAAAATAGGTTATAGATACTTCAAATTGGTTTTCATAATAGCACAACAGAACCATAGACCTGTTTTGGCTCCATACGATAAGTTTTTACGGAGCGTTTCTTATTTACTTATTTATTCATTTATATACAAGGAATCCTATAAGTGACAATATGGTATCGTTTGAAATTCCTATTTCTGAGGTCTCAGGTTCCACTACCCTATGGATCAACCAGACCAAAGGTTCTTTCGCGGTTATCTTCGGTATTAAGCGAAGACTTGCTGGCTAGTTTGATCACCGAATTTTTCTATCGTCCTTTTCGTCATTACATTTCATAACATTCTTCTTCACAGGTAATGGCGTGATCACTCATTCTGGTTCTGCTATGATCCAGTGTTTGTTTACTCCTCGACAGGCCACTGATCCAAAGCATTGCCTTGTAATTCCTTTGGGGGTAAGGTCTTACAAGCAAGAGATGGTATCCTTGAAGAAGATGGTATATTTGACTGTAGACTTTATGATTTTCCTCCTTCAGTGAATAAGGATTGCAAATGTGTCTGAAAACAAGGAGTTGTGTATAAGAAAAGAATAAATTCCAAGTTTGGAGTAGAACCATGAACATCAATCTCAGGGAGAATGAAGAATCAGGAAAGGTTAGGTCTAAGTGAGGCGAGAGAGCGTAGGGTCCAGTAAGGAAGAGGAGGGGGTAAAAAAAAAGAGTTGCATCATTCCGAATTCCTCTGCTTCTGACCATAAGCCATAAAGCTACCGGTAGTAACAGGTGATTCTCGAATGGATGACAAAGACGCAAATCTTTAAAGCTAATTTATATTTTCTTCAGGAACACCTATGCTACACAGCTTAAGACGAAATGAGTAAATGAAATGTAAGGAATATTGTGAAGGTGTACCGTCGACATAGATGTCTTTGACTAAACTAATTATATACTGTATAGCATAAATATTTATGAGAAAGTTTCCTTAAATTCCTAGGCTTTTTATATGCAATGGGTGTGGATTTTCCACTCGAAATTACAATGAAACTAGCAAGTTAAATGAAATGTATTTTTATAAAAGTTATATCACACGTAAAAATGTGAAAATAAAGTCATTAAATTGAATTGAATTAACACTTACGTCCTTCCTATTTATTATTATTATTATTTACATGCATAATAATTTATTACATTTCAAATTGAAAATAGTATATCATTATTACTTTTAGGTTATATATCTGTAATAAATATAGTTAGTTTTGTAAATTAGAGACAGATGTACGTGAAGATACATTCACATAATTTGTTGCATTATTTGTTGTTCTCAAAGCAATATTCTGCAGTAACTCATTGCTATTAGAAGCTACTAGAAATTATTTATTTATGTCTTATCCTAATAAAGTATAAAGTATTCACTGCATTTTTACTCTTGTTAGATGAAATAGCGTAAATATTTGGTTTTGCTTCTCGTTTCTGATATTTTTTGTGTGAATTTGAGGCCAAAGAAGGAGAAATTTTTAGTTAAAAATGCTACGTTTAATTTTGTGTGTATATTTCTTTCTTTTTTTTTTCATATTTGGATTTCAGGATATACCTTAATTCGAAATTCAGCTGGTTAAAATTACATAGTTTATATAAAACGTTATGCACTAAATACGTTTTAGCATTCTCAAGCATATCAGAAGATATACTCCATCTGCATTTATGTAAAATGAACATATTGTACTTATATTAAAAATTTAAAGAAGTATTTAGAAAATGCGCTAAAAAGTATTTCAAATCAGGTTTTTTGGTATATTTTAGTAGAATATAATTACTGCAACATTACTTTTAAAATACTTTTATTTGCATTTAAGATCTAAAACTCGCAACTTGAATCTCTTAATGCTTAACTTTTGAATTTGTAGCATAGCATTTTAGTTCATTAATGGAAATATATTCACCTCGGATTGACTGATACACGTTTTGCATGAGCATGAAGAAACTAGTCTGAAAGCAGGATCACAAAGATAAAGATAATGTAATACAGCGGATTAAGCTAAACCTACATCCCAAGTGCACCCGAAAGTGCAGTTGATAATCTCAACCTTTAAAAAAATCCTTAGTTTAAATTATTAAGTTTCCACCTAAAAGAAAAAGGGGTTTGCAAGTTATGAAGCTTGGCAAAAACAGAAAAAAAAAAACTATCACAAGTAAGAAATCCCAGACCTGGTTGATGAAAATGCATTATGCTGAAGCGAAAGACGATTAGAATTTTATAATATATGACATTTATTTTATTATAAAGTGCATGCATTCAGTGCATGAAAACGAAATATTAGGACAAGTGAAATAACGTTTTTTCTATTTGAAACTGCTGGATATTCGGAATTATATTTATCTACCTTTAAAAAAATAAAATGTAAAAGAATTAAAAATGGATAAAAAATTTTTGTCGATAAATTAAGAAATTGAAAGTAAGATTATCATATTTTATGCTCTATATCATCTCTTTGGTCACACATACAATCAGTGTTAAAAGAACGACTATGAGATTTATATTAGAACTTATGATATCACACTGGCACTTAACTATTTCTCCACCTTCTAATGATAGCAAATTATTTTATAATACGGCTGAAGCTTACGTTTGGTATCCAGCATTCTTTGTGTTATAAATTGTTATTTAGGTATGTAATATACAAAGTTATAAACCTTGGAGGTTTCGGACTTAGTGCTTTCGAAATCCGTTCAAATGAAACACAATTTTATTTGTAATGAGGACTAAAAAGGCTCATTTGCGCAAAGAGCGCATATTAATAGACAAATAAGTACTATGAATGAATCTGTTCTGCGTACTTCACCGTTAGATTTAAAGCTATGAATAGTATGTCTTAGACGATGGGTTTTCACAATTTTTTTTTGGAAAATCGTTTCAGTTATTAAATTTTTCTTTCTCTACACGTTTTATGTACATAGTGTATAGAGAAGGAATTGTAATGCACTCAAAAGTTAGATACCGATATTTCACCGGAAGTTCATGTTTTGAGACCCCCTGATTCCAAAAAAACCTTTTTAGAAACATGTCCGTGTGTGTGTCTGTCTGTCTATCTGGCTCTCTGTCTGTCTGTGTGTATGTGTGTCTGCGGGCAGCATAGCTCAAAAACGAAAAGACCGTTAAATACTAAACTTGGTATTTAGGCTTGATATCTTCCAAGGATGTGCTACGAAGATTTTCATGAAAATCCCCCCCAATTACCCTTATATGGAACTTTGCTCGAAAATTTTGATTTTCTTAAAAATGGCTCTAACGATATTGATTAAAATGTCATATATTAAAGATATTTACACAACAAATAAAATGTATATCCTGAATTTTATAGGAATAACCTCTGAAGGCTACTTTATTCTGGATGAATTTTAGTGAACTGCTAAACCGTAAGAGATGTTTCTGCTTTGAAAAACTTCATTTTTTTCATACAGGAATTTGTCAACTCGTGTCCATACAAACAAAGGAACTTCAATCACATAGCAGCCAGCTTTTGACTGTCACTTTAACCTATTGTACTCCCTTATTTCGCTTCTAATTACAATTAATTCTGCTAATTTTTTACCAATTTGCACGAAGTAAATAGAATCATAAGCTTTTTAACAATAATTTGTTGCAGAGATGTAGAGAAAGTCATATGAATGGAACACATTATATTTTTTTTAATGTTAGGTTATCTGAAAAGTGTATATATAGGTCAGGTTGACAAAATGAAGGCTTAGATTTACCAACCAAACATAGATTTTAAGGCGTTGAATGCTACTTTTCATAAACATTGCGGAAGATTTCTTTTGTTTTACAAGTACATTGAAAGGAATATATTCAGAGATTTAAAGCTGGAATTGTCTCGCATATTAAAATTTGTGTAGACATACTAACTAAATTAGTTTTAAATAACATGACAAATGTTCTCTATACAAAAGAGTAACAGTGCGCTTTGAAGCTGCAATCAACTCTTTCGACGAAAAAAGTATATGAAATAAATTGTGTATTTTAACGAGATTTATTTTTAGTGTTGTAAGCCTTTGTCCATCTATTACAGTTTGACAGTTATGCAAAAATCGCCCAGAATGGGGAGGTTTCCAGAGGCTAGTACTAGAAAATTCAAGATATTCATTTTGTTTGCCATGCAGATATCTTTAATATGTGGTATTTTAATCAAAATCATTAGCGCCATTTTTGAGAAGACCAACATTTTCGAAGTGTTTTCCATGTAAAGCGTAGTTTGGGGTGGAGGAGGTTTTCCTTAAAATATTCATACCACATCCTTGGAGGATATTAAACTTTAATAGCAAGTTTGCAATTTTACCAAATTTTCATTTTTGAGCTATCTTGTTCATAGACATGGACACATAGGTTAAATAGTCTGTGATAATCTATGTATATGCATAATTTAAAAAAAATACTTTTTAGACATTAAAATATAGTTTTCAATTACCATGCACCCCTATTTAAATAGATCTGACATATCGCTAATAGACAAGCTTTGTAAAATAGTCTACACTAATCTCCGGATGAGCCCATTTTAATGGTTTTATGTAAAAAACTCATAATTAAATATTCAGCTATGATCTAGAAATGTTTCAAGCTCACAGCCAAGTAAAAGGCGGGAGTAAGAAAATATTAAGTGGAGTACTAGAACCAGGCAATGGGTGGGACTGAAATTGGCAGAGGTGGTTTAGTATTTTCTTAGCAACATAAACCACTGAATGTTATATCAGCACAACTTTATGTACACAATTATATATTTTTATGAGACCATGCAAGTTATAGAAAGTAAACTTTGCATTATTGCACTTCATCTAAAGTATACTTTGAGAATTACACTTATAATTTTTACAAACAAATAATGCCGATTACGACAATTAAATGCAGGGTTTACGGACCCTATATGCTTATAATGCATTCAGAGCATTTATTACTGTAATAAGAAACAACATTAAGTAGTAGTAACAGTTTATTAGAAAGATATTCGTGAATTTAAAAGAAATGTGGGAAAGTTGAGCTTTAAATTAAGAACATACGCTAAAGATAAAGTGATAGCTTAAAAGTTTACGCTTAAGTAACAGTATACAGAAGTATGTTACTCCAGACTAAATGTGTAGTGCCAAAGTAAGTTAATTATGGAGTTTATGGTTTATGCTCACAGAACCTTTACCTGCTACATTAAAAAAACAACATAATAAACTAGGACACTTGAAAATGAAAACGCAAGCACCGTAAGAAAACAAATTACGACCAAGAGCAAAAGCGTTGGGGCGAATGCTGCTTCCTGTATTAAATCGTAAGTTAGACTACTTAGCAGCAATTTAAGGGCCTACTTCAGGGGGCTGTAAGTATAGCTTATGATTTAATATTTTAAGTTGCCGTTGGATTAATTAAGCATTAAGTACAATTGCCTTTCACTGTGTTTAATATTCCTAAAAATTACATAAATTCCGTAACCGTTATTCTAGCTATAATGAGATTGCCTTGCCTGAATACAACCTGATTAGTTTTCTTTAGCTGGAAGCACCAAGAAATACCAAACATATTTAAAAAAAAACATTAACGTACGTAGTTAAAAATCATTGGACCCCATTAGGGGTTTCTTTCGTTATGTTTTTGAACATGTTTTCCTGGAGTTTTTTTTTTTTTTTTTTTTTAATATCTCATCATCTCCGTTTTGATATTTGTGACATATTTGTAAATTGTATTAAACAACCAAGACTTATATGTGAACATTCGCTTCGCTTTTGTCTACAGTACCCTAAAAAATTTTAAGATAAAAATATTTGTAATTAAAATGTACGTTTTATTTATAACATTATATCTATGATTAGTAATTTATTTCAGTATTGTTGAACTTACAAAACATATATGGCATAATATATTCATATGAATTTCTCTTCCTATTGTAATTATCTCTATTTCTTTTCTAAACAATTGTACAAATATTTACTTTTGTTTCTAATTCATATTAATTGACATAAGGCTGAAAGGGTTTCATTATAGAATTTACTATAGGAAAATACAAGAGGTTAAAGCTTTAAAACTGGGTATTTCTGTGCTGGCTTAGCATTTGATACAATTTCTGTGTCTCACAAGAATCAAAGCTTCAAAAAGTGTGTGGAAGGTATTGAAAATTCATATGATAGAAATGAATAGTTAATATTTAAAAGACAAATGGGTTCCGAGGCTTCTATGATTTAAGAATTTTGCATGAATTTAAAAATATACATTTTGATATAACAAATCTAGATATCTCAAAAATTGGTTATATCTAACTAACATTAGATTTTAAAAATATTTTCATGACAGACATTTTTGAGAAAATAAAAAGTAATGTAATTTGTTTAGGTAAATATCATTTTTTGATGAGATAAATTTCGAGATGAACAGATTAGTTTCCGTTAAGTAAAAATTCTTTTCATTTTTGAGTTATGCTATTCTCCCCCCCCCCCCCTCTATCTCTCCATCTCCAGCGGGCGATACAGGCGACGGAAATGTTTTATTATGAGAGCTACAAAGACCACAAAACATATATTTTCAGAGAATTCCAATATAAAATATCTAATAGAAAATAATATTATTCTATCGTACCATAGATAAGTTGCAAAGAAAGTAAATTATAAGCCGATAAACCCATCAACGAAATATGTAATAAAATACAGTGGTTTGTAAACATTTGTAAAAGACAAATGCATGTGTTTCTAGAAAAGATATTTAATGACAAATAGATGTGTTGGATATCCAAACGAAAAACACTAAGGTTTTTTTTTTGTAAATGTTAAACATAATTTATGGTGTAAAAATTTAAAATTTTGTTAATCCAATTTTTAAAATGAGAATATAGTTGGTAAATATTTATATTTGCGCACGTTTTCAGAATGTTGTATATTTTAACGATTTTTACATTTACTTTATAAAGACAATCATTCTTTCTACACAAAAGGAGATTGTATGCAGTATCAGTTTGCATTATAAAAACGTTTCTGTTGTAAGTGACTGTCATGGTTGTGTGCCTTTTGTTCAGGATTAAACAGTATTGCTGTAAAAGGATTATGATTCGTATTAGTCTTGGGTTTCATGCAAATTATACTCCTTTTATATACAGCATTATAACATTATAAATATAATAACAAGGAAAGTGTTTGAATGTGTATAATAATCTCAAGCTGATTATAAATACAAAAGACAAAAACTTTTATACATGCAGTTACACCCAGGAAAAGTAAGTAATAGACTATAATTTTAGGATATATATCAACAATTTCGATTGTAATACTTAAATAAGGTTCCACAATATCATGGAATAAATTAAAAATTTAAGTTTAGAGCATGTGTACAACAATTGGGAACTATTAAGCAGACTTTTGGCGTTCACAAAATTAACTGTAATATATAAGATGTAAAGTTCCAGGCCAGCACAAATGAAAGATTTAGTGTGTTAATTAAAGAAAAACTTGAAATTATGCATGATGTTATGTAGGTGATGAAATATTAAAGCTATAACCATAAAAAATGCTATACTTTATAGTTTTGGGAAATTACCAGCGATTTGGAATTTCAATATTTTAACAAGTTTCTAAAACTTGTTTAAATTTTCATTTTAGATTATGCATAAAACATCTGGGAATTTTTAAGCTGAAATTTGCCTTTCACAAAATAAATTAATATAAACCGCAAATAAATTCTAGTCCAGCATATAAAAAACAAAAACAAACAAACAAAATTAAAAAGAACAACAAAACGTTTTACTACAATAGTTAAAGAGGAACTACAAATGATGCTTGGCGTTCCCGAGGGCAATAAAATATTAAACGTTGTGGGCGCGTATTAATAAAACATATGAATTTCTGGATGTTGCACTGAGTACGGAAGCTAAATATTTTATATCACTTGAGCACTGGGCACATGTTATTTTCACAGACACACTTCAACTGTAAGATTCAAAAGAAGAGAGAAGGTCCCAAAAGTAATTTGGAAGGGAGCATTGGGCGGGGAGCAATGCGATGATTGGATTGGGCGAGCTAAGGGAGTTAATGGCCCTCCAAGTTGAGCCTGTAAATTAACATACCTACTGATACAGGGAACAACAAAAGTAAGTAAACCTTCTGTGTTCCTATTGCTCCCATGCTCACCCACGACCATGGGAAACATAGTCGAGGGTCAACATCAGAGGTCACGTGCGAGTTGTAGTCTTGGGGGAGGAAGTAAACAGCTGAGAGTCACGTGGAGAAGGAATGGAATATGGGGTAACGGAGATGAGCAAGAGAAGGAGATGGAAGAGTGCCTCTTGAAGATGATCCTTCCCCTTCAACGTGGTAGTTGTTGTCATGTTGTTCTTCTTTCTCCTCCTCCTCTTTTCAACAACTTCAAGTCATGCCGGTAAAGTTCCCCACTTCATTCACTTCCTCTATAAATGAGCATCGGCCTAAGTACTGGGAGACAGTAGTTTGGTACACCCCAGTAACTTAGGACTTTCTGGGGATAGTTGTTTTTGTTCTTGTGCGCGCAAGGTGTCTGTGCAATGGCTTCACGCGTAAGAACTCTCGCTATAATCCTCTGGGGCGCCTTTTACATCTCCTTGGTCGCAGCAGACGCCGAGGATGAGGTTAAAGTGTCCATTAACGGCGAGGATTCCGTTGCCTCGGGTCTCAAGTTCTTCCTCAGGCTCTACGACGACTGCAGCCGCAAGGATGGACTCTCTCCCTGTCTAAAGATGAAAGCGATAACATTTTTTGATCGTGCCATGAGATCTCACGAAATACCACTCACGGACTCCTTGGTGCTGGTGAAGGCTCAGGACGCGCAAGGACGGGTTCCCGTGGGAAGGTCCTTGACAGAGACAGAACTGGAAGAATCTCTACCCAGAAGCAATGCGGAGGAAAAGGACTTCCAGCTAAATCAAATGTTAATGGAACGTGTTGCTAAGTTCTTTAACAACTACAAGGTTCAAATTGCGTTTCCAAAAATGGAGGGTAATGAACTGCAGAGAAGCATTGAGGAAGGTGCGTAAACAGTAGCCATAGATTAAAGCATTAGTTAGATTCAAAAAAATAAAATTGCACTATTGGAATATTTTTTGTTTTATTATTATTATTATTATTATTATTTTTATGCCATGTCTCTTATGATTTCCAAGCTTATACTAAGTTAATGGTCTTAAAATTTAGCTTAAGTATATTTATGATTTCTTTTAATTATTTAAAGTACTAATTCTATTTCTTAGAGTATGCCTGTACAGAAACTTTTATATATAAAATAGTTTTCGTTCGCTTTATACTAAGCTGCTTGTATCAATCACAGAAAAAATGGCATCCACCCATCTACTCTATTCAAGCCTTAGTCAAAAGACTTAAGCTAACATTTTTGGCTCATAAAATCACTATAATTCCCTTTCAGTAGTTTGAGTGCGTTATTCAGTATACTACTATCAACAAGAATGCTATGTGGTCTCCATTCTAGTGGTGTAGACACTTCAGGCAATGTTTATTCTGAGCCTTATTTTGATTGGGAGAGAGAAACACAAATATTTCTGAGGCTTATGTTCTTGTTCTGTGATTTATGCCCTTTTAAATTTCACAGACGGTCAATCTTCTTGTGGTGTTTATGAATATTTATTTTCAGAATTATTTTGTATCGAAGCCACCATATAATATTACATATAATATTGCAGAATATTACATAGGAAATGTCTTCATAACATAACCTCTCCTTTCTTCAGTTTTGTTCTTCTAATAAATTTTTAGTTTTTTGAATTATATATTTAGGACAAATACCCTTCAGAAATATATCTATGTTAGTGGTTATTATAATAAAGTCCTAGTTTTCATTTTTCATTTAAAGCTCCTTCTGATAACCTTTACTTTGCCTGTTAGGTTATATTTATTACTTTAAGTTAATCAATTTATATATACATATACACATATTAATATTGTAGCTGTTTATAGGAATAGTCCAAAAGTATGCTTTTGCTTTAATATATAATTTTGCTTCATTATTTTACTTCTGTGTGATATTAATTTTAAAACGATGTTAGAATTATGTAATTAATTTCGTCCCGTTACGTTTATTTATTACTAATTAAATATATATCTCCTTCGTGCCATAATTACCGAGGAGGATACTTGTTCTTTGTGGAGTCCCCCATGACTGTATCCTACGAGCGTCTATTTCTTTTCCAGAAATTACGAAGAGAGAAAAACAAAATTAATTGGGCATAACTGATAAGCTATAAAATGTGGGTTTCATAAATATTGTGTATTTAATGAATAAAATAGTTTCTTTATGAACTATAAGAGTACTCTTTTAAATCAGAGAGGAAAACAGAACACTTAAACTAAACCTTATTATATTTAGACCACGGGTACCTTATAGATCATCTGTGCTATTATTAAAAAACAATATTGTTTTTTTCTCACACGTTTTTAAAATTTATTTTCATTTAATTATATTATATCACGCCATACATTACAGTAAAAGTGTTGGTGAATATAAAATTATAAAAAGAGAAAACTATAAATCCCTTATAAAATGAAAAGCTAGGTTTAAGTAAATGCACACTTAGTAAACAAAAGTTGCATAGCTTTGTGCGTAATATAATCCACCAAGAGTTAAAAAACAATGTGTCCATTCACATGATGTTATTTACCTGTTCTACAAAAAACGTAGAAAAGAGTATCCTTTTATCTAGATCGTGCTAATCGAGATATTTTTTTTTTTTTTTTTTTTTTTTTTTTTTTACTTTCTTGCTCCTATGCAGAAGGAAAATAGGGGAATTCACAATCAGTGTAATACAGTCAAATCTTTAAAAGCTGGTCGCTATATGAACAAACGGCTTGTTTTCCATAGCGACTTATTAAAAAAAACAGAGATGAAACGAAAGGTGTTTTCCGTTTGATAAAAGTTGCGTAGCTGAACTTCAAAGCGTAACAAGGAATAGCTAAAAACGGTCAACTCTACAAAAGAGTGTGTATGACATAACTTGTGTGTTTTAACGAGATCTACATTTCTTGTGTTCTATATTTTTGTTTACCTCTTACGATTCACCTGTTATGCTGAATTTAGCAAAATTCATCCAGAAGGAAAAGATTCCCAGAGGCTATTCCCAGATAACTTAAGATATTTGCCAATACTTAATCAAAATCGTTAGAGCTACTTTTCAGAAAAACAAAATTTGGAATTTTTTTTCATTTAAAGGAGAGTTTGGGGTGGGAGGGATTTTCTTGAAAATCTTGGTGTCACATTCCTGAGAGATATCAAACTTAATGTTTAACGGTTTTTCGTTTATGAGCTATGCTGTCTACATATACATACACACAAGACTTTTTTTCTAAATAATATCATTTTTCGATTAAGGAGATCCTAAAACATGTATTTCCGGTAAAATCTCAGTATCGATTTTTTGGGTGGAATACATTGGCTTTTCTATACACTATGTACACACATAGTACGTGTTGGAAAGTAATAGTCCGCGTTTGAAGAAAGGATACTTGTAAAGTATATTTCTGACTCAGCACATGAAGTAGTACGGGTCACGAACACAACATCTTGGAGATCACAGTCATGTTGCACGTTACGACTGTGCAGATGTTGAGCAGTCGTGCACAGGAAATCTGTGCCATCAGATTTGCCGATTCATCCCTTGCTTTTATAGTAACATCAACATGAAATATGTGTTCATTTAATACCATGTTCGCCTAAAGATATGGGACGCAAGTGTGTCACTGCGCTATTTATTGCTGTAGTATCTTAAAACTTTTATATTAGGTCAACAGTAGTTTTTTTCTATGAAAATTTTTCTTATATGTATACATTTAAGCGAAATAATCCGTCCAACATTTTCTTTGAAGTTTACATTAATTACTTCTCAGAATGGTATACCAGTTAATAGCACCTTCCGTTAAATAAGTTGGTTTTGTATAGCTATAAAAGAACTCATAGAGGAAGTTTAAAATCAGAAAGGACACAGAAAATTAGTTATTGAATTAACTTAACTAAAATAATTGGAATACACATCTTTTATATTTATTATTTTGAACATTTTCTATTTATAGTGTAGGTTATTATATCTTGTATAAATAAAGATGTTAATTTATAAGAATTAAGTAAGAAGTAAATTGATTATAATCAGTTTCGACCTGATAGCAACACTTATAAATATCCTTACTTACAGCCTTATGATATATTTTAGCTCTCTTCTCATTATGAGAAATATTTGCTATGCTACTGAAATTGTGCTTCGTGGTGGAGTTGACCATAATGATATTTGAATTAATAGAATTGTAATAAAAGTTCTCAATCAATTAATTGATAAATTTATAGTGTTAGATAACCTCAAAATAGTTTACTAATAGAAACCTCAGTTCTGCTCACGCTGTTGCATGCGAATATCATTTCCATCTCTCTCTCTCTCTCTCTCTCTCTCTCTCTCTCTCTCTCACTCAGTATTACACTTACTCCTTCCGCTTTCCTCCTCTTTTTCTTCTGTGTCTTCTTCTCTCACACTCTCTCCCAACTGTTCTTTTTCCTTCCCTTTTTCTGCCTGTCCTCCATCTTTCTCTACAGCTCTTAGATGCCTACTTCGTCATCTTTCCCCGTGTATGTGCAATCTGCATTCAATACTATATTTTTAAAAACAATCTGATGTGCTACAGTCACATGCCTTTCTCCACTTGTTCCACAAAAAAGCTTTTCTTACAATTATTCTTTTATCTGCATCACGTAATCAAGATAAACATTACCAGAATTGATCTTATTAATTGTTTGTTTGCAAGCAGAATGGAAATAAGGAAATGCTCTAGGCTAAAGCGATATTTGACACTTTTAAGAACTATGACTATGTGAAACAATTGAAATTTGTTTCTCTTTGCTGCTAGGAGTGAACTAATGAGAGACGAAAGAAACATGTCTTGCTGTTTGAGAAAAATTTAAGTTGCTTAAAATGGAAACCAACAACTCGGAATATTTATAAAACGGTTAACCCTACAAAAAAGGTGTATATGACATAAATGTTGTGTTTTAGTGAGAACTACATTTTTGTGTAGGAAGACTTTGTCTTACGGATTACTAATTAAGCAAAATTATACAAAAATCATCCATTCCTTTCAGAGGGCAATCCCGGAATATTCAAGATATACATTTCGTTTGACATGAAGGTATATTAAACGTATATCATTTTAATAAAAACAGTTAGAGCCATTTTTCAGAAAATCAAAATTTTCTAAAAATTTTCTATATAAAGGGTAGTGGGGTTTGGGATTTACTTGAAAATTTTCATTGTCGCATTCTTGAAAGATACTGAACCTAAATACCCAGTTTGGTATTTAACCGACTTTTCGCTTTTGCTAAGCTTCATACTCATACACACACACCCACACACACACACACACACACACACATACAGACTAAAAGACTGACAGTCACACACACGGGCATGTTTCTATTTATTTATCTTTATTTTTGATTCTGGAGCTCCAAGCATTTACTTTCGGTGAAATCCCAATATCGAATATTTGGGTGTAAACAATACCTTCTCTATCCACTATGTGCATTTCCATACATGCTGGAGAAAGTAAAAATAGAAATTATATAATTTTATACGGGGTTAAAGAGGTTAGAAAAAAGGTTTAATAGTAATAACCTTTTGCATTTATGTTGTTCTCATTCTGCAAACTGAGCCACAGTTATATTTTAGCTCCATAAAGTTTTTCACTTGAATGATAGTAACAATATTCATATACTTTTCTTTTACTCATTCTAAATTTGTAATTAACCAAACTTGGCAGGAATATAATTCTTAACAAGGTTTGCAGTATAATACAAAGTACTTAGTAATGACAGAGAATGAGTCCGCACTACACTTGGAAAAAATAGTTGTCCATTCAATAAATGAAATATAAAGTAATACATGTGTACATAGTTTCAAAATAATCGATTGGGAATTTCTTCTGTTACAAGAAAATCTATATAAATAAGTGCATATAAATTGTATGCATTTATAACTGCATTTTTAAATTATTTTTAGCTGCTGCATGTTCCATTACCATTGACAATATTACTTACTAGCATATTTTGTCCTTTTTTATTTTCTCTGCCAAAAAGAAAGTACGCAGTAGATAGGGAAGGCTCCACCCGAAAATTGGGTACCCAGATTTCACCGAATTAAATGTTTTAAGAATCCCTAATTCCAAATAAATAAATAAATAAAAACTAAAGATGCGTGTGTGTGAAGATTATACTCAAAAAGGAAACTTCGGTTAAATACCAAACTTGGTAATTAGGTTCACTATCTTCCAAGGATAAAATATGAGTATTCTTAGGAAAATATCCCAACCAAAGCTACCCTTTACATGGAGAAATTCTCGAAATTGTTTATTTTCTAAATAATGGTAATCGAATTTGATTGAAACACCATATGTTAAATCTATTTAGACGAGAAATAAAAGTATATGTTACATTATCAAAGAATAACCTCTAAGTTCCTCTTGATGACTTCTTCATAACTGGCAAATTGATACAGCTTAAAAATGTGGATCACCTTGTTATTGGCTTCAATTTTGAAATGGTTATCACATTCTCAAATGATAAGACGCCTTTCTTCCTCCTAGTCAAGCAAAGCGTACACAATTTCAAAGCCCTCAAGTGGAAAAAAACGTTTAAAAGATTTGATATTGTCTAAGTATATTTTATATACAAAGAAATTTATAATAAAATAATTTCTGCAAATGTTTATATCGGTTAATGGGAAGTAGACAGAAGGATAACCCTTTACAAGGTTAGTTTGCTAAAGTCTGGGTAGAGAAAGTATTGTAAACGCAACATATACAGTTTTTAATATTAAAACTATTTATAAGTTTCACCATGTTTTTGAGACTTTACAATACAAGATAAATTTTACATAACCTCAACTGTTTAATGATTTACAGGACCTAGTATGTGTTTTACCTATGCTGTATTCATTGATAAATTATTTTTATTAAATAAATATTTTATAATCTATTACATTAGTGTATGTATATGTATGAACGCATGAAAGTATGTATGTATGTATGTATGTATGTATGTATGTATGTATGTATGTATGTATGTATGTATGTATGTATGTATGTATGTATGTATGTATGTATGTATGTATGTATGTATGTATGTATGTATGTATGTATGTATGTATGCATGCATGTATGTATGTATGCATGCATGTATGTATGTATGTATGTATGTATGTATGTATGTATGTATGTATGTATGTATGTATGTATGTATGTATGTATGTATGTATGTATGTATGTATGTATGTATGTATGTATGTATGTATGTATGTATGTATGTATGTATGTATGTATGTATGTGTGATGTATGTATGTATGTATGTGGTATGTATGTATGTGTGATGTATGTATGTATGTTTGTGGCTAAACTTTTCAGGCCAAGCAGGCCGACCATCCGCTAGGACTGTCTTAATGATGGCTTATTATTATTATTATTATTATTATTATTATTATTATTATTATTATGTTAACCGCCCCTTCTTCACAGAGATGAAACAGGATCAAAGCATTTTATACCAATCGAGAGTAGAAACTTCCTCGGTCGTCCACACAGTCGTCCTTCCTGCCCTGTCCTCCTAACGCTAAAAGCTGAAACAATTGAAGTGAGTAGGGATTAGTCTGCACCTTAATATATTAAGACTTTTAGTTAATCAAGATAACGCGATCAGAATATACCTACAGACCAGGAGAAACCACAAATAAGAAAACATAAAAATGTTGTTATAAGCTTATGGACGACCGGTAACCATGGACTTTATATCCGAGACCTCCTGAAAGCGAGTGTTTGACACTATCTTTCGTTGTTGTTGTTTTTCTGTTACTGTTTACCTCTGGATTTACGTTTAAAACACCTTATAAATAGTTAATATAAACATTTTTGAGACAGAGCTAGATTTTTTATAAGAACTGTGGTATTTTTATTTTAGGCTGGACGAATTCTGTATTAATGTTTGCTTTATTTCCTGTGATAGATACTGCAGTTAAATTTCTATGCAGTAATTTCTTGCATACCAATAATTTTATTGGAAATTACTAATACAAGGCCTCTATTAGGATCATGTGCTGTCAATCCATGGTAAATATTGCTAAATACCGAAAGGCCTACCATAGTTTTCCTCCACTTGAGATTTAGGACCTGCATTTATTAATTTATAAACTAATTCATATTATTGCGATATTTAATTTTGCTAATTCCGTGTCAGTAGGAATATTTTATAAACACTTTTGTGCATTGAAGTTTTTCATAGATTCGTTACTAATGGAATATTTATTTCAATAATGCGATTATATTTCTTGTGGCCCTATTTATTCACCGCTTCCTAATTGAAAATTCACGGCTCCACCAATATTACTAGCAAGCAATGTTTTGTCATTAAATTAGTGACATGTGTGCCTATTAATAAAGCTACTACTGAAACACATCTAAACCGTTTGATTATGAGGCGTGGTCTTTAACAACGTATTTACCATAATTAAAAATAAATATGTTAAAAGCGCCTGATATGTATTTGGAACCTTTCCGCCATCTAGTTACAACATGCTAGGTAAATGTACTTGTATCTCTTTAACAGAATAGGAATCTTATGTAGGCTCAATCCGTTATTCTGGGGATAGATGTATATCGGAAATAACTGCTTGCAACTTTAACCTAGCCGTTTTGTTGCTGGACATCGCTCTGTAATCTTAAAATCGCAGGCTTCTATTTAATTTATATATGTAATTGTCTTGTTTGCAGCACATACACATCCCCTTGTAGATTAATTCATTCGCCATTCATTATTATAAAGAGTGACAGATTTTATAAAAACATAAAAGGGTATTATAAACACACGTTTTACATGTTTTATATCATAATCATTCTCCAAAAGCCAAGAAAATGCGGACATTGGTTTGAGAGGTGGTATTCTTCGTTATCAGAAACTGATACACATATACAAGCATTCTATTTGAAACTATCAATTTGAATAATTTAAACTTTATACACCCATTATACTTGTTAGGTCTCTATAGAAATTGGATTAATTGGTAAGGTGGCGGCCTATATTCCTCTTGGCTTTTTAGATAAATTGTTGCTATAAGCGAAGGATTACAGCTATACATTCCTTATTCAATGCAAAAATGTACGCTTGACTAAGCTTTTCGTGAGTCTGCTCCCAAGTGTTATGCTACTTATTCTTGAACATAATCTGACACTGCAGGAAGTGTTGCAGTACAGTGGAAAATTCTATACATTGTACGCTGAGTAAATTCGTTTCCTAAGGGCATGAGAAATGTTGCATGCAAACTCCTTCCTAACGGTGTAGCCAACATTAGGGTGAGAAATTTCTCAGACATCTTTGTAGCTTACTATGATCAGTGAAGTTAGAGTTTTACATTACATAAAGAAAGAGCAATTAATTTCAGAATAAACATCAAATACGGGACTTTGAAGTTGTATAAAAGGTAATGAAAGAGCATCAAGTGCTAAGTGCGATTTATACAGAATAAAAATTGCAGCATTTTTCTTTCTCTACACGCACTGTGTACAAAGTGTATAGAGAAGGTACTCCATTCCATCCAAAAATTCGCCTCCGAGATTTCACCAGAAATACATGTTTTGGGTACTCCTGAATCTAAAACTTGAATACCAAACTTGGTATTTAAGTTTTGTATCTTCCAAGTATGCGATACCAAGATTTTCAAGAAAATCTTCCCCCAACTACTCTTTACATGGAACTTTTTTCGAACATTTTGATTTTCTCAAAAATGGCCCCATTGATTTTGATTAAAATATCGTATTTTAAGATATTAACCTGACAAATAAAATGTATATTTCAATTTTCTGGGAATAGCCTCTGAAGCTTACTTTATTTTGAATGAAATTCACGGAATCTTGCATAACTGCTAAACCGTATAAGATAGATAAAAACTTCTACTCAAAAAATGTAGAGCGCGTTAAAATACACAATTTATGTTACATACATTTTTTCGTGGAGTTGATCGTTTTTTAGATATTCCTTGTTTTTGGTTTCAGTTTTGAAAAACTTATACCTTTCTCATACAAGAATCTGTCAACTCCTGTCCATACAAACAAGTCATCACTTTAACACTCCTTTATTTCGCTTCTACTTACAAGAAAATATGTAATAAGACTATTTCTGCTACTTTTATCTCCATTGACATGAAGTAAATAGAAGTATACATTTTTTAATAATATTTTGTTGCAGAGAGGTAGAGAACGTCATGTGAATGGAACACATCAGATTTTTAATAGGTAGTCGGCGTAACATTCTTCCTTTATGCAAGAGGATCCTGTTTCGGTCCTCATGGCGGCAAACAAATTTGGTCTTGTTTGAGTGTACTCTTTGTGGAACAGCTGAATGCAGAAATAGTGGCTCCCAGATCTGAAGAGCATTAAAATTCTTAGGGAACTTAGGCATGAAGAGGTCAACTAGGATCACTAAAGATCGGAAAACTCTGTCAAAAGATTCACAGAAATGCGTTTAAAAATAGTTTGTAAATTATTATTCACATGCATACAAGGGAAACTAAATAGTGCTTTACCTTAAAACTATATGGAGTTATTCGTAACCTAAGTTCGGATATTTTAATAAGTCAAATGAAACTGAAAATTGAAATATTTTATATAGATATATTTTTCCTATTTCATGTAGTATAGGATTTCGCAGTCTATGTCAGTAGTCTAGGAGGGAATTTTTTGTAGTGAAACAGGTCATAATAATATTCCAATACAGGAATATAATACTTCGAACTGAATTAGGTCAATCTGAATTCTTAATTGGATATTTTAAAATTTCTTCATCATCATCACTATCTTTCATGGTTTAAAACTTTTGGCTCGTTAAGGTCTAATCATTTAAGCTGTTCTGTCCATCTTCTTTTAGGTCTGCTGATGTTTCGTTGGCTTTTGGTGTATGTTTTAAAATCCGCGTTCATCCATCTTATCCACATGTTGTTTACATTGTTTTGATTTTCTTTTATATTTTCTAGTAAAACAACCAAAAATGGGAAGAGATAAAGAAAATAATAATGCAAGCGTCAACAGGATCAATAGGAACAAGAAAAATAAATTAAAAGAAGAAAGGCTTAAACATTTGGAATGAAAATATTGAGCGAATAGTTCAAGAAGAGAAATAAGCCTACTTAATATATTTAAATCAAAAACAGAAAATCTAATAGAATGCAAAACGAAAGCATTTCTACAAAAGGCTAAAAAATTAAAAGGGAATCATGAGACAAGTATACAGCATATTTTAAGAATGACGTAAATGGACGTAAATGGCAACCAACAGAGAGCATACAAAATTCTAAAACATCTAAACAAAGAGGGAAAGGATAATTTAAAATATATTGTGTAGAATAACAAATGATGAAATTTATAATGCTGCTTGCTGTTACTATTCGCGTTTTCATTATACTTTTCTTTATAGTAATACCCAATATAAATGAGGGGTTTTGTAATTGATTGATGTCTGATGTTGTGGCTGCTTTTATTGAAGCTCATTGAAACAACAGTACTCAGACCACATAATAGCGCAGGAGGACCTCAATGTTTTTCTTTTGGTCCATTAGTGGTTTCTTCACCTCGGCGAATTTAAGCCATCTACTATTTTAGTTAGACACAGTAAAATACCACAAATACTGTCCTGAAGCAGGAAATCACTATAAGGCTTATCGCTATATATTACATTTGTTCTAATGTCATGTTTTAAATTTTAAAGTACTTTATTTGAAGTTCATTCTTACATATTTAAAAAAAAATCAGATGTGTTCCTTTCACATGATTTTCTCTACATCTCGATAAAAATCATTATTGTTAAAAGGCTTATTTTTCTATATACTTCATGCTAATCGAGATATTACTTGCTTCCTTGTAATTAGAGGGGAAAAAACAGAATAAACGAGTCTAAAGTGAAAGTCAAATCTTTTAGAGGCCGTTTGCACTGTGGACGAAATCCATTTCTTTGCATTGCCAGTGGTTGACAAATTCCCGTACGTGAAAAATATTTTAAAACTGAAACCAATATATTAGACAAAATGCTCAATTCCACGAAAAAATGTATATGATTTGTGTAGTAGTTTTTTGTCTAGCGCTTACGGTTTACCAGTTGTGGATAATTCAGCAAAATTCATCCTCAATAAGAGGGTCTTCAGAGGTCTCAGAAAATGTAGGATGTACATTTTATTTGGCATGTAGAGGTACCTTTAGTATACACTATTTTGACCAAAATCGTTGGAACCATTTTGGGAAAATAATTGGGGGGGGGGATTTTCTTGAAAATCTTCCTGTTGCATCTTTGGAAGATACCAAACCTAAATACCAAGTTTGTTTTTTTACAAACTTTTCATTTTTGAGCTATGCTGCTCACGCACACACACACACACTCACACACACATACACACACATAGACAGACATACGCACGGAAATTTGTCTAAAATGCATTTTTTGGATTCAAGGGTTCTCAAAACATGTATTTCCGGTGAAATCTCGGTATAGAATTTTTGGTTGCATTACAATACCCTCTCTGTACACTATGTAGTAGTGCGTACAGCTAAAGTAATAGATCCTTATAATATACCTACTTTATAAATAAAAATTAGCTTTAAGATTTAGATCGAAAGAATTAAATGTCCTTAAAATAAAATTATATTTTCTGGTGTGTATAGCATACATTTACACCATTAATTACACTTAAATAATACGTGAATTTAGAACTCAGCTACAGCATAAGAGTAGGTCAATCTGGTGCCTCTCAATACATGACAAAGGCATTAACCTAAAAATTCCCCTCCGGGACATTCGGGTATCTTAAGTGGGCACTTGAGGCAATTCGGCAGATGTAGTAACGGTTGTTTGTAGATGATGCTGACTAAGTAATTTGCATTAAGCAGTCCCACTAGGCTACATTACGTTTTCAACATCCACAGTCCTCTAAGTGTGTTGGGTTTCGGTAATGTTAACATAAGTACTCCTAGGTCATTTAAAATGTAGGTGGTTTGGCACCTAATTAGCAAATGTAGATTTTTCTTCAGCATTCCTTTTATTTGATTTTCGCTAAATACGTAAGATATCAAGTACTAAGTACTGTTTAAAGGGTCAATATTACCTGCATAGATTAATTATTCCCAAACGTTGAAACAAAAACTCTGAATCGTTAGGATTAAACTTCTGAAAATACTTCTCAATTGGGAATACAAAGCAGATGTAGTGAAACGCTTCATTTTACCAAATTTAATTGTTCATGAGTTTATACACCCATATTTTCACTTAATTTCTGCTTAGCTTCTAACATATTACTTATATTAGAATATTATGTATTTATTTCTTTCACACTATCCGACTAAGCATGTGTATGACAAGAGTTGGAAACAGGTATGTAAGCTGCCATTTGGGCAAGGCTTCTCAAAAAAAATCTGATGTGTACCATTCACATGACTTTCTCTACATCTCTGCAACAAATTATTTTTAAAAAGCTTATATTTCTATTTACTTCATGCTAATCAGTAAAAAATTAGCAGAAATAGCCATATTACTTGCTTCCTTGTAAATAGGAGCGAAATAAGGGAGTGCCATAGGTTAAAGTGATAATCAAAAGCTGGTTGCTATGTGGCTGAAGTTCCTTTGTTTATATGGACAGCAAATTCCTGTATGAGAGAAGTATACGTTTTTCATAGCAGAAACCAAAAACAAGGAATGTCTCAAAAACGACGAACTCCACGAAAAAATGTATATAACATAAATTGTGTGTTTTAACATGATCTACATTTGTTGTGTAGTAAGTTTTTGTCCATCTCTTACGGTTTAGCAGTTATTCAAAGTTCAGTAAATCATCCAGAATAAACTACTTTTCAGAGGCTATTCCCAGAAAATTCAAGATGTATATTTTATTTGTCAGGTAAATATCTTTAATATACGAAATTTTAATCAAAATCATTGGAGCCATTTTTGAGAAAACCAAAATTTTCGAAAAAAGTTCCATGTAAAGAGTAGTTGGGGGAGGAGGGATTTTTCTCAAAATGTTTGTGTCGCATCCCTGGAAGATACTAAACTTAAATACCAAATTTGGTATTTTGCCTACTTTTAGTTTTTGAGTTATCGTGTTCACAGATACACGGACACAGGGACACACACACACACACACACACACACACACACACACGGATCTTTTTTAGATAAAGGAGATCCTAAAACATATATTTCCGTTAAAATCTCGGTATCGAATTTTTGGGTGGAGTGCAATACCTTCCCTATACACTATGTACATATTACGTATAGAGAAAGTAAAATTTTCAGATCTTGTGATTTACCGGGAACATTTCGAATCAGTTGTGTCGGCTCAGTGGTTAGAGCAATTGGACGGAGATCAGCAGATTCGTCGTTCATATCACGGTTATGGCATTGAAAGTTTCAGTCTTACTCTACCTTTCTAATTGAAAGTTGTTTCCGTACACTTTGAAGTTTCTTTTGTTTCATCGTTTATATAGACAGAATTTAGGCTAGTTTCTGTACTGTTTATCTTCCTTGTACCAACCCGGCATTCTCGTGTGCTGTAGGGAAAGCTTATTGCAATGAAGATTTCAGAGTTAATTTCTCTACAATGCAAGCCTCATCTTCACGAAGAAGCTGTGTTACTCCTAGTTTGGTTAAAAAAATAACTATTTATTATTTATTAATTCTAATTTCGTCACCATATTTTAAATTGACTAACTTATCTATGGAATTTCAAAAACGTTTTATTTATTAATTCATATAGCCGACCGTTAATACAAATTACCAATTTAGTTACCGTTATTATGGAGAAATTGAATTAAATTTGGAAAGCTTAAGCAGTTGTTTCCAGTCTGTATCTCCTTCTGTACTGCTATCCCAACACCCACTGGCTTGTGAAAACCTAATTTGTGCATTATCAGAATTATGGCTGTTGATCATTTCGGTTTAACGCTGTTAATACTGATCTGAGTTGAATAATCCCACAATTACCTTTAGCCACGATTATCTCTTTGTTTGATATGTTGCTATCATCTTTTATGACTGTCTAAGGATTTCTGTTCATCAAAATTTGTTAGTAGTAAACATGGGTGCTATAGAAGCGAGGTTTGGAATGCATCGTCTTAAATAGATTTAGAGACAATTTATGAACTAGTCGAGAGCAAAGACACTATCTTATAGTGTTTTTCCTTATTTAATGCTTGCGGAAACTCCCTATCATCTGCGTTACACGCCGGATATGGGTGAGCTAATTCTGATTGGTTTGAATTAAAATCAGACACACACGGTTGAACTTATTAACATAGACTTGGGGACGAGTACCGGCACACTTTATCTAAATGGCTGGAAGACATGCTTTGTAACGACATTCCATTACAGTCCGTGGATGAGTCCTTATCATATTGGTTTGATGTCAAAGGTCCGGCACTCAGACATTAACCTGTAGCACACATCGGCCTCAGACTCAAGAGTGAAGAAGAATGGGAAAGACAAACATTAAGTGTAATTGCTAGAACCAGGAAAGAGATACGGGCTTGGTGTGCCAGAGGCAGTTTAATATTTCCTTACCAACTAAACCACTGCGCATTATAGCGGTACACCACAAAACAGGAATGTAAGAGGCAATTTACGAACTTTAAAACTGTCAGTAAGTCTCTGGAAAGGCATTTGATATCAATGAGCATAACAATAACAATTTTAAAAGCTGCGGAATGGGTCTTTCCGCTGCGCTAAGATACCTTAATAGCGTAGCTACATACGAGATATTAATGTTATTAAAAGCTTAGAGTTGTGGCTATTAGATTCTTTTTCTTCCGTTTAATAGCATGTAACAGGTTTTATTTATGGCACTGTTTTCCTTCCTCAGTTATTTCAGCTCATTTACATGAATAAATTTAAACAGTGGATTTTTCTAAATACATAAGTGGTGGTGTGTTTTAAAGGCTAAACCAATAAATGAATTGTTACAAGAAAACTAAGATAAAATTTGGAGTCTAGAAGA
The DNA here is from genome assembly GCA_030762935.1 of Hymenopus coronatus. Taxonomy (NCBI): domain Eukaryota; kingdom Metazoa; phylum Arthropoda; class Insecta; order Mantodea; family Hymenopodidae; genus Hymenopus; species Hymenopus coronatus. The sequence continues at coordinate 18,869,803 of CM060890.1, forward strand.
ATGTGTGATAATAAAAATGCTTCAGTTTGTATCCTTTTAATTTTAGAAACTCTAAGCACCTACTCAGAGACCCTAAGAAATGCAAAATGCGAAATTTCTAAGTATTAAGTTGTCTGCTTAAATGTGTTTTTTTTGGGGGGGGGGCAAATGACTATAAAACATTCGGAATTCATAGAGAGTAAACGTTTGCATTGTTCCTCTCGCTTTGGGCTGTATAGCCATTTAAAGATTATACAATGCACGTGTTTTCTTTTAAGGTATTTTATAAAACAATAGTTTTCGCAAAACTGCATTTCCACCTTAAAAATGTTCCATAGTCTCATTTTTTGTTTCAATTCAATTAAAATGTCCTATAATGTGCAAAATTGTACACTATAATATCTAGGAATAATACTTTTTCAAATTGTTTCAAGAAAATATTATTAATTTTGAAGAAAAGCTTTTTATAGCTTTATAAAAAATAAAAATTCGACATCATACTTATCTAAACTATTTTTCCCTAAACCTTTTGGTTGTGATTGAAAGCTACAATTGCAAAATTTGCAGTCAATTTTCTCATGAAATGTGAGGGGCATTTTAATTGTGCGACATATTTACATATTAAAATGACCAACATAATTTATGGTGCTTAAAATACTAATCTAATTGAATGAATTTAGTATACATATTAATCAAACAGTAATGCAATCATAGAAACATTTTCAGAAAAATCATTACAAAATGTTGGAGATTTGAACATTCACTTCCAATGTCCCTTATAACATTAGGACCTAAGCAGAAAGCAATTCTATGTATTCTGTAATGTATAATTTAAATTGAATATGTAATTTTTTACAACATTAAAATAAGTAGCTTTTGACAATGTTAAGTATTATTGGGAATCACGTATGTAGACCCAAGATTTTCTCGTGTCTGCTTTGCACGCCTCAGTGAATGGAATGCACCATTAATTTTGACTGTGTTCCTTTGTGGGGAACAGCCGACTTTACATTTCGTTAAGTCATGCTGAATTGCAAATTAATGGTTAGCATGATTGCTTGCTTCGCAGATACTTGGGTTTTAGATGGTCTCATCATTTAAAGTTTTGTTTGTCCCAATATAACATTTTCTAAATATCTGTATCTCTAATATTTAATGAATAGATGCACTTATTCCCAAAGAAACCAAATACAAGAAATAAAAATAATTGCTCATAGCTGTAAAGTATTATAGACAGTTATAATTTTATGTTACTACTCTTTGTGTATTATCAATCATATTTAGACATATATTTAGGATACACATTTAAAATGTAATTATTAGTAGATTAAGATTAAATTTAATAATAGAATAAATGCTCACAAGTTGTGCGTAAGTTACATAAATTATTACTTAGGTTTGTGTCATTACTTCTTTAGTAGTGCTTACATTGTTAATTATTTACAAAGGTTTACCAGTGATGTTACTCGTTTTTTATAGTCACGGTCACTGGGTTGGTCGCACAGTTCGCGCCCACATACAGTTATCCCTGGGATTATGGAAACTCTTGCTTTTGCATATTTTTGGTGGTATCCATGGCTTGATAGCTTATTACAACAACATTTCATGAGTTACATATTGCTATAAAATAATTCACTATTATGGAACGGTATAAACATAAAAATTAATTATGTAAAATAGAATAAATTGTTAAATATCATTTTTTAGTATTATATACCACCTGTGTTTCTTATTTTAATGTATTAATAGACACATATGTATGCATATATATAATGATAATTTATTTCATCATTTGGCATACATACAATGCAATAGTTTTCGTCAGCAAATCATTAAAATGCATCTATACTTAAATATTCTTGTATGTTGTAATAATTAAGTCGCTTAATTCTGTTTTAGCACTAGTTTTAAAAGAATTTTCATTTACAGTTTGTCTTATATTTAAAGAAAGTTTATTATACAATTTCACTCCAAGATAGAGATGAGAGTTAAGAGATTTCTGTAATCGAAATTTAGGAGGTAACATGTTATTTCTACATCTTGTATAATGGTTATGTATATCAGAAAAAAGTAGCTCATCTGTCTTTTGGAAATGAATAGAATTCAAGCATGCAAATACATACAAACTTGCCACAGTTAAAATTCCAAATTGTTTAATATATATATGTTCTAACATCAGTCTATGAATTTATAATAGTACTGTAAACTAAAAATTTATTAATTTCTCAGTAGCCTAAGTATACTACCAGTTTAGCGTAGTTTTAGGCATCTAACATGTTAATCACAAGAAATCTTCTCAATGTAAATTACAACGTTGTATATGGCACATATTAGCATTAAATAAAATTGTGTTTTCAACGGGATGTACTTTTTACGTCACTCAAAAAATTAAATATACTGTTAAAATTATTTATTTCAAAATAATACCGATATTTGTTATTTGAATCTAAATAATGGATCTGAATGTTATCATTAATATCTAGAACCAGTTGGTAATCGCTACGATTTGGCGCATTTTGGCATCAAACTCAGCATGAATTTGATATTTCTACCGTGAAACACAATACTGAGTGAAACAGTTTTGTTAATTTGAGAGAAACATTTTGTTTACACTCTAAAAATAGCTAATAATTTTCTACTACGTGTAAGTAAATTCTTGTATACATTATACATTTTGTTCATTTGGGAATAAATTTCGCAACTTATAGCAGTATCGCCTCATATAGGAGTAACATTCTTTAAGTAAGAATATAGTGGAAGAAGCGGCCGTTTCTCTGCAGTTTATGTTGTGGCACTTGGAAAATGTTCAATGATTCATTTATTACTATGATGACACTTTGGCCATAAATTAATGGACTATTTCTGTGAATCATAAAACATTCTTCCTTCTATGCAAGTGTAATAAGTACCGGAAAAGCTACGTTGTTGCAAGTATCGAGGTAATGTTCAACAATGTTAACTACCTGACTCGGTAGTTAACCGATGCCGATTTAATGAAACATTCACGAAAGCAAAGGAAATAAGAAAATCAATAATTCTTAAAGAGGCAAGAGCCGAAGTGCTTCTCTCCTCAAAACAAACAATTTATAGAAATGTGTATGATATTTGTTAGTACAATAATGTTAACATATTACTTTAATTTGGAATAATATTTAATTAGACACTATAAACTTTAATTATATATCCAATATTATGGACTTTTCTAATTTTGAGCTAAAATGTTGTAACATACGGAATACGACGGTAAATATATTGAAAAATACCAATAAACAATCACAGGTTGCTTTCAGAAAATCGGCCGAGCATGATTGTATAATAATAATAATAATAATAATAATAATAATAATAATAATAATAATAATAATAATAATAATAATAATAATAATAATAATAATAATAATAATATGCTGAAAATGAGTTACATAGATTCCATACATATTCAAATCAGCTAAAGAAGTTATGTTGTATATTTGAGATTATACACTATACAATTATAATATTTACAAGATAACAGATTTAAAATGATATATTAAAACAAACCCGGCGTATGGCTTCATCTGGTGAATGATGTAAAGGTTAAACAATGCATGTGCTTTTACTTACAAATAATACAGTATTAAGTATGGTTAGGTAATCAGCTACCTATCTATTCTTAATCAGTAAGATCAAGGAAATAGATGATCACACATTACCTGTATCACTTACAGCTATCAAGCAGTTTTCAACAAAACTTTACGTTAGAATTCTCATATTCAAATGATTAATTTCATAAATTATCTGTATTTTCTTCTTTCGTAAATGCTATCTATTTGAAAGTTACTTATCACTTATCATTTTAATAAATGTTATTGTAACAAATATATAGTTACGAAAAGAAACTCATTTATCCGACTACACTAAAGTATTTTCAACCAATGGTTAGGCAGGCAGGCAGGCATATTTTAAGGCTTTCTATGACAGCAGCTTTCTTTGCTTTGCACACAAATACAGAAAATGTGTATAAATATATATTTATATATTTATTTGTTTTACACTTCAGTAAATGTGATTCTTGAGAACATACATCTGACAACATATGTGATTATATAAAATAATTTTATATTTATAGCGCTTTCTTATTGAGATAATGTTTTATTGGTGACATAGTGTTGATATATTCGGATATTAAATGCCATATTTTAACAGTATTTAAAGCAGTTCCTCATTAAATATTTTTATTATCCTTATTTCAGATCTATATTTTGTAGCTGTTTAACATTATTGTATAAAAGCTTATTAAAACGAGTTAAAGTTTTTTTGGCCTAAAACATAACGCCAAATGGATATGCGGATTGGACCTAATGTCTATAAAAATATGAGAGGTTCTAAATAGACAATACATCCGACCGAATTTTGATCATATTGATTCCACAGATTGGAATATATACCATTAAGTGGTTTTTAGTTTAATCCGGAACGTTTTATAAACTCATCACGCAATTTTATACCTGAGAATATATTATACCTTCCATTTGGTTTAGTTTAAAATTTACTGAACAACATTTCTCAAAATTCTGTTTCTCTTCATTACTTTTTATATTTTTCTTAGAGACTAACCCTCTAATTTTTGTTGTACTATATCTATAATGTCTTAATTAACAAGACCTTATGACAATAAAATGATGCATTGTATGCTATTTTAGACTACTTACTAATTAGTTTGAATATGATAGGTAAATGCAGGAATAAAGATTCTGCTCTCATTAATTATTATTTGTTAAAACTTCCGTTTTTATTTATGGTTGCTTTACTAGTTACAGTATAATCCGGGCTTGTGGGTCGTGGTCTACTGGGCTCCTCCTTTTTCCTCCCAGACGTTTCGTCTGCGACTACGGCAGACATCTTCGGTGGCAGTGGCAAGGTCGCAGTTGAAACGTCCAGTAGAGTACTTCGACCTCGCCGCTGCCACCAAAGATGTCTGTCGTAGTCGCAGACGAAACGTCTGGGAAGAAGGAGAAGCCCAGTAGACCACGGCCACAAGCCCAGATTATACTATAGCTAGTGTTGACACCGACTGTGAAAGCCTAAGAACTATTTTTTATTTCTTCTGAAGAACATTAATTACAGAAGTCACAAGCAAAGTCATTACATTTTATAGATCTCTGCATTTGCCACACAAATAAATACCTTCTTTTGACGATAGTGTTTTTATCCACTTCTCGCTCATGTTATGATGTATGGAAACGTGAAATATCTATTCTCCGTTGCTAATCCTCTTGTAAGTTCAGTTCATATTTAACCAGAATGACATTTTTATTTACTTATGCTATTCTACGTTAAATTCCCATTTTTTGTTTTTAGTGAAGACGATAATACATTGTACTTATTTCTCCAAATATTGATATGGTTATTTTTTGTTACAGATAAGTGATATTTGATAGTTCAATTTTAGCAAATCTTACTTGTTTTACTTTGCTCTATTTGTTAGTATTTTCTCATCATTTAATTCATACAATATTTAAATATTACATTTAAATATAACACTTTTGGCGCATACAGGCATTTCAGTTGTTGCCTAGTTTGCTCAAAAATACCAAGCGTGAACAAGTGATTACTAGTAATCATATGATCATCATACTGTTTTTGATCAGCCGATGTTTTCCGTATTGTAGAGAAATAGAGTGTTGCCTGCAGAACCTCGGAAGCGAAGCTACTCTATTTTGGATCGTATTTTCAGGCTTCTTCCTATTTATAAGTATTGCTTTCGGCATTTGTATAGTAATAAATAGGGTCGGATTTTTATGTGCTAAAACTTGAGAAATAATTATATTTTATCCACTAAAATGTTAAAAATATGTGCTAAAAAGTAAAAAATACAAAAACAAATACCAAAACAAATAAAATATTATTTTAAAGGTCTCAATGGCTGCTGCAATAGAAATGTACATCTTACTCTCAAGTCATCATTCGTGGGAAGGATCACGAAATACTGTATACGACCACGTGCTTCCTCAAATTTTCCACCCTGAAAGATTCAAGATTGTGACGGAGAAGTGCCTTGAATTTCGAAAATGATCGCTCCACGTTCACAAGGAGTAGTCTAGCGTAATTATAACATGGAATGTTACTCACACACGCACACATCAATAATTTCAGGATTTTGCCATCAGAACTGAAAATACACTTAAATTTCGCAGCATTTTCTTGCATTACTTTTCACTCTGGGCATGTTTAATCCACTGTGAAGTCAAAACTGTTGATATGTAACTTCGCAACACAATTAGAAGGTTTTCGAAACTTTGCGGATTCACAAACGAGAAATGGTTGACTATACAGTTTAACAAGTATCAGTGTATATACTAGCCGGGCTGTGAAGCGACAACAGGTGTTTATTTATTTCAAGCTTATGGTAGTGGAGGAATTCCCGATTTTATTTTGCGACATCATGTCAGTAAGGAATGCATTCTTCAAACTGAAGGGATAATATAGCTGACATATTCAATTCTTTCAATAATTAACACAACATTACGTCATCTGGCATGTGAAATTGAGTATTACAGAAGTGGATAGTGACTTGTTAAAAATAATTCTGCTGCTGCTTTTGTGATTTTATGAAATAATGTGAACATTATTTTAAAAAGAGTTCCTTTATGCGATGTTTGTGTAATTTATGTGAATATACGACAAATGTTTATTTACATAAAAAATTAGAAAATATGCATTTTATGTACAATAAAACTTAAAATGTTTGGTCTAGTGTACATACCCAGAACATTAAACTCAGTTTCAAGTTCTTATTATGACGCAAACAAAATATGTGTCTACCTAAAAATCCTAGCCCTAGTAACAAAATATTCTAAAAACATTATATCTAACCCTCTCAGTGGCGTTCTCATATATATTAATTGTTTGCAGGTCGAGGAAAAATGAAGAAAATGATGGGCATGATGATGATGGGAGTGGCAATGAAGATGGCTGCCGTGGTGCCAATGGTTTTGGGCGTGCTGCTGCTCATAGCGGGCAAAGCGCTCATCATCAGCAAGATCGCCCTGGTACTCTCCCTCATCATCGCCTTGAAGAAGCTGCTGAGCCAGAAGGGAGGCGGCGGCCACGATATGCATCATGGGGGCGGATGGCAGTCTGGAGGTGGCGGCGGCGGCGGCTGGGATCGCAGGTCTCTAGGCGATCTTGCTGCCCAAGAAATGGCATACAGTGCGCAGATTCCTAACGCCATACAATCGACTGAATAGACACACTACAAGCAGCTGTTTAAATTATTTATTTATTACCAATAATTTATTGTTAATTTTAATGCACAAGGCATTAAAGAAATACTGGATAAATGTTAAAGACTATGTATTGAATTTTGAAATTATTTTTAATGTACGCCTTACCACCATATACCCCAGGGTTCAAATTTTTAAATACACACTGCCCTCTTCCCTTTTAATGAAACTTCATTTCGAACAAGTCAATGTAAAAATATGACCTCATTAAAAACAGTGTTCATCTTCCCCATATGCATTTTGAGACATTTACTTACCAAAATAAGTGTGTATAGTGCATATAAGAGATATACTATTCTATATTAGAAACTTGAAAAAGTTAACAATATTTTCCAAAGAAATTTTGACACGTGAGTTTGTTTTTGTGTTCAAGTGAGTATAAGATGGTTCTTGCCATTCAGTATAGATATTTACATCAGAATGATAGTATAATTTAACAGTTTAAAGTGAACATCAAGAAAATTATGCATACTCTTGTAACAATGACATCTACATCTTTTACATATATTTGACAAAATTGCGAACTAAATGAAAATTACCCTTCTGCACTATTGCATGTAACTTGCAAATCACTAATCTCCTAATCTTCAATTTCAACACATCAATAGAGTAGTTTATATTTTTTTTGGTAAATTTCATAAACAAATAAACGCATTTCTGTGCTTCTAGAGAAATTTACCCATTACACTTTTGCATAAAAGATCCTATCTAAACTTATTTTTTCTATGTCGCTCCCGTTACACAGTCTTCTTAGTTTGCTTAGCACTCCTCATTTGGCCAGTTCTATTGAATTTAGAGATATACAGCATTATTATTAATGTAAGGATAAGTTATATGTAAAGACTACAATTATTGTCAGTGCCTTCAATGCATTTATTTTTAGAAATGTAAATACTTCACTCTTATGCAAATTCAATTATATATTTTACTGCTGTTAAACTGTTACAATAAAAAATAATATAAGGTTTTCATACCTTAGCTTCTCAGGAATCCTACTGGTTATACTATTATAGTTGGTAGAAGATGTACTATATGTTTTAATATTCAGCTTTTATTCTGAATATCTTATTTCTTCAATTATGTAATATTTAACATAGGTTAAAATATTTGAACCAATGACTGTTTTAATGTATTAGATATTGTGTCGTTAGTTTATTTTATTTTTGTTTCTGTGTTCGATTAATAATACTTTTGGATTGAAGAGAAATCCTATAAATAAAAGCATAAAAATAAAAATTAAAAATTATATTGAGAATTTATCCATCCCAGTTACTTTGCTCATATCCTTGATATTATTAAATTAAACCAATGTTTGGAAGTGTATAGTATTCTAAAACCACACTGGTCTAGAACAAAAATGAAGCTCTTCTAATACATGTATGGAACTAATACATTATGCAACTAATTTTGTGGTATAGATGAAAGACTAAGTTAGTTGTTTAAGATGTAGTCCTACTGACTTTATTCAAGAGATACCTTGTTTGAATCCCTAGAAGTCAATATTTGTAGGTATATCCAATTTTAAACTATTTAAATGGTGTTTAGCATTCTGTATGACTTATATACAAATGGTAAAAGATAGACAAAGACTTACTATACAAAAAATATGGGTATCGTCAATCTATAACCTGTACATTTTTGTTGTTGAGCTAACCCTTTCTAAGATATTTCTTGTGTTTTGAGTTTAAAACACTTTACTTTTCTCAAACTAAAAGTTCTACTTTACGTGTTTCTTTTATTTTACTCCTGGCCATGCAAAATAGAGAATTTCAATGAAAATCACAATGCGAACAGCTTTTAAAACATTTGAGTATCCCTTTTGTTTAATGCATTCCCTTAGTTCTCGTCTACTTATAGGGAACCAAATTATGAGACAATTCTGTTAATGTTAGGCTGCATTTGGAAGGGAAATAATGCTCCGTGTAATGTTGATTTACACACTAACGTACACCAAAAGTCCGTAATTTTCGTAATTATTCCATTCCAGAAAACGTCTACTCCTTCTTAACAGGTGTTCAACTAATCGTTTATCACTGCAGCTCAAGTACATGAATATTTTCAGCTTCCCATTTTCATCCTCTATTCTTCTCTGATTTCCCACAATTCTTCCTCGATTTCCCATTGCTTCCAAAATTCCTTAAAATCATGTGCAAGTGGGATATATAATTAGGCTCTCATCAAGTCAACGTCTTTCTAACCGATGAAGAGAATTACTAAACCAGGGCTTCTAACCTGATTAAAGACATTTCGCACTTGATATTAGATGCTATTTACATTCACAGGCAGGAAACAACTTGATATTTAAAGTTAGGCAAAGTTCAGTACAAGGATGTATACTTATAAATTTGTCTGCTCACTTGTGCCGTTTGGGTTCGAGCTCTTCGGTATCAGCAGTAAGCAGGATAGTGCTGACAAATCTGATGTGTACCATTCACATGACTTTCTCTATATCTGTGCAACAAATTATTCTTAAAAAGCTTATACTTCTATTTACTTCATGTTAATCAGAAAAAAATAGCAGAAATAGTCTTATTACTTGCTTCCTTGTAGTCAAATGCTGGTTGCTATGTCACTGAAGTTCCTTTGTTTTTATGGACAACAGTTGACTAATTCCTGTATGAGAAATGTATACGTTTTTCAAAGCAGAAACCAAAAACAAGGAATGTCTAAAAAACAATGAACTCTACCAAAAATAATATATATTAGTATATAACATAAATTGCGGGTTTTAACGTGCTCTACATTTTTCGTGTAGTAAGTTTTTGTCCATTTCTTACGGTTTAGCAGTTATTCAAAATTTCGTAAATTCATCCAGAATAAAGTACTCTTCAGAGGCTATTCCCAGAAATTCAAGATATACATTATATTTTTCAGGTAAATATCTTTAATATGCAAAATTTTAATCAAAATCGTTAGAGCCATTTTTGAAAATATCAAAATTTTCGAAAGACGTTCCATGTAAAGGGTAGTTGGGGTGGGGGGATTTTTCTCAAAATCTTCATGTCGCATCCCTGGAAGATACTAAACTTAAATACCAAGTTTGGTATTTTACCGACTTTTCGTTTTTGAGTTATCGTGTTCACAGGCACACGGACACACGGACACACACACACACACACGGACCTTTTTCCGAAAATGTTTTTTTTAGATAAAGGGGACCATAAAATATATATTTCCGGTGAAATCTCGGTATCGAATTTTGGGTGGAGTGCAATACCTTCTCTATACACTATGTACATAGTGCATATAGAGAAAGTAAAGATACAGCATGACTGCCCTCTGTCAAATGTTTCCTTAGTTTTTTTTCTCAGACTTCATTTTCATTTTTGTTGCCTTAGAATTTTTCTGATACTGCATTTTCAGAAAAGTCCAGTTAACACATAATCATTCTTTCTTCCAGTTTTAAGGTATTTTTTCCTGGAACATAATTAGGAGTGCCATCCTTGATAGCAATTTTCTTGGTATAGCATTGTTAGCCCAAACTACTTCAATATCAGCCCAGTCGAGTTGGGCCTAACAATTCTTTTGTTCTACATTTGACATATTGTCCCTTTGATCCTTAAAATAAGTGGCCTCTTTATCTCTGATAATCCTAATAACTGCTCACTCCAGCAACTAACAAAGTTCATGTTAGGAATAATAAATGATTATCTTCCGTAGAACTAATACTTACACACATATTTAGTCATTATTTGTCCTTCCTGGCTTATTTTCAGAATAAATAATTTTATAATGTGTAATAGTTGGAAAACTAATTGATGCATTATATTTAATAAAACCAAGACCAAAATTATAATCGCAATTATTACATTTAATAATAATTAATCTGTAGACAAATTGAATACCAGAGCTCAAGGAAATGATGGAAAAGACATATAAACATTATAATTACTTCTTACAAGTCAGGAACCAATAATAGGATCATTAGTTCCGATAGTTTAAAGCTATAGAAGTAAAATTCCAGCGTATATTCAAATCATTACAATCAATATACTAATGCCTCTATAATTTACATACTAATTTGTTGGAAAACAAACAGCTTTAACAATTTTCATTATTTAAACTTTTGTTTGTCCTCCCCCAGCATATATTTACCATATGAAATAACAGAACTCGTATATTAATAATCTGTTTTTAAATGCTTCCGGTGCTTTAATTTTCAATACTCATCATTCCTTATTTCCAATGAAGATTTTATGTGCACTGACTGTCCTTATATATCATTCAAGCAGTATATTGTATAAATCATGTATATTATATATATCTTTGCATGTTTCATATGAAAACTTTTAAGAATTAAATAAAAGTAACAGCATAAGTTGAAACGTAAGATGTAAAAGTATATTAATAGACAACACCTTGGAACAGCTATCACATTTCAAGATCATTACATAAAAAAATATACGACAATTGCAGAAAATCTGTGGATCAGTTATAAATAATAAAAATAGCGCAGCTTTTATACCGCCATACTAACAGCAATGTGCTAAGGAAGTGCAACGAAAGACAAAAAAGAAAGACAAAAGTAAGTAACAAGCAGCAGAAATGAGGTTGCTACGTCCAGTCAGAGGATGAACGAGAGACAAACAAGTAAGAAACGATGCAATTAGAGAAAATAAGACAATACAAGGATATAGAGAAAAGTATCGGATATGTTACATCCACCTCACTTTTTCTACTGTTCTACAAATATTTCACAAAATATGTTTCTATTAATACATGAAATATCTGCTCATTAAAAAGTAAAATAATTATTAATTTTTCCGTTCTCATGAATTTATCTACTTATTCTGCAACAAATTATTCTGCTACCTATTTCATAATAATGGAATTATTAAATCAAATTACAATTCTTAACAATCCTTCAAACTAACTTCGTAAAATGGTAGTTCGCCTCCAGGTAATGAAGGACAGGAAACAGTAACGGCAGTTGTTAGGGTGTTGGTTGCACCCGGGGACGCCTCCTTCGATATCGATATCTTTGGAAGATACTGAACTTAAATACCAAATTTGGATTTCAAACAACTTTTTATTTTTTAATAATCTTGTTCTGGGACACCTATTCGCCGTCCAGCCTTACTACAACGGTAATATAAACAAAAGCAACAGGCTGCAATTGCTATTATTACTTGCTGAACGTTTTACTGCTTTTTTCCATACTTAAATAGTTCCATTTAAATTGCCGAGTGAGCACAAAAGTATCGTATGTTATCTAAATGTTATGTTATGCAATGTTACCTAAATAATTATATAATGATTAAGAAACAACATTTACTGATCATTTAATCATAATGTCTTTATATAACAATGCATTCCGTTGTGCAGTTCAAAGGCTTCTTCTAGTCAAGAGATAAAGGTGAAAACATGTAGTACAAGTGCAATGAAACATAAGCAATGAAAGAAATATTCCTAGTGTATATAATAAGTTTTGTGAATAGCAACTTACCTTTTCATTAAATAATATTCTCAGATTAATGGCAGAATTTACCTGTGTGTAGCATAAAGTGTGCACAATTTTTAAAATAGCCGAGGTGTGACATCTTTGTGCAAGAAGCTTTTCAACAAATGATAACCGAAAATGCAGTGAGTATGTACCAAAAATTTTTCGGGAAGAGCAAAAAATGTGAGAAGGAATGGTAGACAATGTCGTTCACCCACTAAATTATTAATCCCGGTAATGATTCAGGCAGTTTAAGTACCACTGTAACCAACTACTCGTGTCTGGAAGTAGTGGAACCACTTCCATCTTCTGATTATCTCTTCTGAGTAAGTCACTGCATTATGTTACTATATTAAAGAAATGTTCAGTGTATGATTGTGCATATGCGAATGCTAAAATTAGCAAAATAACAAACACAAAAAACAGCAAAAACTGTAGGGTCGATGTACGTATGCAGTATTTCAAAAACTTTCAAAACAACATCTCTGTATTTTATAATTTTACGGGAGAAATTCACATTTCGTACTGAACATATAACGACCCACCTACCTGTTTTATTTGATATGCATTTAATAGAGTAATTACTATCTGTGAACAGGAAAAGACTATTTCTTTTCCTGCCAAACGTAGCTACGCGGTTTTACAATAAATACAACAGGCGAACTCAGCTAAGCAACACGTGGTGTGTGCACGTGCGCTCGCGGAAGAATTAATCCTGATTTGTTTGCAACGCCGGTGAAATAAGGATGGACATATACTACATTGACAGACACACACACACACACACACACACACACACACACACACACACACACACACACACACACACACACATGGGACATTTTAGAAATTTCAAAGTCCTCAAAATTCTCGGCAGCGAAGTTTTTGTTAGAATACAACACATCCCCTACTTACTGAAGTGAGTAGTGGAGAAATTAAAAATAAGTTGCTAAATAGAAAACCCAAACAAGGTATATATCATAAACAGGCTGTTTCAACTTGGATGTGCTACAAAAAAAGCTGCGAGCTAGTCAGAGATTTACCTGAAACATGCAATACAGTGCAACATTGAGGCAAGCTGATAACACAAGCATTGTGGGCTGGCCTTCACCCAGTGACGCATTGCCTATCACGCTTCTCCTTGAGCCGGGTTTCGAGGTTTGTGGTTTAGTATGCGAGTCAGGCGAGTCGAGTTGGAATAGCAGACCGAAGATCAATTGCAGAAACAAAAAAGTATGGCATCTGCTAATGTGATAATTAACGGGGAAACGCATTAGGCCTGAAAGAATAAAGTTGACCTTTGTGTTAATTTAGTACAACTTTAATCTTGCTACAGTGTGATTGTTCATTAGAAAGCGAGTTGATGTATTAACGAAAATGATTTTGAAATAGATAATCGAGATAGCAGCGACGTAGGAGAGGCCTATGAATGGTGAAAAGCGTGTCAGCTGAATGTTCGTGTCAATTGGAATAATTCTTGCAATGTCATTTCAAGAGTAGATAGGTAAGACATACATTAAAGTGTTTATGTGCCACCACATAATTACTACGTATGCTCAGTTTTTATCTCAAGTAATATTCCTCAAGTCTAATACTTTTGTACGTTTTAAATAGAAGATCAAAATTCTTTCTTAAACACTGATTTCCTCTAAAATACACTATGTGCGTGCCTCTGAAACTTTAAATTACAAAACCGTTATTTTACACCGCATTCTTTTGGAACAAATACAAAAAGAACAGCAATTTATAATAAGATAGGAATGCGGTTGTGTTACGAAGAAACCAATGTGCTGTCATGGGAAATAGTTCCACAGTTTCTCTTAAAACGTATGTTCTTTAAGATTTTTTCTGCTTATACTGGGTAGTCAGATATATTCGCCAGTGGATTTAAATGCATAATGTCATTATTACTTCAACGAGCCCCTTGTCTCAAAGAAGAGGAGGGGATTGAACCATGAATTGCATGCATTGCGGATGTCGTAAACAGTTTGATATACTAGGCGGTGCAGAAATCCTTTTCAATAGGACATTTGGCCGCACCGTGACCGAGTGGTTAGACCACTCACCTCTCATGAAGGCAGGCCGATTCCAGGTGACCGTATGCTGGATTTGTGGTGAACAAAGCAGCGCAGGGGCGAATATTCTCTGGGTTCTCCGGTTTCCCTCCACGATTGCATCCTACCGGTACTCCATCTTCATTCCAGGTATCATCAGTCATCATCTGCAGTCCCATATGTAAAAGGCGTTAAACACTATCACAAAAAAAAAAAAAAAAAGTCACCCGGAGATTTTGTGCCATCTATGCACGCGAGATGGAAGTGACCACCAATCACAGAAATTGCATGGTTACTTCCGAACTGCAAACATACGTTACCTATCAACAAAAATGTTGACACTATGAGTTTTCTGACGAGACGCAAACGAATGTACCAAATGTAAATATTTGGTAAGGTACGATACAAGCCCCATTTCTCTAAGATGACCTCAAAACTGTTGACATACAACAATTCTTCTCATCTTTCGCTAGTCCTCTACAAGATGCAATGTATGATAAACTCGCTGTCTAGTATAGACGTCATGCGCGGACCAATGACTGGCGGCTAAGGCCGAATAAATCTAAAGAATCTATATAAAAAATCTTACAGTAACAAATCATAAAAAAAAATCACGGAAAGACGCGTCATAAAATAATGAGATACTTCTTTACAATATGACAATATCATTAAAGGTGAACATATAATTAAATAAATTGTCAAGTAATCAGAAGAAACCTACACTTACAAAAACAACATACACGCCACCATATAAAATATCAATTTATGATTTAGCAACTGGTTTTAGAATTGCTTAAACTAACCAAATAATTTGAATCGTTAATACAATAGATGTGAGTTTACAAAAACCTATTTTTCAGCAATAATAGTAACCTGTTAGCAACATTTCACTGAGTAGTGTGTACATTCAACTGTGTTAATTAATATTTAAACCATATTATGTTATTTAATTAAAAATAGATGAGGTCCTGTAAATGAATAAAGCGAAATATAAAATAGCAATACTTATTTACCTCTAATATTTGTAAAACGAAATTAGGTTAGCAATAATTATATTACAATAATTATCTAGTAACATCTACTGAACGCTTGCAGAACTTATCTTCATCTTGGTTCATTGTAGAACTGAGAACAAATACGTATCTTCTGTTCAAAAGTAGAATGTGGCCGAAATAAGTGTGCACAAATTATGAATTTCAGAGAAATTTCAAAGAACTTGCTTTAATTCTCACATTAACATTTGAAAAAATGAAAGGAGATTAACCACTTTATATTGGGAATGTTAAATATACTTATTTAAAGACCCGTTGTTATTTTGAATACTTACTTACAATATTTGCAAGTGATCTACATTTATTAAAAAGTGTATACGGGAGAAATATATCATTTTTAAAACAAAATTTTTATATTTAAAATGTTTTTCAACCTAATAATTTATTGTGAGTATATTGATTCACATAGTATACGACCAAAAAGAGCGTATTACATGCCTGTTGTATTTTCATCATCCCTTTAGAATGTATGTTTCTATCGCATACATTTCCAGAGAAAACAAAGAAAATTGCATTTTAAGAAGGTAAATCTTTAAATGCATTTTATTGCATATTAGTTATGAATTAAAATCAACCTGCACAAAAATCAGCATCTCTAACACACAAACACACATAAGAAATATTTGTGAATATATCTGGATGGTCTGAAAAGTTCTCGGTCTGATAGAGAAAAACGGCAATTCATGCTTTCAAAGCAGATTTATTTCTCAACATAATCTCCTCCAACGGTGTTCCAATACCATTATCTCCTCTCTGTAGCGTTCCTCTGAAAGTGCTGCAAAGTACATATTTACAGCCGCAATTCCGTCTTTATTGAACAAAAAGCATGGAATTTCTTCAGTTTTCAAAACAGACGGAAGTCCGAGGGATCCAAATCTGGAGAATAGGGTGGATGTTCCAGCACTCCATAGTGCAAATCTCTCAATTTCCCCATTGCCAAAACACTTTTGTGGGCAGGTGTATTGTCCTGATGGAAAAACATTTTTGTTTTAACCCGGGTCTGTTTTCACGAATATTTGCATTCAGTTTGGTTAGAAGTTAAGAGTAGTATTCTCCAGTAATGGTTTTACCTTTTTCGAGAGAGTCAATCAACAATATTCCTTTGGCATCCCAAAACACTGACGCCTTGATCTTTCCCGCCGATGGCACCATTATAGCTTTCTTTGGAGATGAAGAACCAGCTTCTGTCCACTGCCTCGACTGCTGCTTGGATTCGCGTGTGTAGTGCTGAATCCATGTTTCATCTTTTATGACGTATCGGCGCAAAAAGTCACTTCTGTTCTTCTGAAAATGCGCTAAACACTTTTCAGAAAGTGTCGTGCGAATGCATTTGTTATCCACAGTGAGGATACGCGGCACCCATCTCGCGCAAAGCTTTTTCATGTTTAATACCTAATGCAAGATGTGAAATTTCATGTTTAATTCCTATGAAATTCCAAGAGCATTAGCAATTTCACGCACTTTTGTTAGCCGATCTTCCAAAATCATGTCATGCACATTTTCAATGATTTCCAATGTAGTTACAGTTTTTGGACGTCCTTTGTTTGGATGGTCTTGGACGGTTTCGCGGCCACGATTAAAATTGGCAGCGCATTCCTTCACAGTGGAAACTGAAGGTGAAGAGTCATCATACACATTTACAATCCTCAAATGAATTTCTGTAGGTGTTAAACCTTCTTTTACGAAGAATTTTATCACAGCACAAATACTCGAATTTCCCTTTTTTCAAAGCAATGCGCACTTCCACTGCTTCAAACAACTCCCTGCAGTCAACTATTACCTAGAATGACTTGTGATTTTATATAGGGTCTATTAACATGTGTACCAACGTAAAGAAAAAAAAAATCATGCAAATATTACCGCGATTTCTGGGTGAGACCGATAACTTTTCAGACCACCCTCGTTATTACATTCACACATTATACTACGCAAGTAGAAATTATTCAATGTTGAGATGATAAAAAGCCACAAATGACTCTGACAGTCTATGATGAAAACTGGAAGGCCATTATATGGTACTTATTTTGTACAAAAAATGGTATTATTACATAGTTTCTTGTAAGTAGAAAGGAAGTAAAGGAATGCATTAGGGTAAAACTATAGACAAATATTTTTAAAGCTGGTTGCTATCTAATTTGAACTATGCTCCCTTTGCATGGCAAGGAGTAAAACGAAAAACGAATGAGAAAAACCCGCTTGAGAAGTTTTATTTCAAAATTGTATTCAATAAGAAAGAGTATTTCGGCAATGATTAACTCTAAAAATGTGTATCTGACATAAATTGTGTTTTAATGAAATCTACATGATTGTTCGGTAATTTTTGTCTATTTTTACACTTATACAACTGTTTTACTTACTAATTATGCAATAAATATATATAAAGAAATAAATATATATATAAATATAAATATATATTTATTGACCTATATTATGCAATAAATATATATATATATAAAGAAATAAATATATATAAATATAAATATATATTTATTGACCTAGTCTTGATTTTTCTAGAAAAATATATATACCTATATATTATACATATATTGTAATATAAATTTACCTAATATACAGTATTTTAATTGAAATCGTTATTCAAAATGGTGAAAAAATAAAAGTACCATAACTTTTTCCATGTAAATAGTAGTTTGGATTGGCGGGATTTTACTGAAAATTTTCGTTTCGTATCCCCTGAAGATACTAAAGTAGTTTAAAGTTTGGTATTTAACGACTTTTCGTTTTGAGGTTATGTAGCCCATAGTCACACACTCACACGCACATACAGACTTATTTTTTTTAGTGTTTAACGCCCGTGTTTACTACTATGGCACGGCAGAGAAGGACACTGATGATACATAGAATGAAGACGGAGTACCGGTGGAATGCGATGACAGGGAAAACCAGAAAATCCGGAGAAAACCCGCCCAATCGCCGCTTTGTCCATCACAAATCCCAATGCAGTCGCCTGGGATCGAACCCGGGCAGCAATGAGAGGAGAGTGATCTAACCACTCGGCCATGGCGCAGCCATACAGACAGAACATGGATATTTTTGGAAATGTTTTTGCTTTATTCAAGTGTTCTCAAAACATTCGGTGGACTCTCTGTACAGTATTTTTGGATTGAATACAATATCTTCCCTACCTGCTATGTACGTACATAATACTTGGTAGAGAAAGTAAACATTACATGCAATTTGTTGTCTATTCATGATACACATTTATTAATTCTGAAAAGCATGTATATGTGTAAAATATGTGTTGTAATAAAAACTGTTAGTAATTATGTGTAAAAACATAATGAAACATCTTCAATGGAAAATAATTTATGCTGAAGGGTTTTCTTAAAATTATAATATCGCATCTTTGTAAGGTTCTCAAATGAAATACCGTTTTAGTGGTATACTAGTTACAGACAAATACAAGAATGGGTAGACATATTTACACAAATACGCATATCCACACACAAACAGGGATCTTTTACATTTTCATCAGGAAATTCCAAACAGTGTACTTAATTTTTTGGGCGAAATAGAAAAAGGAAAGTTAGAGATAGTAATACGGCGAAATAGCAGTAATAAGACGTTTAACAATATGTATTATCTCAAAATAGACCTGCATTATATATTTCCTTCAAAATACTTCAATTTGATCTATCCAATATTACACTTAGTAATTTTCTGATTCTACCCTACTTAGTAACGTGAAAGTAACATTTCAAAATAATATGTGCATTAATTTACATTTCCAAAGGAAAAATGTTGTATAGATGCATTCTTAAATTTAAAAAAAACAGTTAAAGGAAGTTATCCATTGTTTTAGAAAAAGTGGATATGATTTTGTGTACTAACTCTCTACAAGCTATTATTACAAAAGATTACTCTATCTCTGCATTGTTTATCATTAAGGTATTTTCATTGTAGGCATAAAAACAGAGAAGGCTAAAGCGATAGCAAAATAAAAGAAAAATAGACGAGGTTCTAAAACTCCATGACCTTTACACAGCAAAGATAAGAAACGATTGGTTACTTACCATGTGACAATTCAACAAATAACAAAAAATATATTAGAGATGATTAAGGTCAGAAAAAGCTAATTTTATATAAGATGTTCAAATATAAGTATTTGAATACATAATATATCCGTAAATGTCAACATTGAGAGGTAAAAAATAAAGGTATTACTACTAACACCACCACTATTACTTCTTCTTCGTCTTTCTAATTTATATTGCGTTTTTTATCAAAACGTAATTTTTTTGTGCAGTAAGAGTTTATCTAAATCTTTTGATTATCAAAATATGAAAGTTATTTGTGATAAACATTATGCGTGATTTGTAAATATCTTAAAATGTTTTTCAGGAACTTCATAAATAATAAAAAGTTTCATTTAAAGGGAAATTTGCGTGTCGCATACTTGGAAGATACTGAACTAACCACCAAGTTTGGTACTAACCGAATTTTGTTCTTAAGCTGCAAGCAAACACTCGCACGCATACCCACACATATTTGGGCTTTTTAAAAAAAATTTAGTTTTGGATACAAGAAGCCTCAAAACGCATATTTTTGGAAAAGTTTCGATATCAAATGTTTAGATAAAATGCTATACTTCGTAAATTTACTGTAGGTAAGTGGTAGAAAAAGTAAAACTGTTGCGACATAAACGTATTTTACTTTCTCTAATCGTACTAGGTACATAGTGTATAGAGAAGGCATTGCACTCCACCCAAAATTCGATACCGAGATTTCACCGGAAATATATGTTTTAGGGTACCCTGTATAAAAAAAAGTATTTTCAGAAAAAGGTCCGTGAGTGTGCCCGAGTGTCCGTGTGTCCGTGTGTCTGTGAACTCGATAACTCAAAAACAAAAATTCGGTAAAATACCAAACTTGGTATTTAGGTTCAGTATCTTCCAGGGGTGCGACACGAAGGTTTTGAGAAAAATCCTTACATGCAACTTTTTTCAAAAATTCTGATTTTCTCAAAAATGGCTCTAACTATTTTGATTAAAATAACATATGTTAAAGATATTTACCTGAAAAATAAAATGTATATATTGAATTTTCTGAGAATAGCCTCTGAAGACTACTTTATTCTGGATGAATTTTACGGATTTTTGCATTTCTGGTAAACTATAAGAGATGAACAAAAACTTACAGCACAAAAAATGTAGAACACATTAAAACATACAACCCAAGTTGTATACATTTTTTTCTTGGCATTGATCGTTATTGAGATATTCCTTGTTTTTGGTTTCAGCTTTGAAATACTTGTACTTTGCTCATACAGGAATTTGTCAACTCGTGTCCATACAAACAATGGAACTTCAGTCACCTAGTAACCAGCTTTTGACTTCGCTTTAACCTATGATACTCCCATATTTCGCATCTACTTACAAGGAAGCAAGTAATATGACTATTTCTGCTGGTTTTTTTTTTGTTTTTGTTTTTTTTTTTTTGGATTAGCATGAAGCAAATAGAAGAATAAGCTTATTAACAATAATTTGTTACACAGAAGTAGAGAAAGTTATTTGAATGGAACACATCAGATTTTTTTGCATAGTCCAAGCTTCTATCATGTCTTTTATCCTGAAGTTGTATTGTTTATGAAACCTCAGAACAGCAGCGACAGGTGGTATCCGACGCGCTCACAGGCCGTGGAAATTGGGGGCGGTGCGTTCTGCGTGATAGGAAATCATGCAAAATTATTTTTTGTCGGTTTTGTACAAAGCCGAGTAGAAACAAACCAAGTGGGAAATTTGGTAGAAAAAACAATAAGAATAACAGAAGAGTAATTTGCGACCGCGGTGTTCTGCAGAGTCAGAATGTTCTTAACAGCTGTGGAGACCGGACACTGCGTGTGAACTACCGTTTGTGGCTGTCAAGTGGAGCAGATAGCTGTGGCTATCGAGTCGTGGGAATACACTGTGACTGATATAGGTTTAATGAGAAATCGCTTCTTATTTCCCCTAAAACATCTACAGAAGTTAGTGCAGTTTCTTCTTTAGTGATGACGATTGACAGTCATATGAACTACTTGTAGCATTTTGATTGAGATAAACATTATTAATTTGTCAATAGCTACATTTCACAATCAATAATTTTCATAGGATGTATATGTTAATAGAGAATGCTTCTGGATCAATATGTTTCAGTGCTTAGCAAAGAAATTGTATTTAAAGTCTTCTGGTTTTTCTATGCTAGTGATAGTGCTTTTGACTGTTAAAGCTGAAAGTATAGAATATTCTCAATGGAAGCCAATACAATGGTATGTTGCTGGGAATATAACATTTGGCACAGCTGTTTCCAAACTTAATGACCATAAAAGAAATGCTCCAGCATCTTCAAAAGAATTTAAATGGAAATACATCAATCAAGAACGCATCTCCAGAGCTGAAGATGCATTCATTAATGGAGAAGAGGAGGTTCCTCCAGAGGGTAACGACTGGCAGGAAACCTCTCGATCTGTAGCTGAAGAACGTTTGCGGGAGGTACCACAAACGGTTTGGACAACAGAAGAGAATTCAGGTAAGCCATGTTTAATATGTTAGGTACTAGGTAGAAATTTTGCACCCCATCGAAAATGTTAACATGAGTTTCCACCATATTTTGAAGAGAGCAGAGTGTGTGTATGTGAGAGAGATAGAGAGAGAAAGAGAAAAATAGCTACCTAACTTCATTATTAAATTCAATCTTTCTCCTGTAAAAATGTTTTGTCGTTCATATTAAAAATTGTCTTTACTATTTATTTTCGTAAAACTTAAACATGTTTTTTATTAAAAGACTATTTCTTATGTTTACAGGACTACTGAGATGTATATTTTGAAGTGTGCGTGAATACAGTTTGACGAAACTTCATTTTGTAGGAGTTATGTATTTAATTGGTAATCCGTAAGAAATAGATAAAGACTTACTATTCCAAAGCAAAGATCTCTTAAATAATTTAATGATGACAATAATTTATAATATATTTGTCAGAGGTTTGAACTATCTCAGATTTTGAGGCGCTCAATTCGTTCAGTAATTTCAACTATGTTATGGAAAGAGCATGACATTTCAACCAGCATATATATCGCCTTTATTTGACTATCACTTCAATATTCTGAAATCTTTTGTCTTTACAAGGGAATGTGTAACGAATTTATGTTTAAAACGTTTATCTGAGTTGACATGGGAAATAAAAGTACAATTTTGTAAGAAATGCTTGTGGAAGCTGTATAAAAAGAAAATATGGTGTCTAGAATTAACACACACGATATTTTTTCATCAGCAGCCTTATTTTGACATGTGTCTTCTGCTAATGTCCTCATTAACTATTTGTTTATATTTTAAGGAAGTGTTGTTTATTTATCATTACTTTCATTACTGGGTCTTATCTCTGTGATTGTTCCGTGTATGTTTTCAATAGCAGACACCCAATTAATACGTTCAGGAGTTGGATTCTTGGCACAACGATGATGTGTTTGTATCCCGTTTAATTCTATAAGTGGAACTCATAAGATGTCATACAGCTATTGGTATTTATTTGAAGATTAAATAAAACCACCAAAGTTGCAATGATATTTGACGTTTCTTGTGCCAGCATACGCTATCACATGCTGTGGACATTAATAATACTAGATAATTGGAATGAAAATGTAATTGGTACAGTGAATTTGGGAAGAAAACGTTTTAGAAGATTTAAATTTAGAGTACTTTCCGGGCACCTGGCATTTATGACACAAAAATCCTCACCACAAACGTATTGTCATGAGTCCGTGTTTGAACAACCTAATATCACCTATTTGTGAATTTAAATATGCATAGTATACGCATTTGTAATCGTGACATCCCCTAATTCAATTCGCTACCGTTTACGTTTCTCCACATGAGAACCAGATCCGAAACTGGCATGTCACTATTCAGACGTCGATTGTCAACTATTTATAAAATTCACATCAGAGCAGAATTACTGCGATAATGCAATTTTTTCTCTGTTTCTCATGCTTTACAGAGTTAATCCGGAACAATACATATTAATCTTTATAATATTTAGAACTAGAGAACATTTCAAGAATGCTCCCAAGTGGAATTCCTCCATCTTTCTATTCATAGAATAATTGCATGAAATATACAATATAGAGCAACATTTTGTTGGCAGAGGAATATTGTATGACATTGGTGCTGAAATTCAAGGATCGTCGTGAAAATTACTTTTAAGTTAACACAAATTTTTATTTTATACATCACCACATTCTATCACAAAACCGGAAAAATATGTTATTATTATTGTTGTTACACATGGGTTTATTTAAATTGTAATTTATTAAACAATATTTGACACTCAAGGCATACAAATGAAAGAAGAAATATAAAAAATCTGATGTGTTACACTCACATGACTTTCTCTAGCCGTTCTTCAAACTTCTTGCATAAGATTATTCTTCTTTCTGCACCTTGTCAATCGAGGTATTCAGCACAATGTTCTTATTACTTAGTTCCTTATAAGTAGGAGGAAAATAAGGGTATACAGTAGGCTAAATCAATAGTCAAATGTTTTAAAAGCTGTCGTTATGCGATTGTCATTACAAATCGCTTTTTTTCTTGGCCAGGAGTAGAACAAAAGAAAAACGGACACTCCCGTCTTAGAAAAGTATAAGTACTTCACAACTGAAACTGATAACAATGAATTCCTCGACAATGGTAAGCTCCACGAGAAAAAAAATGTATATGAGGTAAACTGTGTATTTTAGCAAGGCCTACATGTTTTGTATAGTAAGTTTTTGTCTATCTCCTACGGTTTATTAGTCATGCCAAATTAAGCAAAATTCATCCAAAATAAACAGGTCTTTAGAAGCTATTCCCAGAAAATGCAAGATATACATTTTATTTGTCAGGTAAATATCTTTAATATACGATATTTTAATCAAAATCATTAGAGCAATTTTTAAGAAAATCAAAATTTTCGAAAAAAGTTCCATGTAAAGGGTAGTTTGGGGTTGGGGGATTTTTCTCAAAATCTTCGTGTCGCTGAACTTAAATACCAAGTTTGGTATTTTAGCTACTTTTCGTTTTTGAGTTATCGTATTCACAGACACACGGTCACACGGACACACACACACACACACACACACACACACACGGACCTTTTTCTGGAAATGCTTTTTTTGGATTCAGGGGGTCCTAAAACATGTATTTCCGGTGAAATCTCGACATCGAATTTTTGGATGGAATGCAATATTTCTCTATCCCTATGTACATTGTACATACGGGCTAGAGAAAGCTAAAAATGCATTATTAACAATTTCTAGAAAAACTTGTCTTAATTCAAATGAAAAACAATAAAACGAAGTAGAGTTGAAAACAAACCAGTGTGAGTGGATTAAGTATTATAAATTGTTCGTTACTTGTTTTGCATATCATTCCATCTATACATTTTCAATTGGTTTTATTGATTTTTACCTAAATTGGCGCACTCATTAGATTTTAGGAATTCATAGTCACATCACATTCGCATGTGGGGCAGTTACTTGTTGAGAGCACTCCGATTCTTTTTAGATAATTTTAACGGCTTATAATTTTATTTTACTACTAGATTTCATTTAAGATCAATTGTGGATTATGTTCACATTAAAATATAATATTAATAAAAATTCATACGTTTACAATATTTTACAAATTGCTCGAGAGGTAGCTGTGTGGTGTGTTCCTGGCGTACGGCTGAGTGCATTGTGAAAGCATCTGATGGTTCCATTCACATGACTCTCTCTACATCTCTGCAACACATTATTGTTAAGACGTTTATGTTTAGTGTTACTTCATGCTAATCGAAAAAAAATAGCATAAATAGTCTTATTACTTGCTTCCATGCAAGTAGAAGGAAATAAGGAAGTAGCATAGCCTAAAGAATTCGTCAAAAGATGGTAGCTATGTGACTGAAGTTCCTTTGTTTGTATGGACAAATTCCTGTATGAGAAAAGTATAAGTTTTTCAAAGCTGAAACGAAGAACCAGGAATATCTTAAAAACGATCAACTCCACAAAAAATGTATGTAAAATAAATTGTGTGTTTTTACATGATCTACATTTTTTGAATAGCAAGTTTTTGTCTATCTCTTATAGTTTGCTTGCCAGTTATGCAAATTTCCGTAAGATTTATCCAGAATAAAGTAGTCTCCAGAGGCTATTCCCAGAAAATGCAAGATATACACTTTATTTGGCAAGTAAATATCTTAAATATAAGAGAGTTTAATCAAAATCGTTAGAGCCATTTTTAAGAAAATCAAAACTTTCGAACTTTTTTCCATATAAAGGGTAGTTTTGGGATGGGAGGATTTTCCTGAAAATCTTCGTGTCGCATCCTTGGAAGCTACCTAACTTAAATATCAAGTTTGGTTTTTAACGCTCTTTTCATTTTTGAGCTATGCTGCCCACAAACACACACACACACACACACATACACAGACACACACACACATACACATACACATACACACACACGGACATTTTTTTAAAAATGTTTTTTTTTTTCTTCAGGGGGTCTCAAAACATATTTCCAGTGAAATCACTGTATCGAATTTATGGGTGCAATACAATACCTTCCCTATACACTATGTACATAGTAGTGTAGATAAAGCAAAAAGAAACGAAAACAGTGTATTCATTTCTCATGTGGTTCACGGCTATTCAAATGAAATTTATTTTAAAAGTCAAGACTTTTTCGGGGTCAAATCTATAATTGATTGTTAAGCCATTTATCTTCCAATTTGTATATTATGATTGCATTCAAGGAACATAAGGGCACCCATAATATTACTACATTACTTATTTATTAAAGGTCAAATGCTTTTATTCCTCACAATTTATCTCAAATTTATTTTATTATTTGGAATTTAATTTTTATAGATTCATTTTATGGGATAAAAACCCACAGGTTAATGACGATTTACTTATGCAAAAGAAGACATTATAATAATTACAAATTAGTTTTAACAGGAACAATGTAAACCATTTAAGCTTGAGAAAATTATGACAGTGGCTTCCGATTATTATTTTACATTTGGTCATGTACATTCAAGATGTCTTATACTTAGATACATCAGAAATGGAATTCACACCCATAATACAAGGATAAACTTAAACTTAAGTAGGCCCAATTTTGTCTGTGTAAAACTATGAATAACTTTCCAATAATTAAATAACAGCTGCAGATTACCGTTCTACGTTTTTAATCTGGGCAAGACTGTACAGAAACAAATACTTCAAAATGTAAGATACGTATTTTTATAATGTTTTAGTTTTTGTTGTGATAGTGTCAATAGTCATATATTCAGTATCATCCTAAAAGGACATGCAGTAATTAAATAAAGCGTTTAAATGTATATTTTCCTATCGATATATTAAGGTGAAGCACGTACAAAATTTTGAAAATGACATAATAGCTCATATGAAACAAGTTATTTTCCATAACTCAAATGTTAAAATGTTATAATACGTGAACAACAAAAACTATGTTTTTTCTCAAACTAATGAACATTAAGGAATGCTTCCAAAAATGATTTTGTATTTGTACAGTAACCTAAAGTTAAACATTTGGGAGCGACACTCTAAACCGCATTCCAAGGAGCTTCGTATATTTATATACCAAAAAGGGCTTAATTATGCATAACAAATTAAAATATTAATGACGGCTTGTCTTGTTTTGTTGAAATGTAGTATTCTGTTTTTGTATTCTGAGTAAATATTAATAAACAATTAGGTGAAAATTATGAGATTTTTTTGATCTTCACGGATAAATACATGCTCTTATACAATATCAAAAATCCCTATAAAATATCATGCATCTAAGTTAAAGAAAAATATTGTAATTATTTAAATACAATGATATTGCACACTCTAGAATCCACATGTAATCAGGGTACTACTTCCTTTATTCAAGTTAGTTCTTCTTAAAACCGATTTAGAATTACCAATAGTCCATACAATTTCATTAACGAGCCAATGTCATCATGAATATCCTCGAGATTCTATGTAGATATTATATGCCTTAGAAAACAAAAGTTGTAAATGATATCTATGTGTTAAATGCTTTTATTATTCCCTATTTGTAATACAAGGGTTTTGCACATAAACGACAGAAGTGCTAAAGAGTATACTTGTACAATACCCATAAACAAATGTTGGAACAGTGCGAAATATATCCAAATGAAAAAATGGTTGATGTTATACACCTGTCTGGCAAATATTGAACAAACGATACCTTTATAAACTGAAATAAATATAATGCGGGCACCAAACCGTTGTGTATTTTGGCCAGGACGTTGATGTTGAATGGATGTGTTGCAACACGATCCAAAACAGTTGGATCATAGACAGTCAAATGCGCCGCCAGTAGCTATTGGTCGGGAATAATCAAGAATAATGACGGCATATCACATTCCTATAAATAGCAATGGTCATTCGACGTTCTGGCCAGTTCTGACGGGTCGAGGCAAGCTAGTTAGCGAAGATCTTCGTGTTTGAATCATACAGGAATTAAGACGCAACGTTTCCCAGCGTGCTTTAGTCAAAAGGTTTAAGCTGTCATCATTTACAGTACATAATATTATCAAGCGCTACCGTGAAAGTGGTGGAATTGCAGTTGGTAAAGGTCAAGGTAGGAAACCTATTCTGAATTCCCGAGCTCTTCGGATCTTCAGTCGTCACTGCGTCACACAAGGAATGCTATACGGATATAATGTGGGCCCGCACATTCTTCGGGAAGCCATTATCATTGAATACTGCACGCAGCTGCATCCACAAATGCAAATTAAATTTATACTATGCCCAACGGAAGCCATACATCAACAAACGACAGACACGCCGTCGTGTGATATGGGCTCAGGCCCATCACAATTGGTACCAAGCACGCTGGAAGAATATAATATGGCCCGATGAATCAACTTTTGCGATTATTTATGCAAATAATAGACGCAGTACCAAATAAGAAAATGATATTCCCGAGTGCTACAGCCGTTCGGTACAGAAAACAGCGTCTGGGGCTGCATGAGTCCTGCACATCTGCAAGGGTACCGTCAATGCTGAGTATATATACAGATTCTGTAACAGGCTATATCGCCTTCTAAGAGGTGCCTCTTTGGTCGACGTTATTGTACATTTCATCAATACACTGCTAAACCTCATACAGCGCGCATAACCTCTGCATGGCTACGTAGGCAGCGAATTCGTAGGTTGGAATGGCCCGCTTGTAGCCCGGATTTGTTGCCAATAGAAAATAGTTGGCACATATGAAACGAAAATTACGACAGCGACGATCTCGGATGGTTGAACAGCTGAAAACCTACATCCAACAGGAATGGGAGAGTATTCCGGTTGTGGTGGTAGAAAGTTTCAATGCCCAGAAGAATGCAGTGTGTCATTAAGAGGAGAGATGACGGCATCCTGTGGTAAAGATAGTGCTGTCCCAACGTTTTAGGAGTGTGCTGCATATGCCAAAAAGGACTACCACCTATATATTTATTTAAGCATATCATAGATGTGATCCAATGCCGCATGTACTTTATATAGTTAATGCAGTTTTTGAGTTCATACAAACATGCTCCAAACAAATATTCTTGTGTTGTTCATAAATTTCGCAATGCCCCCACTATTGTGAAAATGTATTGAGTCCTTCAATTTACAAGCACTAATTAAAATGAGAACCTATTAGGTCGTAACATTTACTGTTCGTCTAAATCGTGAGTGTGGTTATTATTATTATTATTATTATTATTATTATGAGATTACTTTATTCTACGAATTTTTCATATGTATATTCAATGAGGTCTAGTAAAGTCTAAACATCTAAGAGTTGTATTTACATTCCGATAAGTTTCAAAGGTTTACACATATTTAAGTTTTTATTTGTGTGGTTTTTACTATACTCATTTAGTGTACGAAACTACGCGCTAGCTTTTAATTAATTATGGAAAAGAACTTACAGTTTGAGGCACTTGTTGCTAGCATCTGGTATGCTATAAACAAAAGTTTTGGTTTTTTTTTTTTCATTTATGTTTAAATATTGCCATTACACCTGCCTTTTTATCATGGAATGCTTGCTCCACCTCGGTTAACTCCACAAAAAATGTGTATAGCATAAATTGTATGTTTTAACGAGATCTAAATATTATGTGCATTACATTTTGGTTTATCTTTTACGGTTTACCTGTTATGCAAAATTCATTAAGAAGGAAATATTTTTGTCTGTTCCAGCGTTGCTTCTGCATCTTGAATGTCAAGTATAATCTGACGTGATATTCTCTCTACACTCAATCTTTGTAGATGCTGTTTCATAAGGCTTTATTTTCTTCAATATTTTCATAAGTATCTATTACTAATAACCTCATTTCTAGTATGGTGTTTTCTATTAATGACTCTAGCTTTTATAAGTCTGTTGTTTGCATTTCATTTTATCATATTCTTAAGGATCCATGACAGTCTTCCTTATAGCATTGCAATACAGGTGTAACTATGGTTTTGTTAAACTTTAACTGTTTTGTTTATCATTCGCGATACTGATTGATCTTTGTTAGTCTTAATTTCTATATCCTTACCCATGCAATAGTTTATATCACATTCTAAAAAATTTAGAACTGTAGATCTGCTCAAGTGGTGTAATATATATTATTATTTTGGAACAGGTAGGATGTTTTACATGATGAGCCACGATTTATTTTTCTTTATTCACAAACGAAAGTTATATAACTGTTGTTGCTGAATTCATATAGTACACTGCATTTTAAAGCTCATCCACAGTTTCTTCCAATATTGCTAAATCATCTGTATACATAACATATTAATTTCTATTAATTTGTACAGAAGAATTTACTTCCCCGGATCTTGATCAAATCATTTATATGTACGTTAAATAAGATGAGTGACAGACTACAGTCAAGTTTTATCTCTTTCTTGGTAGTATTTCTTCACTTTTATTATTTAAAAATGGTGGTATTATAGTATGTATTAGTTTCTGCTTTTTGTTTTCTATAAGAAGTATATATTAAACATCTTTAATACTTAAATTCCATTTTCTTTCTGTCCACACAGTCTAAAGCTCTTTCGAAGTCTAGAAAAGCAAGATGTGTCTATATTTACTGAGCGTGGTTTTCTCTAACATTATGTTTTTTAAATATCTTATCACTGTATGAACGGTCTTTCCAGAATCCAGTTTTTTATTCTATCAGGAGACAGTATGTTATTATTTTATACGAATTTTAATTATTTTTGCGAATATGTATAAGCCGAAATTTAAATTGAGTTTTATTTATGCACGCCCTATAATTACTGTGGTTCATAGGGTCACATTATATATTGGGCGTGGAAAAACACTTAATTTTGTTCAAATTTGAGGTTCTTTCCGTGCCGTAAATATACACATAGGGCCAATGGTTTTACTTCTCTTCCGAAGAAAGGCATGACAAGGATTTTTACACACGAAAAATCCATTGATCTCCGACACGTTTGACCTCACAAACTTGGGAACCAGAGTCATCCCCAAACAACGGGGGACCACTTCATAGACCGAGTTTAGGATGCTAATTCATATTTAATTTTCACACATTTTTCTTTAGCCTTTTTAAATATTGATATCACTTTTGAAACAATATTTTGCAGAACGGGACCAGCATATTTTAAAAGTATCATTATTAATAGCAGGTGGTTCACATGGTTCCTGCGTGTATTGGTTATGTGTATGTTAAAGTGTCGGGTGAAATCAGTCCTTGTCACGTGACAAAACCCAAGCCTTTTCGTCATTCTCGAAGTTCTGCTCATATAATTTACTCAATAATGATGTCTATCAGGCTTCCCTTACATAGTTTAATTTAATTTGTTTCTACGCAGTCAGATGACCGGTTACATGTATAATAATGTAGATCTCGTTAAAGCAGACTATTCACAACAGGTACTATTTATTTAGACTTAACCATTTCCGAGATATGCTTTTTATTGGTTTATATTTTCGAACTCTCATACTTTTCTCAATGGAAAATTTCTATTTTTTCTATTCTGGTCATGCAAGGTGAATGAAACTTCAATCAATATGTAGTGACCCACACTTTAAAGATTTTACTATCGCTTTAGACTAGTATATTACATTTCCCACCTGTACCTACAAGTTCGGTATGCAATAAAATCTGTTCTGCTACTTTTATCCTCATTAGCATGAAATATATACTATGTGTTTGCTTTTACGCGAATAGCCTGTTACAGAATAGGTAGAGAAAGTCATGAGAATGTAAGACATCTTCATTTTTACCTTCTCTACCAAGTACCCAAAAATTGCTTCACAAAATGTTGGCGAAATTTCACTTTTTGAGCCAACCTGAATTCAAGAAAAGCATTTTCATAAAAAGTGCTTGTAAGCGTGAATGTGAATATGTGTGTGAATGTGTGTGTGTGTGTTTCCGCATGGTGTCTGTATCTGGTGTCGTGAAAAGCATAGATCAAAATGTTAAAGCCGTTTTATATATTTATTTGCTTTTTTATACTGTTTAAATCCCTCTTTTACTACATATAACACCGCAGGCAATGGCACTAATGATACATGGAATGGAGCAAGAATGCGATGGCAGAATAAACTGGAGAAAACCTGTCCCTGAACCGCTTTGTCCACCACAAATCCAACATGCGGTCGCAAAAAAAAAAAAAACAAAAAAAAAACTTAAATACCTAAATGAGTATTTAAGTTTAGCATTACCAAGATTGCGACATTAAATTTATTGTAAATATTTTCAAAAATATTGATTAAAATGCATAATATTTTTAAAATATTTTAATTGTAAATGACATGTGTATCTTGAATTTTCTGGGAATAGCTTCTTTTCTGACTCATTCTTCCATAAATGGTTATGTAAAAGACAGAAAAAGTATGTAAACTATTTTATTTTTTACCGAATCATTCAAATTGCCAGGATCTTATCAGCGCCACTATTGTGTCGGAATTTCGTTACGCAGAAGTTTTTGTTATATGCTAATGAATCCACTGGGCCTACTTAAAAGCATGGTTTTGGGCCAGTTTGAACCCGCGACCTTAGGATACAAAATCTAGCGCCTTAGCTACTGAGCCACCGACACTACAGAGAGATAAAATCCTTTAAAAAAAGAAATACATCTCTATAAACTTATAATTAGTATCAATAATTGATTATTACACTATAGAAGAAGAGCTGTGAAAAGATCTATGGGGAAATGGAGAAAAACGTGAGGAGATATTCCTAATGCGTGATACACTTTGTTGTAGAGTTATCCATTTCCAATATATTCCTTTTATTGATTGAATTTTCAAGTACTGCTTTTGTAAATGAGAAGTACTTTTACTTTCTCTACGCATACTATGTACATAGTGTATGAGAGAAAGTATTGTATTCCACCCAAAATTCGATACCGAGATTTTACCGGAAATACTTGTTTTGGTTCCCCATGAATCCAAAAAAATCATTTTCGGATAAAGGTACGTGTGTGTGTGCCTCTGGACAGCATAGCTCAAAAACATTAGATACCGAACTTGGTATTTAGGTTTGGTATCTTCCAAGGATGCGATACGAAGATTTTCAAGAAAATCTCCCACCCCCAACTACCCTTTCATGGAAAAATTTTCGATCATTTTTATTTTCTCAAAAATGGCTCAAGCGATTTTGATTAAAATATCGAACATTAAAGAGATTTATCTGAAAAATATAATATATATCTTGAATTTTCTGGGTATAGTCTGAATGAATTTTACAGAATTTTGTATAGTTGGCAAACCGTAAGAGATAGACAAAAACTTACGGGATAGAAAATGTGAATCACGATAAAACACAAAAATTATCTTTCGTGGAGTTGATGTTTTTTATTGCTTTCAGCTTTAAAACAACTTATGCACTTTTCATACAGGAATTTGTCAACTCCTGTCCATACAAACAAAGGAACTTCAGTCGCATAGCAACCATCTTTGGACTATCACTTTAACCTATGGTACTCTCTTATTTCGCTTCTACTTACAGGGAAGCAATTAATAAGACTATTTCTACTATTTTTTCCTCAATTAGCATGAAGTAAATAGAAGCATAAGCTTTTTAACAATAATTTGTTGCAGTGATGTAGAAATAGTCATGTGAATGGAACACATCAGATTTTTTGTCTACTAATCACATAAAGAGAAGGGAATCATTGTATGACAAAGAGCTTTGCAAATTTAAAACTTTTAAAACACATATAATTTTACGTAAATTACGTGGACCCAACATACCAAAGTTTTTGCAATTGCAGCTATTGAAATTGTTACAGTTTTCCACTGCTAGTTTCAAAAATTCCGAAATAATATGTCTCATAAAATAAGAACTGAAACTTTCCTGGCGACGTGTTAATTCAAAATCTTCTCGGGCTTCTAGCCAGGTAAAAACTTGGCTTGACACCAACGTTTCGAAGAAGTGCATCTTCCTCGTCTTCAGGGTGAACTGATCAGTTCAACGTTGGTGTCAAGCCAAGTTTTTACCTGGCTAGAAGCCCGAGAAGATTTTGAATTAATATGTCTTATATTTACTAATTTATAAATTTTCTTTCAGGGGACTCAATGAAATCTGAGCGCAAAGAAGAGGAGGAGGAGCCTCGGAAAAAGAAGAAAAAGCTGTTAAAGAAGCTGGCTTTACCACTGCTGGTGCTATACAAAATCAAGTTCTTAATGCTAATACCAGTGTTGGTGACGGCATTGGTACTGCTATCTGGTTCTTCAGGCTTAGTCGGATTTTTCTTTTCACTGTTTGCCACCATGATGGCCTATGACAAAGAACATTAAATACCACATGTATATTTATTTATATATTCTTGTATTTATTTATTTAAGTATTTATTTATTTTTCATTAGTGTAATACATATGACATACAATGCTATATGACAGAAGTAGTTAAATCGCAGTTTAAACGTTTTTCGTGTGAAGCTATTGGTCCAATACTTCAAATATATTATTTTTAAATTATATAATTTTAGAAAATTATAACCTTTAGAAGTTTAAAGTACGTATAACTGGAATTATATGCTTTATATTTTTACGCTTCTTCGTTAAAATTTAAAAAAATCAATTAAGTAACTAGCAAATTTGGCAAAAATGGAATTTTAATTTTTTTATAAAATCATATCAAGTGTTACTTTAGCTATGTTTGGGTAATAAAATGACATTAAGAAGCTCATTCTGGAAATCCTTGGTTTCATTCATGATATAGACCAATTGTTACAATTAATAGGAATAAAAACTGGTAAAACTGTTCAAAGAATTTCTAGATATTGACCGTATATAACATATCGATCTATAAATTTATTTGTTATTAAACAAAATGAATGAGCTAATAAATGAATGAATATATTTATTTAAATACACAAATGAAAACGCTAATTTTATTCAAACCCTCGAGCCTAGCAGAGGATATGCACATTTAATTGGATAATACAGTAAAAAGAACTCACAATAAATAAGGAATGCAAAAACCATGATAAAACTTGACAATAAGATATGTTGGTGTACTGCTGGCTGATTTCTTATGGCTCATGTTTTTGCGGAACATATGTGGAGCAGTGCCCAGAGAAGAAGCTCAACATAAGTTGCCCAAACGTCGGCAAATATGAGCCACAAGACGTGTTGGCCAATACCGGTAACAGCCAGCAATATATTAGACAACGACCGTGGAAGCCTACAAATTTATAAGATATATTGGTGCTTCTTAGGGCCTTGCAGAAAATTAAATAAATATAATATAGTAATAATACAGAATACTCACAAAATATAAATAATTGTTACATTAGAAATGAAATGTATAAAAATCGAAAGTGATTTTTTTCAAAAAGCATTGCTACTTGCAGAAAGCACCTACAGGAGCTCTCTGAGTTATGGATTAACAGTCTTTTTGGTGATTCAGTGCCAAATCTTCTTTACTACCTTATCCAAAAATCACAGAATAAGAAATATGTGGTGCATACAACTATGTAAGCGTGACTTTGATTGTCATGATTTAAGCAAGAGAGCTTATATTATGGATTCAGAAACACTTAAATATTAATTGAAAGTTGAGGCATTTAAATATAGAGAAAATGGGTTTCTTCAGCAGTAGCACGAAAATAATGTTAAGTTCCAATACAAATTATCCGTGATATAAAGTTTTTTTTGTACTTTTTAAACAAACATTTAACGTCCTTTAACCTGGTTGGTCATGTCGGACGATAAATGAAATTGGTGAAATGATGCTACAATGATCTCGGGGTCCAAGGACCTTAAAATTATTCGACATTCGTCTTCTCAGGATAAGGGGAACCCCGAAAAAAAAAAAAAAAAAAAAAAAAAAAAAAAAAAAAAAAAAAAAAAAAAAAAAAAAAAAAAAAAAAAAAAAACTCATCCCGGTAACTCACCCTAAGCTAGATTCAATCTGAGGACCTCTAGGATGTGAAGCAGACACGCTACCACCACACTACCCGATAATGTATTGCTTTACGCATTGATATTACTAAGCGTTCGGATAATGAAGATGCATTACCATTAATTAGAGCTTTTACTATAAACAAAATCATTCGAACATAAGCAGGTGGTTCAACTGCCCTTTATTTGGCGTATGCAGATATCCCTTCATGCGTTAAAAGAGTTGCAAAAAAATCAAGAGCTATTTTAATCTAAAATCCGCCACTGGTGAACTAGTCTGAGATCCCTTAATTTTTCTCCTCTTGTTTATCAGTAGAGATAGTGGACGGGTCGCGCTCATTGAAAAATACAGAGTGTTTTTTGGTTGTTTTTGTTTTCCACAGAATATTATAAAGGTACAAAACTACATATTTTACATCAATGTCGTCTATTTACCTAAGCTACTAAAACAATGAAAAAATAATTAATTTTCCATATCACTACTTCATGAAATTGTCATGCCACCAGTTGTCATGCTCCCCTTAACACGCATCATCTGATTGGTAAATATTCTAAAATAAAATATTTTCATCAAAAAATAAATATAAAGTGAGTAATATCTATGTAAGTCTCATGATTATAGCTTTGTGAGAATAAGAGTTTTGAGCGTGTGGCGTTGTAGGATTTGGTAGGTAATATATCTTACTATCTGGGTAAAATGAACAAACATTGCAAGAAATGACCCTTTTTTAAGTGTTCATTCTAACCATAGGATATGCCTTACAATCAAAGGAATTATGTTCAGCTACTTTGCTATATTTCTTCTGATTTCATAAAGGGTACACAAGAACCTAAGCTGTGTAGAACAAGAAAAAATGATACAATTACAATTCAAACTATTGTTTCCAAAAATATTTTTCGTGTATTCTCATTAGTAATCTGCTATGAGAATTTTGAGAATCCTCAAAATTCTATTGACGTTCATATGTACTCGTATTATTCGGCTTCACCCTCAACACCATTTAAGTACTCAAACCCATTCAGCATAAAAAAAACTGAAATAAATAAAAGCAGAAAATAATTGCAAATATGTCTCAATTATACAATTGGATAAAAGTGAAAAATATTTTTTTTATAAAATTATTCTGGCACAATCTTGTATCATTTTAAGTTTTTAAAATATATTAATATTTACTTATTTTATGATTAAAATATTTGAGATATTTATGTAATCATATTAATTTCGTACAGGTTTTCTTCCGAAACTCTTGGTCTTTCCGAGCTCTTCCCTTTGCACAAACATCCCGTTGTCTCGAATTTTCTATACCAGTCGTAGATTGACTGTCTAGTCGGTGGCGTTTTGTGGTAACGTGTTCTAAAATGGCATTGGACAACAGTTGCTGATTGCGTTCTAGCAAATTCCAACACGCAATATGCCTTTTCCACAGGATTTTCCGCCATTTCAGCTTCTGCAACAACAAACAAAACACTACAGCGTTACCAGTAGTAACAAACAAAACTTTGAAACTTTCTCAACATACCTCCAAAATAATTAGGTTGCTATCTCTAATAGTTTTTGTTTTACAGGCAGTTGAAGTTGTCTATTTTTTTTGTAGTAACCCTGTATTTAATGAAAATCAGCAATACATGTTAGATTTTGCTTTCTTTTCAGTTGCGCAAACTCTGGGAATTCTTTCTATTAAGTGCGCCAGTGTATTTTCAGAAATATCCCTCCATATGTTGTCCACGTGGCTAACAATACATTTACATTAGTGAGTTGTTTATTTCTTACCTCTCTGTCCACATGATCCCAAAGTAGTTCAATAGGATTGCAGTCAGGACTTTGAGGGGACCAAATCATGTTCTTCAAGACTTGTGTCTCTTTCAATCGTTCAACGTATCTTCTACAGAGTATAGTTGTATGTCTGGGATCCTTGTCCTGCAGCAGACTGAACCTCTTGCTAATTAACCGCATCCCAGATGGTTTGGCATGGCGTTGGAGAATAGTGTGATAATGCTCCTTCTTCATTATTCCTTCTATTTTCACAATATCGCCGGTCCTATTGCCACCAAAATAACCTCATACCAGCACCGAACCACCTCCATGCTTGACTGAAGGGGATATGCACTGGGGTGCCATGCGTTAACCTTTTGCACGTCGAACAAACTGGTGACGTCTTGAGCCAAATAGCTCAAACTTAGATTCATCAGTAAATAATACCTTTTTCCACTGATCAACGGTCCAGCTTATATGTCACTTGGCCCATTGTAATCTTTTCCGTTTATTGACAGCTCTCAATAGGAGTTCCTTTGCCGCAATGCAACCGTTCAGATGTGCATCCTGAAGTCATCTCTTCACTGTAGAAACACTCACAGATTCATCCCTCAACTGGTTCACTTCTGCTGTCAGCATGAGTGCTGTTTTGAAACTGTTTTATGTAAGCTGACTACTGCAGCACGTTTTTCTGCTGAAAGCTCCCTTCATTTATCCATTTCGGACTATTTAACTGCACAATAACAATGTGTACCATTTACCTGCTTATGAAACACTGTACTGTAGTGGTGTTCGCAGCCTTTGTACATATCTCTGTGAACGACATCTAGGAAATCAAAGACATACTATGACATCCAAAACAACTTTAGGGTAATTATTCCTATAAGGGCCAAGAAATGCTACATTTTCAAAATGCAGATAATTGACAAACAAAAGGTGGCATAGTAAATTTCAATGATGTCTCCATGGATTTCTACCATTTATAATATGACATTGGCTTTGTTTGTCGTTGTACACTGGTTAATTGCAGCAAATCAGGCTGTTCAAAAACTTTTGAGCGGTAGTGTATATGTATGTGTAACTTAAAGTACTGATATAAGCCATATAAATTATATTTATATAAACCATATCAATTACGAGAGTAATTTAGAATATGGATATTTGAAACTAATATTTGTCATGAACGTAACTCTTAATCTACAAGATACTCTTAAAATACATCCTTTTTATTACTTTCTCTACACGTACTATGTACATAGTGTATAGAGAAGGTATTGTAAGGCACCCAAAAATTCAATACCGAGATTTCACCGTAAATACATGTTTTGAAAGACCCTGAATAAAAAAAAATGTTTAGAAAAATGTTCGTGTGTGTCTCTTTGTGTGTGTCTGTGTGTGTTATGTATGTATGTGTGTGTGCCTGTCGGCAGCATACCTCAAAAATGAAAAGTCCGTTAAAAACCAAACTTGGTATTTGGGTTTGGTATCTTCCAAGGATGCGACACGAAGATGTTCAAGAAAATCCCCCAACCCACAAATATCCTTTACATGGAACTTTTTTCGAAAATTTTGGTTTTATCAAAAATGGCTCTAACGATTTGATTAAAATATTATATAATAATGTATATGTAATTATATTATAATGTATATTAAAGATATTTACCTGACAAATAAGGTGTATATCTTGAATTTTCTGGAATAGGCCTATGTAGCTTACCTTATTCTTGATGAATTTTATGGAATTTTCCGTAACTGCCAAATCCCAAGAGATGGACAAAACTTACTGAATAAAAAACTATAGGGCACGTTAAAACACACGATTTATGCCATATACATTTTCTTCGTGGAGTTGATCGTTTTTGAGATATTCATTGTCTTTAGTTTCAGCTTTGAAAAACTTATACTTTTTAGCAACCAGCTTTTGACTATAATTTAACCTATGCTACTCACTTATGTTGGTTCTACTTTCAAGGAAGTAAGTAATAGGACTATTTCTGCTATTTTAACTCGATTAAAGTGAAGTAAATAGAAGCATTACCTTTTTTAGCACTAATTTGTTGCAGAGATGCAGAGAAAGTCATGTGAATGAAACACACCAATTCTTTTATTTTAGTCTCAGCAGCAGAATCTGCACATGAACTCTTGAATAGGTTTGGGTAATAACATTTTTTTCAATATTTAAATTATCGACTTGTTTTAAAACTGTGAAGTATTAAAGTAAAAGATATTTGACATAAAGGATAATCGTTTTATTTCCAAGTGAAGAACACATTATTAAGAAGGCACATTATTTGTTTTAATCGTTTCTATAGTTTCACAGAACATACACTTTCTTATAATAAAAACATTTTGATGGTCCTTCAATTAAAACAAAGACCACAATCTTAACTCACTTTGTTTAACAGATACAAAACATGTTTTGTAAATTAATGACTAGAAATTCCCTTCAAACTTGCAGAACCATTTGTGTGGTGGTTGAATATATTTAGATAACACTAGTAGCAATCGGTTATAAAAAATGTATAGCTGCTCCTTATATCAGGGTTCTGTTACCCCGGATTTTGGATATTTTATTCTGATGTCCAAAGCTCTAGTAACTGTTACCCATACAGGAATTTAACTACATACTTATTTTAAAAATACCTAAAATCATTTGAGATTTAGTTTTTATTTCAAATAGCAACTTGTGTATAAATCAACTGAAGTTTAAAACAGTTTATGATATTTAACGAATCAATTACATAATGAACGCTCATCGTTTTTTTGAATCTGTAAATGCCCATTGAGTGAACACTTAATCATTAAAATATTCCTTTGCATCCATGAATTTTGGTGTTATTTGATTAGCCATCCTATAAGCTTATCACTTCTTCTTCTTCTTCTTCTTCTTCCTTACTTATTTATTTTTCTATAGAGATGTTGTTTTTCGTTTTTTATCATTCAATGCTTTCCGTATTTATTTATCTCTTTTATTTAAACATAGCACATTTTGATTGATTAATTAATTTTATACTAATTGGAATCTAAGTAGTCATAAATATATTGTAAATTAACCTATTCTTTGAACATTTTTAAATCAAATCTGTACCCTACCTTCTTCATTAATATTCATAATTCAGTATACTGCTATTATGAACCAGCATGTTTTAATTTATACACTTCTACATGCATTTTATTTTTATTCTTCTGTACGATACTGATATGATTGCTTTCAATTGATGTTTGTAAAATGGGTTTAGATTATTTTTGCCCTTTTAGGCTTATGGCATATCGTATGCTCTTAGGTTCCCGCTTCACATGTTAACTGCCCTATTGTGTTAAAACGTTATGTGTTTCATTTATTTATCATAAACCTTATGCAATGGTTTACGATTAAAGATTTTATTTTATAAACATATATATATATATATATATATATATATATATATATATGTGTGTGTGTGCGTTACTAGATTGTTTGAATTGAAGATTATGACTTTCCACAGACTGACTTTACCAATGTCACTAGCTATATTTTAAGTACTATTTGTGAATGTTTCCATTAAATAGGATAATAAATTTAATGAAACATTGTCTTAAATTACGCTTTTTTACTAAAGGTAACATCAATCATACATTTTCAAAGTGAGCATCAGAACTGAACTCTGTGCATATAGGCAACCCACCATACACATCTGAGAGTTGGGTCATCGAATCTGCAGGCCGGTGAATTCCTATCGGAGGCGGAAGGTGACTCCTTGGCACAACCTTGGCTTACCGCCCGGCCGCTGCGGTCCATTACAGACGTAATGGATGAGGTACAATATTGGGGGGTGAGACATGGTCAGCGCTTCCACAGTTAATGTGGTCTTTACGACCTGGAGCCGCTACTTCTCCATCAAGTAGCTCCTCAATTGCCCCACCTCCCCAGGGACCTCATGAGGCTGAGTGCACCCCGGTCCAGGTCTCCCAGCGGGAGAAAAATGACCATTCTGGTAGTGGAAATCGAACCCAGGTCTTCCACTTGGCAAGCAGCAACGCTACCACTGCACTAAGGAGACGACCCTAGTCGGAAGGTGAAGTGAGATGTAAAATATCAGTATTGGCGCTATATTTATTATTATTATTATTATTATTACTATTATTATTATTATTGGTGTTTTAAAATGTTAGGAAGTTCTTTAGTTTTGAAAGGGACACAAGTAAATAGTAATTAGAACTACACGTGCCTAAGAATTCAGCAACCGATAGACTATTAACTCGGGAAAACACAATGTTCTTATTTCTTTAAAATAATAAAATTGATATAAAATGTATCAAATTGATTTCATAGTTACAATAAACATTTAGCGACACATAAAGCGACTGAAAAGAGAGAGAGAGTAGTTCCTCATTTTAATATCAGGAAACATAATTTACAGTAACACTTCTTGACTTATTGCACTTATATTCTTCTTTTATTATTTCTTTTACATATCCAATCAAAATAGTTACTGGGAGTCAGATACTCTTATGAGGTTTTATTCCTTAAAATCACAACGGAAAACATTTGTATAACTGATTTCATAAAATGTAACCAAGTGGTGAAATCGATTCAGAGGCATTTTAAATGATAATGAGTTGCACTACTTGAATAAATAAAAGAGATGAAGTAAAAGTAATATTGCGAGATTAGTATGAATTTCTCATAGATAACTATCCATAAGAGTCATTAATTATAAAAGAATCATTAAAATCGAATAAAGAAGTAGTTATCATAGCTATCAATATTATAGGAAATTTTTAATTAAAACGAGTTATGCTTTTTGTGTTTTAAAATGATTTCAACAGTTAGACATATTTATATTATGCTTTTATTAAACTTAAAGGGGAGCTGAAGAAATAACGTATATGCTGTTATAGGAATGTCTCTATGCTGGCCAAAGAAAGTTCTCGCATCGTAAAAAAGCGCCCATAAAATTGGGAGAAACGGAAGCTCGACTTTCTAAGAGCCTAAACGCAGACCGCAAACCCTACAGCCACAAAGTGCCGCACTTATATACACATTTTACATGAGGGTTAACGGGACAAGAACTCCTGCCAGGTGGAGCGTGGCGTGCTGCAAAACGGGTCAGCTCATTGTCTATTCTGTTCATGCGTCCTTTCTTCATTATCATTCCTGTGATTGCCAAGTTTTGTGGTTCATTATGACAGTTTTGAGAACAACACAACAAAGTATAAAGAGAAAAATCTGATGTGTTACACTCACATAACTTTCTAAAGCTCTTCCCCAACAATCTTCTTACCAAACACTATATTGTTTCTATAACGTGCTAATCGAGAAAAGCATTGGCAGGATGTTCTTAATACTTTGCTTCTTATAAGTTGAAGGGATGAACTAAGCTATAGCGAAAGTCAAATATTTAAAAACTGTCACTATGCAATTGTAATTAAAATTCGTGCCTTTGTTTGGCCAAAAGTAAAATAAAGGAAACACGGATGCCTTCTATCTGAGAAAAGTAAGAATTTTAAAATTGAAACCAATAATAAGGAATGTCTGGGAAATGGTTACCTCACAAAAATATAAAGAGCATTGTGTTTTTTTTTACGAGATTTACATTTCTTTTGTAGTGTGTTTTTGTTTATCTCTTACAGTTTACCAATTATGCAAAATGCATCCAAAATGAAGAATACTTCAGAGACAAGATATACATTCAAGATATACATTCTTTAAATAAATATTTTTAATTTACAGCATTTTAATCAAAATTGGTAGTCATTTTTGAAAAAATAAATATTTTCGAAAATTGTTCATTAGAAGGGTGGTTTGGGGTGGGGTTTTTCTTGAAAATCTTCGTGTCGTATTCTTGGGAGATCCAAAATTAAATACCAAGTTTGTAGTGGACTTTTCGTTTTTGAGTTATGCTGTCCATAGACACACATAGTCAACACACACAAACACACACTCTGACATTTTTCAATAATACTTTTGTTTTGGATTTG
The DNA here is from genome assembly GCA_030762935.1 of Hymenopus coronatus. NCBI lineage: Eukaryota > Metazoa > Arthropoda > Insecta > Mantodea > Hymenopodidae > Hymenopus > Hymenopus coronatus. The sequence continues at coordinate 18,913,705 of CM060890.1, forward strand.
GGGGTTTTCAAAACATAAATTTCCGGTGAGATCTTGGTATCAAATTTTTGTGTGGAATACAATACATTTTCTATCTACTCTTTATGCTGTACATATGCGCTAGAGAAAGTAAAAATATTCTCCATTATTTGCTATCCGGAATCTGGGAACATTAAATTGCATGTGTATATTTAGGAGTATAAATAGCTGTTTCAAGAAATCAACATACAATTTAATATAAAGTGAAGTATTTAAAGAACTCTTGGTTTGTAGCACAATGGTTTCCTTTGCTGGTAACACGTTTCCAAAGAGTGGTGGTGGTAACATGTTATTGTCAAGAGTACTGTATTCAAACCTCGAGTTAGCACTTTTTTTGTTTTTTGTTTCTTTTTTTGTTAGCTTAACGTCCTTAAGATTATAACAATCATTTGAATAACATTTTATAATCCTCCATTGTTATCCACCTTACCTACCTATAGTAAGCGGAAACCTGGTGATACGGATTATTTATTTAAATTACCCGAAAATAGATTCAGAAGGGAGAAAAATTTCCATAAAGAAACCCTTTCAAAATGATATTCCTGGAATAAAAACAAGCTAAAAAGGTATTCAACTAGAAAAAATTACAAGCAGTAGAGGATGGCATTGGTTGTTACCAACTAAGTCGAGGAAACAGTAGCCACAGCATGCAAAATATTCTTAAAATAAATTGCGATATTTCTAGTCCAAAAAATCCAATCAATTCTGTTAAGAATACTAATTAATATCTGCACAAGAATTAATATATAAGTGTCACATTCCGCAATCAATACTACAATTACATCATAATAATAATAATAATAATAATAATAATACAGTGAAGTGTAGTACTAGTATATTTTTGAAATAATACATAAAATATCTGTTTATCAATAAACTACTGTTACAATTATTAGTTCATTTACATTATTTTTTCTATTACCTTCTACGTATTGTTAAAATATTATGGTTATGAAATAATAATGCTCTCAAGATTGGGATATGAAACTGAAACGAAATGAAGGGCAAGCTGATTTAATTCATCAAGCATTATAAACCTAGCAGTGGTTGAAACTTACTGTTGACTATAGTGCATTTTTTAATTCAAACCGCTTATTTATGATTCACTTATTATTTGATTTTGTCCGTAGAGCATGTGCTTTGCTTTTTATAGTAAAAGGGAATATTCGGCATAAAAGTCAGTGTGTGGTTTGAAGTACAAGGGTGAAACCAGCAGTTCAGACACAAAGAAATATACCAGCCAGACCCACTACTACACCAAACAGCTTGTGGAGATTCAAAGTGCTGTTGACAAAATAATTGGACCATTGAAGTAAGTGCAAGATGTCGAAAGAGCGTGTATGCCAGTTAAATCTACAGAGGTCGATCTCATGGCAACCAATTATAGTTAGTAATTATTAGGTACCACTTTTTGGTTCTATTAAATAGACTCCAATTCCTGCATTGTCAAGACAGAGGATACGTCCAAAGAATTTGATTTTGCTATTGACATGTTGCATAATATTTTAACTGTATTGTTTTCTTGAACGAGTGATATTTTAATTTATCCGGAAAGGTTCATAGACAGAATGTAAGGATATGGAAATCAGAGAATTTTCATGTGTTTGTGAAATACAAAAGTGTAGCACGGTGCATGATTACGTCATTGGGTCATGCTTCTTTCAGTATTTTGCGGACAACATCCAAGAACTAAGCAAAGGAGCAGAGATGCAGCACGAGTATCACTCCACATGGAGAGAATTTGACAACCGTATAGAAGTCCTAGGAGTAATTACAGAATCCATGTTAAAGAGGTCATAATTGGATTAAATCACGAATTAATAAAAGCTCTTCGAGTTCTCAAACCCAATGTGGAAGAAAATAAGTTTCTATCCCTATTCATTTTTTAATATTTAAGGGAAGAAGTCATTAAGCAGTATTCTATAAATTCTGTAGTTCATAGTATTATTGTTTATTATTATTTATTAATAATGGTATTATTTGTTATTTGCTTAATCACAGTTATTTACTTAAGAGGTGCTCTTCCATACAATTCACTGTCAGGAAATAGTCATAAAATAAAACGTAGAACTGCCATTAGCACATTATTGTTACAAATTGACGTAGGATTTTTTAGTAAACGTTGAGCGGACATAGAAAACCCACCTCAGCTTTCTCTACCAAAGGCCCAAGTATAGCAAAAAAGTGTGTATATATACTCACTAATAATATATAATTGTTGCATATATTGATGCTTAAAAATTTTAAACTAGAGAACGTTCAAAAGTAACACTAACAGACAGCTGATTGAGTGGAAAGCAGTCGTTATAACTTAACACTTTATTGGAACCCTATGGGAAAGGAGGCCGAGACACAGATACTTTTGTTTTCGATGTATTTTCACTATATAATTACAGCTCAAGCAGTAACTTCAATGCAGCAATGTCTTTATAAACTGCATGTGTGTTAAAATGGAGAAATATGGGGAAATTTATGTACGGTAAACTTTACATCTGGTTGAGTATAAATAAAGTCACGAAATGTCTAAAGAATATGAAAACAATAGAAAATCAGTTTTATAATTGTAGTTAGTAAATAGAATATCAATTTTAACACAAGATTAAGCCTAAGGGAAAAAAACCAAAAGGTTCTATATAACTACAGAATGATAATGAGATTTGCGATGGTAATAAAGATGCAAAATATTCATAAATAAATTCGCTAAATAGTTTCTCTGCAACATATTTTAGCATATTTTACCCTAGGAATATTATTTAGTTCACTTGCAATATTATAACCTTCTAAGGCATATATTTTTCCACAGCAATATTTTCAGTATTATCGTGTTAGTTGCGCATGTACCGATTATTCGTTTTTCAATGGAAACTCTCTGTAGTTAATTTCTGGAACAAAGGAGATAAATACAGCCTTATAATGACTGTCAGCTGAATCACGAATCATTTCAATAGATCTCTCAGACTACATTGATGGTACATTTAGGAATGCTCATCCAAAGCTACACGCAGGTCTTATAATCTAAGCATACAGCAGTTTCTCAGAACTCATTCCAAACACCAACTTTGTACCAAAATATCACAATTATAAAGCAAAATTTGGTGTTATAGTTTAAACGAAAAATTTGTAAACAATATTGAAAATGAATCTTTGGGGATACCATTTTATGGGGAAAAAATTTAAATCACTAATCTGTCAGAGAAATTTCTGAGAACATTTAGTATAAATTAACAACCATTATATTAAGAATGTTAATATTTAACGTGAAAGGAGATTAAAAAAGGCTTACCTTACGCTAAAAATGGTTTGTGGACTATATAAAGAAATAACCTGAAAGGACCCTTTTTAATTTTAAGTGAATGTTGAGAAAGTAATTCTTGTCCTCTATTGTAAATAATTCTAGTCTAATATCATTTCTGTATGTAAGCTACAGTTTATCTTGTATATGAAATTTTAGATGCTAAGCTTCTATGTTCTTACCTGTAAGGGAAACAAAATTAGTTTTTCTGCAATGTTCTTTGTTAGAGAGATAACTGTCCTACTTAAGAATCTTTTGTATGGAAGAAGGACACAAGTACACGATCCCGAGGAAACCCCTAAAAATTCAGAACTGCATCACGCGGTTGGTTAACAATGCTAAAACACGACATCTTCAAATGATACTCTTAGACATCAACACGGACTTAACCAATGACATGAGGGCACAAAATTCAAGAAAATACTTATATAAGGTGGATAAACCATGCTAGAGTAACTCGTGTCTTGCTACACAAATCCACGGTAGTTTTCATCTCAAAGTGCGCACAATGTAAAAAAGAAGTAAAGTGTACAGAGTAAATCTAAGGTTTGCTTGCCAGTAAATACTCAGTATATGTAGAAGATACATAAATTACAAGACTATTTGTGCTTTAAATATATGTAATTTTGTATTTTGCGAGAATTGCTCGGAAGACCAGTGCCACCCATAAGTTGAAGTTCAACAGTATTAGATACTTTAAAATATACTTTTTCGTCGTTCAACTAAAACTGTAGTGAAGTGTTTATATTTCATATATCTAAACTCGTGTTTCGCTATACTTTTGGCGCCAATTTGCGGTGTATACATCTACCAGAAGTTGATCGTTTGACTGTTGCGTGGAGAAGCGTAAATGTACCTTGTTTCTTTTAGTGGCGCCAGTAGTATCAGTCGGTTTTTCAGAAACTTTGACTCTCTCAGGGGTGGTGGAGAAAACGACGATGACTGAGGTAACGTAACAAAAGGTTAGATATTAAATGAAAACACTTCACTACCAGTTCAGTTCAACGATGAAAACGACATTTCTAAATAATTAAATAGCTGCTGGAATTCACATTTTTGGTGACACTAACCTTCTAAGCAACTCTTCGCATAATACAAATTCACACACATATATAAAGAAAAACTATTCTGTTTTCTGAGTTTGATTATAAGCACATGTTCTACATATAGTGAGTATTTACTGGCAAGCACAACTTTAAATTTAGTCTTTAGTTAAACACATTACTTCTTTGTTATATTGTGCACACTTTGATATGAAAACTAGCATGGATTTGTGTAGCAAGAGTAATACTAGCGTGGTCTTCTCCACGCTATATACTGTGTTTACTTACATGTTTGGCTCTCACGTCCTTGGTTAACTTCGAGTTGGTGCGCAGGAGTACCGCATGCAGATGTCATTGTTACCCAACCACGTGATGCATGAATACAATGAAAAATACCCTAGTCCTGAATTGTTAGGGGTTTCCTGGTGAAAGTGTATTTGTATCATTATTGCATATAGCATAAGAATGACATAAAAAGATTCGTCAATGGGACAGCGATCTCTCTAACAAAGCACGCTGCAGAAAAACAAATTTTGTGTCCCTTACAGGCAAGAACGTAGAAATTTTCCTTGCAACATTTCCTACACAAAATAAAATTTAACTTATATACAGAAATTATATTAATTTTGAATTATTTATATGCATGGGACGAGAATTACTTTTTCAATTTTAAATTCAAAATAAGTTAAGTACTTTTAATTTCTGAAAAATTTTGCTTCTAAAATTGATACTAAAGAATAGCATGCTCAAATATAGTAACGAATTAAGAATAAGAAGTAAATAGAACAATACATGCCATAAAGCGTCCTTTATTAATTTTCAGTGAATGCTGTGTTCTAAAATACGTTACTTTAAATTTAAACTGAAATAAAACTAATACTAAAGAATAACATGCTCAGATAGAGTGAAGAATGAAGCAATAAGCGGGAAAAAGAATAATATACATAGATTAGACCATTAACGATACAATGCTATACTGGCCAGAACTTCTCTACTAGACGATAACACACAGTAGCTTAACTACGCCTCTAATTATGAGCTCTAAAAGACGGTTACGACAAATAATGCAAATTCTACAATTAGAAGGGGTATGTAGCAATGTAATGCCAAAAAAGAAAGAGATGATTTGACGTTTTCTCTGAATACTGCACACAAATATTAAGAATTTGCTTATTGCCTGTAAAAATAGTTTTATACACAGAGTGATTCAAACATAATTTTATAATGTTTGGAGATGGATTCCTGACATCGAAACAAGATATTGATAACGCTTCGCGATCGAATTATCAATTTATTAATGAAAGCACCGTCTACGGCTTTCTGAGTCCAACCTATAACTTCATTTATTCATGCACTCATTCACCGAAGGTTTGCTATTTTACCTTACAGAGTTGGCCTTGCATTGCCATGGCTGCTTATTAATATTAGTCATTTATAAGATGTGTAATACATTCCTCCAGCACGCCTTACAAGTACTGTCTACAGGGACTTCATTCAGGACTCTCTCCTAGACTTATTAGAAAATGTGCCTCTACAAACAAGAAGAAACATGTAGTTTATGCATAATACTCTAGCACATTTTAGTTTTATTGTTCGAGATGCACTCACTAGTACATATCTAGAATGTCAAATGGATTGGTGAAGAGGGATTAGTTCCATGTGCTGCACATTCCCCCGACCTCAGTCCTTTGGATTTTTATCTTTTGGGAGCACCTTAAACTATTGGTATATACAGTAGACCTACCAGATGAAGAAACTCTTAATCTACACCGGTCCCCATGGCCACGCTCGCTAAGGCGTCTCGCTTTGGTGCTTCGTGGGCAGGGAATCTTGGGTTCGAGTCCCGCCTTGGGTATGGGTGTTGTATGTTTGTGCAATGTGTATATGTTTGTGTAAAGGAACAGTAAAACCAGTAATCATACAGGGGGGAATGTAAATAGGGGATACAGCGCCGGAGTCCTGACCAGAGTATTTAACATTCCATGCTTCGACGAGTGCATGCGAGTGTAAATTCAAGAGAACCTTTGGATCATTTATTATAAGTGACGTTTGTGTGGAATACCTCCTTACAAGCTGAAAATGTCAAAAAGAATAATGTGTGACTTTAAAATGTCTTAATAGTATTTTGAACCTCAATAAGTCGAGAACTAAAGGTTTTAGGATATGTGTTTACATACCCATTTTTGTTTTGATTTTATGTAAGAAACCTGTTCGCAAACTTTGTAAAAGTATTTTTTAATCATTCTATATATAGGTATAATATAGACTTATATATATATATATATATATATATATATATATATATATGTGTGTGTGTGTGTGTGTGTGTGTTTGTGTTTATGTGTGTGTGAGAGAGAACATATAATTCAAAATAATGGAGATCATTTCAGAAATGTATTGTGCAAAACCGCATTGCATTGTGGAGCACTTGCTTTAAAATATAAACAAACTCTTATTGATTAATTCAATCATTCCATAAATCAGTAAATTCTACTGGTTAGTTACACAAAGTCAACAGATACAACATAATGCAGATTATTTATTATACACACTGTATACCAAATCTTGCAACGCTTGCGCAATCTACTATACTAAAATAATATGGGATTCCCATAAATTCAACGTAATAACGGTTCGATTAAGAACTTTATATTCATTGATAGAATAAAATCGATTATCCATAAACCAAGAATGCAATCATTTACTGAATGTTTTATCTCAAAAAGAAATTACAGATTAGGTTGCTTTATTAAACAACTTAATGCCAACATAAGCGCAACCTGATGAAATTTACTCATTTGGCAATTTTGGATATGATTATATTTTGAAACTTTTTCATAAATAGTAATAACAATACATATTTACGTCTTCAAAATATTACATATTTTTAATGAAGGCATACAAGGGGTACTACCAAATACCTTAGTCGTATTCTATAGTTTCTTTAATAGAATTAATATTTGTTCCTTGGATTTAAGAAATTTATCCCAAATTTATCCCAAATTTATCCAGTAATTAATTACTCATAAAATATGCAAAATATGAGATATGTACATACGCAATAGTGCACAGTTAACTATTTCTCAACACTTGAGAACTTTCTACACATTACAGTTTATATTTGATATGTGTTTTCCAAACTAAAAGACCTACAAATAAGATAGATCAGTATAAAATTGTGGCACAAAAACAGCATTGTTTATGCTTGTGCATGAACGGTATTGTATACACTTTCGACCTAAAGGTGTCAGCACTAAATCACGATAATTTGTTGATGTGCTGAAGCAATGGCGTATCTCGCATTGGGATCATCTTAATGGAATATTTAACTAAAATGGAAAGAACGTGCATCTATGGTGGATCAATATCTAGTCCTTTGGCCTCCAAATTTAATACTATATGGTTTCCTTATGTAGAGTTTTGTAAATGACGTTTTAATACTACTCTTTCCTACTACAGTGACTACATGTTCCCGCAAACCTATTGTTGGTCTTGACTGCCACTTGCCAAACGCTTTTGACTGGCACCCATTGTAGAGTTAATGTGTGCATTATAATGGCACCATTCCAAGCACTCGACTGTAGGTTTTGAGGAGTGTGTTGGGTTGGCTTGTGTGGAGAAAAATGAACAAATTTATCACATTTGTTTAAAACTCGAAGATGAAAATTCCACTCTAAAGAGGCAGAAAGCATGCAAAAAAAGTTATATGTTATCATTTCAGATATTTTTCGTCTTGTTAATAACCTCTGTGATTATTATTAGTGGGTCAAATCTCCATGAGCTTGGTAATTTCCGGTAGCGTTGTATTCTTTAAGCTCCTTAGCCAAAATAATAGTAAGCTCATATCTTTAAGGAATACTATAGAATATAATTCTCATACAGTTTGCAGCCGCCAGTGCTTCAGAAACATGCAATTCGTATCTGGAAACCTTAAGAGAAAACGAGAATTTTATAGGCACGTTTTAAGACACATGCATCGAAATTTCGTGTTTTCCTTTAAATTTTGATTCTATTTGCTGTTTTTATCACACAAAGGTACTCGCAGCGACCGCAGATAAGGACAAATAAACTAAAAACGACAGCAAAGCAAAACTTCTGCTAAACATACTAACAATGCGCAACAGTTCTAAAAGTGTTAACTAGCAGGTAAAGTAACGCCACTTTCACAGTAACTTCTTAATAGCAATACTTTCACCTTTCTGCTCTTCTCTCAGAGTAATCAGCTGACGAACATGACATACGTGCACGTTCTCTTAACACCGAGCATTTAGACGGAACTTCAGTTTTGTGAACTGCCTGCTAGAAAACACTGGGATGTCACAAGTTGGTAACAAAGTCACAAAATGCTTTACACTATTTTTTCCCAACTTATATATTTTTGCTGTAGAATCACGTTTTTATTTTCTAATCACTATCAAGTCCCTTATAAGCAGATGTTTCTACTTTTCTACTTTTTCTTTTACGTAGAGTAAGTAGGCAAAGTACTTTATTTCACACACAAATTAAATCCTGAGATGCACGTTTTGAGACCCCCTGAATAAAAATATTATATGTTCCATTCACATGCCTTTCTCTACATGTATAAAACAAAATAATGTTAAAACGCTTATTCTTCTATTTATTTCATGCTAATCGAGATAAACATTAGCAGTGATGGTCTTATTACTTGCTTTCTTGTGATTTAGAAGGAAAATAAAGGAACACACTAGGCTAAAGTGATAGTCAAATCTTTTGTACTTGGTTGCTCTATCCTTGAAATCCGTTTGTTTGCATTGCCAGGAGCTGACAAATTCCCATATCAGAAAAGCTTCAGTATTTTAAAACTAAAACCAATAACAAGGGATATCTCAAAAGTGATCAACTCAGCGAAAAAATTATGTATATGACATAAATCATGTATATTACATAAACTATGTCTTTAACCGAGATCTACATTTCTATGCAGTAAGTGTTTGTCTCAGCTTACAAGTTATGAAAAATTCATCCAGAATTAAGAGCTCTTCATAGGCTATTCCCAGAAAATTCAAGCTATTCATGTTCTTTGTCCTCTAAATATTTTTAATATACAGTATTTTAATCAAAATCGTTACAGCAATTTTTAGGAATATAATTTTTTTTTTTTAAATTTTTCCATGTAAAGCGTAATTTAGAGCCGGTAAATTTTCCTCAAGATCTTCATGTCATATATTTGGAAGATAATGAACTTAAATGCGAAGTTTGTTATTTTACCGACTATTCGTTTTTGAGTTATCGTTTACACAGCACACGGACACACACGCGGACATTTTTCCAAAAATGTTGCTAAAACCTGTTTTCCGATGAAATCTCGGTATCGACTTTTTGGGTATAGTGCTATATCTTTTCTACCTATGTGCCATGTACTATGTACATAGTGTATAGAGAAAGTATTGCATTCCAACTAAAAATTCGATACCGTGATCGGAATCACATTCATGTTTTAGGATGCTCTAAATCCATAAAAAGCATTTTTTCCAGTAATCAAACTATATATGATTTCCGAGAGAATTCTCCGTTCCCAAAATACATGCAAGATTTTTAGAAAAAGGTCCGTGTGTCCGTCTGTCTGCGTGTCCATGTGCCCGTCTGTCTGCGTGTCCATGTGCCCGTCTGTCTGTGTGTCTGTGAACACGTTAAATAAAAAACGAAGAGTCTGTATAACACAAAACTTCCAGGATGCGACACGAAGATTTTGAATTTCGATCCTCGCACTCCAAACTAATCTTTGCATGGAAATATTTTCGAAAAATGTTATTTTCTCAAAAATGGCTATAACAGTTTTGATTAAAATACTGTATATTTAAGATATTTACATGATAAAGATAATGTATATCTTGAATTTTGAAGGAATAGCCCTTGAAGACCTGTTTATTCGGAGTGAATTTTATTAGATTTTGCATAACTAGTAAACCGTAAGAGATAGACAAAATCTTATTGCACAAAAAATTAATATCTAATTAAAATACACAATTTATATCCTATACATTTTTTCATGGAGTTTACCAGTTTTGAGATATTCTTGGTTATTAGTTTCAGTTTTAAAATACTTAAGGCATTTCACATATGGGAATTTATCAACTCATGGCAAAACGAAGAAACGGTTTTCATCCACAGGCAACCAGTTTTTAGAGGATTTACTATTGTTTTAGTTTAACGTATCCCATCATTTCCCTTTTACTTACAAGAAAGCATTTTGTCATGAAGTAGATAGAAGCATAAGCTTTTTAACAATAATCTTTACAGAGGTGTTTAGAAAGTCATGTGAATGGAACACATAGGATTGTTAGGAAACTGTTCTGTGAATGTGTGTATGTATGATTATATAGTTATATGTGTATGATGTGTATATCGTTTTATTAATCGTATCTTATTTATTAAAGTATATAATAATGAAATACATGTTTTGTTCCTCTCGTCTGTGCAGCAACGGAACCGACAAAGAGTCCGTGAAATATAAACTTAAATTCAACATTTTCCAAGAATGCGACAGGAAGATTTTCAAGAAAATTGTTCTTCCCCAAACTATTCTTTACATTTAAGATTTTTTGAAATTTTGGATTTGTTCAAAAATAGCTGTAACAAATATTATTAAAATTCCATATTTGCGTAACAAACAAAATGTTGGATAGGTAGAGTCAGACTCAAAAATGCAGTGCAATAGCCTGGATTTGAACAACCGATCTCCAGATCTCCAGCCGCTTGATCTGCTACTGAGCCAGCACGGTATTATGCCAGAATAGCATTGAATTTCTCAACTGACTCACATGTTTCCCGGTAAACTACAAGGTAATCTCAAACATTTTGAGAAGACAACCCCAATGGCGACTTACAATGTAAGTACTTCGGATCCCAGGATTCATAATATAGCCACCTATTATGGTAATTGGTATTGATTTAATTGTTAATTCACAAAAGCCATATGTGGGACAGGGGTTGGTTAGGTAGAGTCAAACTGAGGAATTCAATGCTATAGCCGGGATTTGAACCACGGATCTCCCGATCTGAATTGAATTTTTCAGTCTGACTCTACTTATCCAACTCCTGTCCTACGCACGGCTTGTGTGAAAAAAACAATTACTCCAAAATAAAATGTATATCTTTTAATTTTATGGGAATAGCCTTACAAACCCCTTCATTCTAAATGACTTCTGATTTACTGGTAAACAATAAGAGAAGAACATAATCTCACTACTTAAAAAATGAGTGTCTCGTTCAAAGACATAACTTATGTTAAATATTTTGCGGATTTAATAATTTCGAGATACTGCTTATTTAGCATACATTTCCAGTATTTATACTTCTCTCAAATGAGTTTCCGTCATTTGCTTTTGAATTTTTCTTCATTCTGGTCATAGTTTAGAACGACATTATAAGGCCATCACAAGACGACCAGATGTCGAAAAAATTGAATATTGCTTTAGCGTAGTGTATTCTCTTCCTCGCCTATAATCTATAAGAAAATATGAAATAACACTAATTCTGCTAATATTTTCTTTATTAGTACGATTATTAAATAGAAGGATAAGTCGTTTCAAGACTAGTAGGTTGAAGGATGGGTAGAGAAAGTTATGAAAATGTAACACAGCAGATTTTAATCCTAGTGTAAGTAGTTTTAAGAATTAGCACATATACTTAAATGAACCAAGCATCATCCGAAAGGCATGTAAGACAACAGTAGAGTTATATGTACACAGGATGGGAGATAAATACGCGTAAATAATTTGATATTTAGCAGATAACAATGTGTATAAAATATAAGTGTATTAAATGAATCTCATTTTGTCCGCTTACTAATAGCATCGTTATAAATAAGGACAAATTTCAGGATCTAATGTTTTTTGTGGGCCCTGTGCTATGTCTCTGTTGTGTTTCCATATTCACTCCACCTATAGGCGGCACTGCAAAGGGCAAAGACATTCACCATGTGATCTGCTGCAAACTACCAAACTTCTGAGATGGGGAATAATAGCTATCCTAAAAACATCGTGAAATTTTTCTCATGAACATAGCTTTAGAAAATAGCGAAAAACTGTAAATACTGGATCCTCACATTGTCCGCTAATACTTCCTGATACTCTGTATATATTAGAATAACGTTCATTTTAGAGAGAGAAGAGGCAATTAAAAGATGATTACGATGGCGAAGTATAGTACATAGGAGTCGGCAATAAGAATCAAATGGTAAGATGAAAAAGAGTAACGAATAATCGGGACAGAGCCTTAGGACAGTGAATGTTTCGTGAGTACTTCAGAAGAAACCAAAAGAGCATAACTAAGCCTGGTTCAAAAATCCATTCACAAATATTGTATATGCTTCAATTCAGATTGCGCTTCTAAGGATTAGAATTCATGCTGTTAGGAAAAAATAGCAGTAAAGACAAAACTAAGGTTTTATCACAGGATCCTTGGTACGACGTATCCAATGGTGAATGAAATCGGTCAAATGATGTCCAAATGATCCTGGGGCTAATGGATCTTAAAGCTACTTGATATTCGTCTTCTCCAGAAAAGAAGAAACCCCGAAAGAAACCATATCCCATAACTCACCCTAACCGAGATTCGAACTCGGAACTATTGATTTAAGGCAGACACGCTTGCCCCACGCAATATAGATGGGCAATAGAATGTTTTATTCATTTACACTCCAACTTTAACTGCATGGTTCTATTGGCGGCATTCAACTTAAGAAAACAGGTGCTGTTATAGTTAGGTTTCTACTTTATTATAATAGATCACGCATACAAATGTATTCCTAAACTCACAATTGCATTCATATTTCCAGAAGCCAGGGCCCTTCGAACAGTAGCCAGGAGTTGCACCGGCTGAGCAATGGGCCAGCATAATGGAATTTTATGGGGTTTAATTAACTAAATTTGTATGCCTTTTTACAGCACCGTAAGAAATTGGCATTTTCTAGCTTCGTCTCCAAGCATAGTATTACCGTCCTCTTACTTCTTAGCTTTATCACTTCTAATTTATCTATCAGTTTTAAAGACACCATCGCAATTTAAGAGAAAACCATGAAAGGACATTTATTGTATCTTCAAATTCGGAAACTCTTTAACATGGCCTGAGTGACGAGATGGATCATCTGGTGTGAGAAAACACTAAACAGACATTATCTTGGGTATCTTAGCTGCCTAAAGCTGTTTCAGAAAAGAAAGACTAGTTTTGCTGAGACTTTTAGCTTTTTTCAGTCATAAGGTGACACAAAATAATCACTGACTAGCATAAAGGTTCAGGTACTGCAGACAAGGCTCTACTTACGCGCGTTTTGGAGGCTAATTTTCTTGCAGTTAGTCACCGGACCAATTACGAAATCCAAATGAAAGGAAACGGTGAAATTTACATCCTCCCGGACCTGAAACATATGATGAGATAGAAGAGTAAATATCACTTTCTCTGCACAGATCCGGCACAAAACGCTTTTCCATGTATTGAGGATACTGCAAGAGGGCAATGATTCATTGGCCTTGACCATAACAGTGAAGACGGAACTTTCCCCGCCTTCACAGGATGAGAGCCTTTCATTCATGGTTATCCCTCCCTCGCTGGACAAAAGTGAGAGTCACCTACAACAGCAGCTTCGTAAATATTTGTTCTTTCTAATGGGCCTCAACTTGTAACTGATGTTAATGAACAGAGAAATTTCACGGACGAGTTATTCTCTGAAGCAACTTTCTTTGAAGTTCAGTTTACCACAAAGAAAATCTTGAAAAAAGCAAATCCGGACAATAAACAATGTCCGGATTCTGATGACATTGTTTTATTTGTTGATTTCTAGGTATTACTGACGGTTGTGTTTCTGTGACTGTGGGGGGGGGGGGGAGACATCCCACACTGCAGCCGTGAGCTTATTGTATGTCAGACCTGAAGGTAACCCTGAGATGAGTGTAATTTCAGAGGGCGGCCGACATCCAGACAAGGAAAGAGCCGTCGTGGAGGGTTACTAACAAATAACAAGCAATTCTTTATCTCGACGCGGGGAATGCCTGTAGCCCGTGGCTCAGTAACGGCTAGATCATCGGAGTCCGCACCACTAACACCATCCTACTGCTGTATTTCCAGAGTGTGGCCATTTGCCCGATGGCACCCCTGCCGCAGTTCTCGTGTACACTTACAGCCCTGAAAGGGACTGGTTGGGATGAAATGAAGGGACAGGAAATTTCAGAGAATAAAGAATCCTCTCCAGCATCCACCTAGTGTCCTGTGCAAACCCTAAAACCCATGGGTAAAAAAGGTCAGTCCCCAAATGTCAGTTCCAGACGAGGCGCCTGAGCCACCTGTCTCAGTATTGCTAACGGGTACATAAACCTTCATCACAAGCCCCAGTTTATGAAAATGCGCAATTATTACCAATGTCATCCTATGTATCTTCTTATTTACTGTTATTTTTTCCTTTTAGTGACATTGTATGGTACGTTAAGTATACGATTTCACAATAACGACTTAAAATAAGGATAATTTTTCAACATCAGATATGCTCTTTTCAACTGTACTATGCGCCCACCTTTTCTTGATCGCTGGTTTTACGGGGAAGATGGCGAAGAAGGGAGGAAGAGAAAACCCACCCACATGTCTTGTTGCAGTGTTGTCAAGCAAGAAATGTTCTTTCTTTGAGGCTCTCATTGTGATGAATAGATTATCTAATTTACCGCAGAAGGAATTATTAAACGAAACAGT
Source organism: Hymenopus coronatus (assembly GCA_030762935.1). NCBI lineage: Eukaryota > Metazoa > Arthropoda > Insecta > Mantodea > Hymenopodidae > Hymenopus > Hymenopus coronatus. The sequence continues at coordinate 18,928,759 of CM060890.1, forward strand.
GCAAGTGCATATGCATGACTCTGGGATCTACAGACAGAATCACATCTTCGCATTGAAGCCACTACACATCAAGGTGTCTCAATGTGGCTGCCTAGCTCTTCTTCCGAAATTGCGCCAAACCGACTGAATGAAGACCAGGGAGCTGCGTCCTTTTTTCTTAGCGAAAACTTACAATCCAAATTAATTGTTGTAGGTGGCTTAATAGCATTAACAATTCAATTCTATGCCAGCATGTTGCCATGGTAGCTCAGTGGCAGAGCAACTTGTTAGAGACCGGTAGATCCGTGGTTCTAATCGCGGCTATGGCATTGAATTCTTTAGTCTGATTCTACCTATGCAGCTATACTAAGAATGCTGGGACTTAAGTACTTACAACATTGTAAGTCGCCATTGGGGTTGTCATCTCAAATAATTTGAGAACACCTTGTGGTTTACCGCGAAACATGCGAACCAGTTGAGAAATTCAATGCTATGCCGGCATGTTTACATGGTAGCTAAGTGGCAGAGCAACCGGATAGATATCAGGAGATCCGTGGATCAAATCCCGGCTATAGCATTGAATTTTCAGTCTGACTCTAGTTATCCAACTCCTGTCCTATATCCGCCTGCGTGAAAAAAATAATTATTCCAGCATTAAATGTTTGAGAATGCCATATAATTTTTGTTGCTTTTGGTTAATGTTCTTCTAAATATTTTATTCAGCAAATATTAGTTATGAACGTTTAGGGAGACGAAGATGTTAAATTAGTGGTTACGCGTATATCTTATACATCTTATAGAGATTACACATCTAAAATCTTTAAGATTTTCACTCTTCAATGTCCTACTTTAGGTTAGTCTGAAAAGGACTGTATGCGGAGACAGAAGTGAATGTTATCAGATCAGAAGATATTACACTTTTGAATTCAGCTGTAACAAGGGATGAGATTTTTCCCTTTTTACGTAATAATTATGTACACTCAGGTTACTGCTGTTCTTAACCTTATATGTAGCTATATAAACACTAAAGACCCCTTCTTTCACAATCTAAGAACTCAAAATTGTTAATGTCACAGTTTTATTTCACACTTTAAACCGCTACAAATATTATGTTTGTGATAGGATAAAAACAAAAGCATTCTCATAAGGAGCAGCCAATGGGGTATGGTTTTCTTCTTTTTTGTTTTTTTCAGTTCGTAGTTACCATGAGTGCAGATTTGTTCGTCGTTTGTAACGTAGAAATTATGGAACTATTACTAAATAAATGTAGCTGATTGAATGCTATTATAAAAACAATTAACTTTCTAAAGGTCTGAAAAAATGTATAACTCTTAACAATTTAAGAGCAAGCCTATGATCCTTTGCTAATTATGGGAATGTAGTCAAGAAGTTTGAGGAAACTGGTTCAGTTGATGATAACAAAAATTCTGGAAGGCTAAAGGTAATCAATGATGTCACTGTTTTTGAGGTGCTTCATGTCAATAATAAAGTAAGTAGAAATAATAATTATTGAATTAATATTGTGACACAGATAACGAGACCATTTAAATGACTAATACCGTAATTTGGAGAACGCTAGGAAAGCATCTTAGCCTTTATCCATATAAACTGAAACTGACGTATACACTCAAAGACAGTGACATGATATGACTTTGCTTTATATGTTCTAGCAGAGATTCAAATTGTTAATGTTTGGTTTTTTTTTGGACAGATGAAGCACACTTTCTTTTTATGGTGGAGTTATCGCACGAAATTGCAAAATTTGGTCAGAAAATAGCTCTCAAATTTAATTCAAGGTGTTCATGATTTAAAAGTTAGGGCATGGTGTGGCTTCAATTTACATTACATCATTGGTACGTATTTCTTCGAAGAATACAACAATGGAATAAGACAAACTATTACGTAAATGGTGAGCGCTGATATGACATGCTACTAAACTTCGTCATCCAATATGGAAAAGATTATCTTCATACAAGGACATCATTGGAAAAGTCCCGCCGTGGCCGAGTGATTAGACTACTCGCCTCTCACCTAGACGGCCCGGGTTCGATCCCGCATGTGAGATTTGTGGTGGACAAAGCGGCGCAGGGTTGGGTTTTCTCCGGGTTCTCCGGTTTCCCACGCCATCGCATTCCACTGTGCTCCATCTTCATTCATGTATCATCAGTATCATCGCCTGCGGTGCCACATCTAGTTAAAGCGGGCGTTAAACACTACCCCCCCCTAAAATCATTGGAAAATGATGTGCATATAGCCGCAGAAAAAATGGTGCACCTTGAACAAAAGACTGGAGGACCTCTTCCCAATATTTTATATAACCACATTACTTGCCTAGCGACTCCTTTTATTTCTCCATCTCAAATACTATAATATTTATAACGGTTTAAAGTTTGAAATGACTGTTGAAACATCCAATATTTTAATTAATTTCTAAATGTCTTTCTTTACCTATTCTTTGCGCTAATGTGGCAGATACTCAGTATAAATTCATTTATGACGTCCTGTGCTTTAATTATATGGTCGTCTCCTTAGCGTGGTGGTAGCGCAGCTGCTTACCAAGCGGGAGACCTGGGTTTGGTTCCCCCGCAGAGAGACCCGGGATGCACTCAGCCTCGTAAGGTCCCTGGGGGGGCCAATTGAGGAGCTACTTGATGGAGAAGTAGCGGCTCCAGGTCAAGAGGACCGCATTAACCGGATGGGGGGCTCGAGGCGCTGAACACGTCTCACCCTCCAATACTGCACCCCATCCATGACGTCTGTAATGGACCGAGATGGGGGACGCAGCGGCCGGGAGGTAGGCCAAGGTTCCCCGTGAGCTGTCGTGCCATGGAATTATTATTATATATATATATATATATATATATATATATATATATATATATATATATATAACATAACTCCATGGCATGACAGCTCACGGGGGAACCTTGGCCTACCGCGCGGGCGCTGCGTCCCCCATCTTGGTCCACTATATATATATATATATATATATATATGTGTGTGTGTGTGTGTGTGTGTGTGTATGATTGCTTTATTGGTTAATTTTCATAAGTTTTCCAGTCAAAAAAATCTGTGCCCTGGCATTCATATAATAATAAGGAAGCACTTACATACGTGAATTCATGATATGAAAATTGCTTGGACGGAGAATAAAATTTATAGATAAAGGGTGCTCTAAACATAAAACTATAATGTAAAACAAATCAACATTTACAAAAGAATGTTTGAAATGTAAAGGGTTAAATGTTAAATTCACTCAAAAAAATGCAACATCATTCTTTTTCCACCGTTTGCATGACCAGATTTTGTTTTTGATTAACTAATGAAACAATTTAATAAAGTACTAATATTCAAAATTAATATAGAAAATTGCAACAAAGAGCTCATCCAGATTAAGAATGTCACGTTGAGCTCTTCTCAGCAAAAGTGCTATTTTGAAGTAATGTAATACATTGTGTCTAAAATTATCTGATGTGTTATATTCCTGTGGCTTTCACTACACACCTCATTTTTGTAACTTCTAGAATCTATTCTTAGAGAAGTTTAGTTTTCTGTTTAGTTCACGTTACTTAAAGTATATCTGCTGAAATAACTGCAGAACACATTTTCTTGTAGATATGAAAATGGATACAGGAAACCGATTCCATTGTTAAATGTTCAAGGTGGTTCGTTATTAGGTGGCTATAAAATTTTATATTCTATGATATGGCAACAAAAAGGTTAATAGCACTTTAAATGTATTAGATGGATTTTTATTGCTTCATTTGGTTATATAGGGGACTTTTAGCTTGAGAAACAATTCTCTGTTAACTGTTGGTTATTGACATTAGGTTAATAATTTTATATCATTATATACACGCACACTCACTCTCACATTCATATTTCCAGACTTATGGGTAGATAGGGAATAATTGTAGTTAAAGAAAAATGTCCCTATCAGTGGGATAAATTTCGGCGTTGTCTTCAACTGCACTGAAGCCTCTGCATTATTGTACAACTTTTATCCACTGGAAATTACATTACAAAATTACAATACAAGTCCCGTTTTTGGGCTTTAATTCCGCCACGAACCATGTCGGATTCCTGTTTAGTTTTAGGACATAGTTGTTTTTTTCTTACATTGCTCCATCATTGTTTACCATTTTTGCTCTGGAATGTTCCTCCAATGTTTGTAAGCTGGTTCCATGTCCATTTTCACAACGCTATTTTAACCGTTGATCTGGTCCTAGCTAGTACAGATTCAGGACCTACAAAAGGTGATTCTGATACTTTCCTGGCAAGCATTTCGGCATTTTATTGCCTTTGATCCTAGAATGATGTGACACCTATAACAAGTTGACCAGATTGTTTTCGACCTAAGGCCTCCAAGCATTCTGCTTAGATCTCGTTTGATCTCATGTTAGGCTCTCAGAGTTGGCTGACTGTCAGAGTAAATGCAAATGGTTTTTATAACAACATTCCTTCTGCATATTCTCTTCCAGGCTCTTCTAATTCCATACAGTTCGATTTTGTTACGCAAGCCCTAAGAAGAAAGAACCTCTCCAATGTTGGTCTTATGATCTCTGTACTTTTATCCATCCTTGTTCTACAGGCTTGGTCTCCCTTTCATTCTTCTCGTCTCCTATCAACACTTTGAAGAGGTTACCGACGTTATATTCTAGTAATGGCATCCAAATGATCGCAATTGACCATACATTTTCCATTATATCAGTATAGCTTCTTGAAATGCTATTGTACTACCATTCACCACATTGCAAAAGTCTGTGGATCCCTGCTACATCACTCTCCTTATTAATATGTCAAGAGTAGGTATATTAATTAAGGTAAGCATACTCGACTCTTGCCTAGACGGTTCGGGTTCGATCCCAAGCGACAGCGTGTGAGATTTGTGGTGGACAAAGCGGCGCAGGGGCGGGTTTTCTCCAGGTTCTCCGGTATCCCCCGCCATCGCATTCCACCGGTGCTCCATCTTCATTTCATGCATCACCAGTGTCATCGCCTGCGTCGCCATGGTAGTAAAAGCGTGCGTTAAACACTATCAAAAAAAAAAAGGCAAGCATTTCTGCGGTTGGGCTGCTGTTGATAATCCCGTCATAGCAAGTCTTTGCATCTCATCTAGGAGAATTATAGTGCTTATTGATATATTTCATCTACCATATTGTTTCCCATGGTTTACTATGGATCCTAAAATTGTGTGTATGTTGTTGACGACCAAGCTTTCCACAGTTTCCCAGCTGTTTCCCCACTTTAAACGAGGAGGTCTGTTTTCATAGGTAGGGTGTAATGCAGCCTGGGTCATTTCCATAATGCATTCTTCCCTCTTGGGTTTAAAGTTTACAGTACCGTTCACTGTATCAAACATTTAAAATAATTAAAAAAACTTACATTTTAACGAACTAAAGTGCATATGCTGGTACCCTTGTTGTCTATAATACATTAACTTCCCTCTAGTTTCTCCTAAGCCGGATACGTTATCTTTAACAATGTAAGGTTTTGGTATTAAAGCTACGTCTACCTGCTCTCTCTTGAACAGAGTTGTGAGTATAGCTGACTGCTTTATTGTGTTTACAAATTGATCTGCACCATTTGCAGCTCCGATTCTTGAGGACCCTAAAATGTGACTTGGGTGCAATCCAAATACGCTTTCAGATTTACCGCCGTGATGTTCAGGACCTCTGTCTGTCGTTTATCTTCAACTTCTATTTCCATTAGACTTTAATGTCCAAAAATCTTTCCTATGATCTTCAGGAACTAAGTGCAGGCGAGCAGCCGTGTACTGCCCACAGTGTGAAGGAAAGTCGAGTTAATGAAATGTGCGCTTATGAACTTCGTGATTGAAAGTTGCGTTGTTTTTTTGGGGATAGAATTAAATTTCTATTGAAATAAATAACAAACAAAGGAAGTAAAGAGGAAAAAAAGAAAGAAGAATTGAGAAAGAGATAAGGAAGAATAGAAAGAAAGGAAGATAGAATGACGGAAAGAAATGTGAAAAACCAAGAAAGAAAAAAGAAGGAAAGAAAGAGAGAGCAGGAAGAAAACAAGGAGTATGTAATAAAGCGAAAACGAACAATGTAAACAAATAAAAAACAGGTGAGGAAATAAAATAAAAGGAGAAAAATAAATATATGAAATAAGGAAAGGGAAACCAAAGGAGAAAAGATAAGAAATAAAGAAAGAGAAAGAGTAAGAAAAAATAATAAAAATAAAAAGGGAATATAAAGGAGGAGAGAAGCAAAAGAAAAGGAAAGCAAAAAGAGCGAAAAGAGAAGGAAATGTATTAGAAAGGAAAAGGGCAGGAAATGGAATGGTCTTAAAGTTGTCTCTTTGGCAAAATTAACCTTAAAATATTTAAATGTGGCACTTCTTATTTCTTTAGACACCATCATTAGAAACCTTCTGTTAGAAGCAGTCAGTCCTCCATTTAGAATGCTGCAGCACTCTGACACCATCCATCTTGTACAGGAGACACAATGAGGCGAGGTCATTGTACAACATGTCACGTGCTTTACAACCTAGACAAACAAGTGGATCCCGTGCCATACATGATTTGGATCACTTGCTGTACATAGCCCTGCTGCATAAGAAACTTCAGTGCTCAGTTAGGAAGACTATTTGCTCTGATATTTTCCGAAATAAATATCAGCTCCAGATCACACACACATTTTTTAATTGTGTCATTTATACAACTTCCTTTGACATCTAAGGTCTGCTTTAGAAATAACCCGTTGACTGTAGGTTCCTTGAACGTTGGGTTTGTTATAATTATATTTTCTTCACACACATTCACATACACACTTACAGACTACGTGAGGCATATGGCAAGATCAGGTTAAAGAAACACACCCCGTCCCAGCCGGGAATCGAACACGAGACCTCGGGGTGATAAATCAGCTCGCTGATCACTCGACCACCGAGACAGTCCACAAATGTTTATTACCCCAATGTCAAGGATTATTGGCTAGCATTATAAATACAAGACGTCATAAAACCAAGAACGAACATATAGGAAAACATTTTTCAATAATATGCACGTGTTCAAGCATAATGATTTAGGATTATAGTGCGCAGTGAATATTTAAGCTAAACTTAACAAATTAAATACAATTTAATGGCGGTAAAAAGGCAGCACATATACTTACTTACCTTAAGACGAAAAGATCGTTTAAACAGAGAGACTGTAGGCACAGAAAATTACTGATACACATACCAGGATGGTAACACTCATATGAAAAAAAAAAGTTAATTGGACCAATACATGGCTTACTACTTAATTTATCTAATAAATTGTCATAACCCACTATGTTATCAAATTTAAAACGACGAGACCAAGTGCTGATATCAAGACTTCGCATTGGACACACAAAACTCACCCACACCGCCATTTTCCTGAAGGAGCCACCGCCTGAATGCCAACACTGCCAAAAGACCTTAACCATCAAGCACAACTTCACAGAATGCGCAGGTTATGAGGAAAAAGGGAGAGAGTGCTATATGGCCACTCACCATTTCAGTGACCAAAAAACGATTCATAGTGTCTTAAAATGTCTTCATTCAACAGCAAACTGTAACGGTAAACATCCATACAGAATTTCCTTTGTTAAACGCTGTTCATGTTTTGTATCTTGACAATTTTATTGTAATTCATTGTAATGGTTTCCATACATTGTAGTGACTATTTATGTGATGTATTCTAATGACTTGTATTGTAATTAACTGTTGTATATTTCTGTTTTTTATGTCGCAAAAAACCATTTGCAGCTAAGCGATAATAAATAAACAAATTAAGAAAATCTGATGTGCTCCATTCACATGACTTTCTCTACTTCTGTGTAACAAATTACTGTTAATAAGCTTATTCTTCTATTTACTTCATGCTAATCGAGGAAAAATTAGCAGAAACGTCTTATTACTTACTTCGTTGTAAGTAGAAGTGAAACATGGGAGTAACATAGGTTAAAGTGAAATCCAAAAGCTGGTTGCTATGGACTAAATTCCTTTATTTGTATGGACACGAGTTGACAAATTCCTGTATGAGAAAAGTACAAGTTTTTAAAAGCTGAAACCAAAAACAAGGAATATCTCAAAAACCATAAACTCCTAGAAAAAATGTATATAACATAACTCGTGTGTTTTAATGTGCTCTGCATTTTTTGTGTGGTTTTGTCCATTGCTTACGGTTTACCAGTTATGCAAAATTCATCCAGAATAAGGTAGTCTTCAGAGGCTGTTCCCAGAAAGTTCAAGATATACATATTATTTGTGAGGTAAATATCTTTAATATACGATATTTTAATCAAAATTGTTAGATTCATTTTTGAGAAAATCAAAATTTTCGAAACAAGTTCCATGTAAAGGGTAGTTGGGGGTAAGGGGATTTCTTTGAAAATCTTCGTGTCGCATCCTTGGAAGATACTAAACTTAAATACCAAGTTTGGTATTTAACAATCTTTTCGTTTTTGAGCTATGCTGTCCACAGACACACGTACACACACATGTACACACAGGGACCTTTTTCCAAAAATGTTTTTTTTTTTATTCAGGGTGACCCAAAATATGTATTCCTGTAAAATCTCAGAATCGAATTTTTGGGTGTAATACAATACCTTCTCTATACAGTTGTTTCAAAAATACGGGGCATAATTTCAGGTATTTATTTCCCACATGAAGACAATCAAAATGGTTCAGTATAACATGTGTCCGGAAATGCTTCATTTACGAGTTATGGCCTTCACAACATTGGAATTCACTGGAACGTTTTTCTTTCCGCAGGTCTTTGCCGTCTGTCGTCCTCCGTGGTGTAATGGTTGACTTCATATACCTAAGGTCGCGGGTTCAAACACGGCGGAGGACGAAGGATTTTTTCGGGCGTAAAAATCCTTAGCATGGCTTCCTTCGGAAGGGAAATAAAGCCGTTGGTCCCGTGTCGTAGATTTACGGCACGTAAAATAATCTCAAGCCTGAAAGAGAGGCCTCTGAGCAAAATTAAGCGGTCTTTCACGCTGAGAACCACAGCAGTTAAAGAGCGTCCATTTCATTTTCTTTGCCGTCAAAGGAGACATTAGGAGGGCGCTCTGATACTTCATTCTGAGGAAGGTTACATTCAGTGTTCTTTAGGCGTTAAGACTGTGCGACATGTATTCAAATCAAGAGCTGGCAGAGATACACTTCATGTACGGTAAGGCGGACGGCAATGCTGCGCTGGCTCGTCGTTTGTACCAGGAGAGGTACCCACAGCGACAATGTCCAGATCGGAAGACATTTGTACGTCTCCATTCCCGTCTGTGCGAGTATGGAACATTCACCTCTCCTGGTTTGGGAAGGGGACGACCAAGATCTACAACTCCAGAAGTGCAGGAGGAGATTCTGGAGGCTGTGGACAGGACTCCTTCTATCAGCACACGACGTTTAGCGTTGCAAGTCAATGTTCCTCATACGACCGTCTGGAGACTGTTGAACGAGTATCAATTGTATCCTTATCATTTGCAACGTGTACAGGCCCTGTCCCAGCAGATTACCCTGCACGAGTTAGGTTCTGTCAGTGGTTCTTGCAGCAGTGTGGTGTAAATCCGAACTTTTCTGTCGTCGCATTATTTACAGATGAAACACAGTTCACAAGAGATGGCATAACAAATTTCCACAATCAGCATGTATGGTCGCATGAAAATCCACGTGCAACTGTTGTATCTCATCACCAGGTGCGGTTCTCCCTCAACATGTGGGCCGGTACCATTGGTGATCGATTAGTTGGACCCAATGTACTTGTAAACAGACTTACGGGGCAGGCGTACACAAACTTCCTGGAAAACACCATACCTGACGTTTTCGAAGACACTCCACTGATCAATCATCAACACATTCACTTCTTGCATGATGGCGCTCCTGCACACTTCAGTCTTACGGCTCGCTGGTACTTGGATCAAAGGTTTCCTGATCGATGGATAGGTAGAGGTGGCCCAATTGCTTGGCCTCCACGCTCACCGGATCTGAACCCTCTCGATTTCTACTTGTGGGGCCATTTAAAATCATTGGTTTATTCGTCTCCGGTGCCGGATTTGGAATCCCTTCGGAATCGAATTGTGGCAAGTTGTGAGGACATACGCAATACTCCTGGAGTTTGGGATCGTGTTCGCAGGTCAATGAGACATCGATGTAAGGTCTGTATTCAAGCAGGAGGTGGAGATTTTGAACATCTTCTGTAATGACAACAACCTGCGGAAAGAAAAACGTTCCAGTGAATTACAATGTTGTGAAGGCCATAACTCGGAAATGAAGCATTTCCGGACACATGTTATAATGAACTAATGTGATTGTCTACATGTGGGAAATACATACCTGAAATTATGCCCCGTATTTTTGAAACACCTCTACACTATGTGCATAGTACGTGTAGAGAGAGTAAAAAATGGCTGATGATAAAGATAGAATTTGTGCGTTTTGTGGCTGTATTGAAGATTTTTTTTTTTAATGTGTATAATTTTAGAACCTCGAACATTTAAATTGACACGTAAGTTAAGACCATCGTGTGGAGATTGTGTACTCGGATATACTGGCAGTTATGGGGAATTTTCTGGCTCATGCACGCGAAACCAGATCAAATTTCTTCAGTTCTTCATATACTATCCTTATTCTTTCTTCTTTTTTTTTATCTTTCCTTTTGTAACCTCTTTTAGCTTAAATATGCGTTTGCGAGCAATGCTTTTTGTACTAATTTTTTGTGTAGTAAGACTTAGTTAATTCTCTTTAAGTGCATTAATTTTACATGTTATTAAGTTAAACTTCAGCTGTCTTCTATTTTTACTTTCTCTATACGTACTATTTACATGGTGTATAGAGAAGGTATTGCACTCCACCCAAAAATTCGATACCGAGATTTCAACGGAAATATATGTTTTAGGGTCCCCTGTATCCAAAAAAAAGTAGTTTCAGAAAAAGGTTCGTGTGTGTGTGTCAGTGGGTCCGTGTGTCTGAACACGATAACTCAAAAACGAAAAGTCGGTAAAGTACCAAACTTGGTATTTAAGTTTATTAATTTCCAGGGATGCGACACGAAGATTTTGAGAAAAATCTTCCCATCCCAAACTACATTTTACATGGACCTTTTTTTAAAAATGTTGATTTTCTCAAAAATGGCTCTAACGATTTTGATTAAAATTTCGTATATTAAAGATATGTACCTAACAAATAAAATGTATAGTTTGAATTTTCTGGGAATATCCTCTGAAAACTACTTTATTCTGGGTTAATTTTACCGAATTTTGCATAACTGCCAAACTGTTAGAGATGGACAAAAACTTATCACACAACAAATCCAGAGAGCACTTTAAAACACACAATTTAAGTTAGGTATATACATTTTTTTCGTGGAGTTGACTGTTTTTGAGATATACCTTGTTTTTGGTTTCAGCTTTCAAAAACATACTTTTAACATACAGGAATTTAACAATCTCTGTCCATACAAACAAAGGAAATTCAGTCACATAGCAACCAGCTTTTTACTATCTCTTTAACCTATGTACTCCCTTGTTTCGCTTCTACTTACAAGGAAGCAAGCAATAAGACTATTTCTACTAATTGTTTCTTGGTTAGCATGAAGTAAATAGAAGCATAAGCTTTTTAACAATCATTTGTTGCAGATATATAGAGAAAGTCATGTGAATGGAACACATCAAAATTTTATACTCAAAATTCGCTTTAAAACTCCTGTTTCTTCCTATTTGGTGGTATATCGTATTCCAGTATCGAAATTATTATCATAGTAGGAAGTTTTTGTTAAGCTCAATAAACTCATGTGGCTCTTATGATGATGGTATCGACTGTTCAAGTCAACCACGCGTAACAAATGGGAGAAATGTGTTCGGCACAACAATGCACACAGGATGAAGGCCAACGAAACCACATTTAACGCAGCTTGCCTGAACTAAATGGAGGTCATCGTTTCACCTTCTTCTTACGTTATTGCAGCCATAGAATTGTTTCATGCCAAATAGAGATTCTGCTTGGTGCAACTTTTGTGAGGTTCAAATATTTTCGTTGCCATATTACGAGCTTGCTTAATACATAGCCTGCCAGAAATAAATATAAACAAAAGTCCTTGGTGCTAGGCTACAAGACTCCATTTTAGTTTATCTAGCACATATTTACATAATTATACATAATAGCTAGAGAAGCTATGGTACTCCACCCAAAATCGATGTCGAGCTTTCACCGGAGATATGTTTTGACGTCCCTGAGTCCAAAGAAAGTATTTTTAAAACACGATCCGTGTGTGTTTATATGGTGTGTGGTCTATGGACAGCATAGCTCAAAACAAAACACTGTAAAATAACATGGTATAAATATATATACCATGTTATTTTATACTTGTATATATATATATATATATATATATATGAGCTTTCAATCTCTTTGGGTCCCTGGAAGATACTAAACATATGTATGTTCCAGGGACACAAAGAGATTGAAAGAAAATCCCTCTCCCCTTAAATACTCATTATATGGAAATGTTTTTGAACACTTTGCTATTCTCAAAAATGGCTATAACAATTTGCATTAAAATGCTGCATATTAAAATATTTACATAATAAATAGAATGGATATCTCGAATTTTTAGGGAATATATGTTGAAGACTCCTTTTTTTTTTTTCCTGGTTGAATTTTGCATAACTTTTGAGGAAAGATTTTAATACAATAATTAGAGAAGATCATGTGTTATCTGATTTTTTCATTCGTTATCTTATAAACCAAACATATTTAAGATATTTTTGATGGCGCTTTAAACTTTGATACTCAAAGTAGAGGTTGATGCAAGGCATTGTTAGTGTCAATAATATAAAAATATTCTTTGTATGTACAAATGAAAATATTATATTCCGAATATTCGAATAATGGCAATAACAATATCGTTTAACTGAAATAATTTTGAATCAATAAAAGGATTGCATTGGAAGATACTTGATAGATCTGTAAGTATTAATAGCAACGTAAAAATTAGAATTTGCCCCGTTTAGATTTTCCTCTCGGATTCATAACCCATATTTCTAAGTTTATATAGAAACAAAGTTCGTACTATATTGACCAGAAAGTTCGTGTCTGTGCTAAAATGCAGTATTAGAAGAAAACCACTTTTAATGAATTATTACGTAAACATACTGATTTTCAAATTAATCATTAAAACACTAGTTAGATCTCTCTAATCCTACAGGCAATAAACGCAATATCCAAATTTAATTTCAAATATAGGTTTCAGTGTTTTCTCCATATAAAATGTTAAAAAAACATACACGTTTTATTTATATGGTACTTTTTTTATCATATATTTAGAACAATAATTGCTAACGACAATATGGTCATTCATTTAATGTTGATGTATATTTTTTCTGAATTATTTCACGCACATATTTACACTCTCATGCATAATATTCTCTTGAAATAAATTCCCATCCCCATTCGGGAATCGAACCCGCGGCCCCGTGCGCAGCAAGCAGGTCCGCTACCGACTGAGCTACAGTGCCAACTATGTGTGTTTTGGTATGCGTGTCTTCAAAGTAAAACAACAAATAAATACCATCTTCGTGTTTTCGTTTAGATTTTCTTAAAAGTTTCCTAACGAAGTGTTCCATTCAATTTATCTCTTTAGAGAAATACTTGCAAGGTTTGTTTTCCTAAAATATTCTAATGATTTTAATGAAAATAAGTTAAGTTTGAGGTTTTGAAGAATGAATATCTCACGTTTATTGCACTTGGTCTGTGGGGACCTCTTGATTAGTAGACAATCAAATTTCTATTCGAAGAATATTATCATTTTCATCAGTTAATCACATTGCATGAATACTAGTCACTATAATTATAAGGACAAATCTATGGTTAAATATACTCTTTCATGTTGTTGCTTCAAAACTAAAGTGGTGATTAGTTGTAAAGTTTACTGATGATGCATCGGTCCTACAGAAATGCTAGGAAATCGTAATCGGTAGAAAAATAGTATCACTATAAGACTTATGTTTAAACATAACTTCTTTAGGTTATAATTTCTTCGTAACTTGAGCTCGTCAGCAAATATTTGTTTATGTATTTAATTTTCTCCCTGTTTCAGTTTATTTCTATGTGCTATACAAATAATATGTGGGAAATTGTGATTCTTAATTCTCTCTAATGACTAAAACTGAATTTTATTGTACTATAAATAACGGAACATTGTTTATATGTCCAAAATATAAAGAAGTCCCCATTCCTTAATATTCCGGGCTGATAGTTTTGTTTGTTATTTAAGCTGAATATAAGAATTGCCTTTTATCTAAATGTTATAACTTAAAAACTAAATTCCCTTAATTTTTATATATACGCCGTTAGAGATGCGTGAGATTAAGAAACACGTTTTGCTTCTCAGAAATATTTTTTCTTTAAAATAATTAATGATGTGTATTTATAAATTTAACATTTTAAGTGCACTAGGGTTTTCCACCCCTAACATTATAAAATGGGGTTCTACCCATACAACCTCGAAATATTTTGACCTTTATTTCATCGGCTGTAAATCGCGTGTCCCGTTCTTCAGCTTCACTAACATATAACTTCCAGAGACGCCAAGAACAGCTTGGTTGTGGACAGAAGCGCTCTGCCAATATGCAAGATGTCTTTGTTGATGTAGGCGACATTGCATTTTGCATTATCTTTGAATAATGTCACTATCTTTGAAGCTCTGTCTGGCTCGACTTTAGAGTTAATGTGTGGTATTCAACATTACTATAAGTACATTGTTGCGATAAAGCCTTGGTTATATTTTCCTTATATTACAAGAGAAAACGTTGAAAAAATACATCAATTTTTAGACTCATTGGCATAAAACAAAGCGTGTCAATTTATGCGGAACGTAAAATTCCTACTGAACTTCTACTAAACTCCTGCCGAAATAAGAAACACACGTGAGGTAAACAAAGGGAGATACAGTCTCCAGCATGAGTCCGGAGTCTAAAAATCTGATGTCATCCATTCATATGGCTTTCTCTAGATCTCTGCAACAAATTATTGTTAAAAAGCTTATGCTTCTACTTACTTCATGCTAGTCAAGAAAAAATTAGCAGAAATGGTCATTTTACTTGCTTCCTTGTAAGTAGAAGCGAAATAAGGGAGTACCATAAGTTAAATTGATAATCAAAAAATGGTTGCTATGTGACTGAAGTTACTTTGTTTGTATGGACAGGAGTTGACAAATTCCTGTATGAGAAAAGTGTTTTTCAAAGCGGAAACCAAAAACAAGGAATATACCAAAAACGACCATATCCACGAAAAAATGTATATAACATAAGTTGTGTGTTTTAAAGTGCTCTAAATTTTTTGTGCATTAAGTTTTTGTCCAACTGTTACAGTTTAGCAGTTATGGAAAATTCCGTAAAATTCATCCACAATAAAGTAGTTTTCAGAAGCTATTCCCAGAAAATTCAAAATATACATTTTATTGTCAGGTAAATATCTTTGGTATATGAAATTTTAATCAAAATCGTTAGAGCCATTTTTGAGAAAATCAAAATTTTCGAAAAAAGGGGATTTTTCTCAAAATCTTCGTGTCACATCCCTGGAAGAAACTAAACTGAAATACCAAGTTGGGTATTTTACCGACTTTTCGTTTTTGAGTTATCGTGTTCACAGACACACGGACACACACACACGGATATGTTCCTGAAAATGTTTTTTTTTTTTTTTTTTTATGATAAAGGGGTCCCTAAAACATATATTTTCGGTGAAATCTCGGTATCGAATTTTTGGGTGGAGTGCAATACTTTCTCTATACACTATGTACATAGTACGTATAGAGAAAGTAAAAAAGAAAAGCAGTTCGTGTTTTTACTTTTGAAATATCTATTGAAATGTTTAATGATTTCGATATACTATGCTGCAGTTCACTGTTATGTATAAGTAAAGACCAACTGGTGTACTGAAACTGAGCAATTATCGCGTAACGAATGCATTTGCAAATTTGTTGCGTATAGAACTACAAACGTGTGTTTCCTACAGCGGACCAACTGACCCGTATTTAACGTGCATGGGTATCCCTTAGTGCGTTAAAAGATTTGCTGAACTCAACGGGACTATGCAAGTTAAATCCCGCCCGTGGAGAGCTGGCGAGAGCAACCTAATGACCGTCTCCGCTGACAGCAAGATGGTTAAACCGAAATTCACTCTCGCCGTACCATGAGGCTTACCTGTTAAGTTCTGCAACTCTTTTAACGCGCGAAGTGATATATGCATACGTCAAATATGAGACAGTTGGGTCACCTGGTATAGTCCTTCAACCTCTCTGTGTATTGGTAACTCATTGGTTTTCACTAAGGTGTTGGGATGCACCTCAAAAATTTCTTCGATAAATAGGAATAATTAATATAATCGAATATAGTTATAGAAAAAAAATATACTAAGGTAAATCAACTTTTTAAAACCGACATAGCTGCTCTACTCAGATTGCTGCAATCTGCAACACTCGATGACGTCTGAAGTAGTAGAGGACCTCATGAAGGGTTGAAATATAATAACGAAAATATGACAAGAATATTCATAGGTTTTATTTAATGTTAGCAAAGAGACCACAGAAATTAATTTTCCCAACTAAACTAGATTACAAAACAATTGAAACATAACAACTACCATGTTCCAATTATTAGGTAATGATCGATGTTATAACAACTACAGCAATGTAGTGTTCTCCCATTCAATATGGAAGTTATCAGCTTTTAATGTTTTATTTCAGGAGCTTCCTTAGCGAGTGACATTTTGCAACGTGATCAACCTCTTTCAGCAACCCACCCCACCGGAACTATCAGCATATGGAAAGTTTAGAGGGAGGGAGAGAGAGACAGAGAAAGAAAGAGGAAAGGTCATGTGATTGCGTTCTTCTCCGACTTTGTTACCGATGCCTAAGTCTGCTTTAAAATATTCTTCAAATTGAATTAGGGAAGTATGATTTTATTTTTACTCTCTCTACGCGTACTATGCACACAGAGGAGGTATTGTAATGTACCCAAAAATTAGATTCCGAGATTTCACTGGAAATACATGTTTTGAGACCCCTGAATTTTTAGAAAAAAGCCCTGTGTGAGTGTCTGTCTGTGTGTATGTGTGTGGCTGTGGGCAGCATAGCTCAAAAACGAAAAGTCCGTTAAAAATCAAACTTGGTATTTAGGTTTGGTATCATCCATGCGACTAGAAGATTTTCAAGAAAATCCATCCTTTACATGGAACCTTTTTCGAAAATTTTGATTTTCTCAAGAATGGCTCTAACAAGTTTGATTCAGATATAGTATATTAAAGATATTTACCTGACAAATAAAATTTATAGCTTGAATTTTTTGGGAATAGCCTCTGAAAACTAATTTATTCTAATGAATTTTACGGAATTTTGCATAACTGCTATACGGTAGAGATGGACAAAAACTTAACAAACAGAAAATTTAGAGCACCTTAAAACACACAATTTATCTTATATACATTTGTTTTCGAGGAGTGGATCATTTTTGCGATACTACTTGCTTTTGAATTCAGCTTTAAAAAACTTATAATTTTCTCATACAGGAATTTGTCATCTTCTGTCCATACAAACAATGGAACTTCAATCACATACCAACCAGCTTTTGACTACTTAAAAAGAAGCAAGTAAGAAGACTATTTCGTTAACTTTTTCTCGATTAGAATAAAGTAAATAGAAGCATAAGCTTTTTAACAATAATTTGAGGCAGAGATGTAGAGAAAGTCATGTGAATGGAACACATCAGATTTTTTGAGAAGAGAAACTATTGATTTAACTTACAGCACACTCACAGTTGTTTTTTAAAGTAATTATACTAGAAATTAATAAAACAAATAGGAGAATAAACAGTCAAGAGCGTCGCAGTAATTCTTGTACGTATTTATTCTCTGCAGTTAGGTACTGCCTGGTGGCAGAGATAAATGTACTTACAGTTACAATAGTAATACAAACTATTAAGATGGAGACAGATTCTTGAGATTTCTCTAAACTAATCGCATTATTCTGGCTGTGCCTAGGTTCTACTACAATATATTGGCATGAAAATCCACGGTCAACTCTTTTACATTTGGAGTTATATCTTTTATTATCTCTTGAGAAACTATAACCACCAGTAGCGTATTAAACATTTGTAGTTTTGAGACACTAAGAATGGATCCCCTTTCTAGGAAAGAGGTGCCCAAATGGGTACGTTCGAACCAGTACGTACCAGTTTGTGCCTTTTATGTGCCACTTAGAGATTCCTTCGATGGATTGAAGAGCATTGTGTTGAGCATTATACAGCATGATATAGATCTTTATTTATGTATGTATTATGTATGTATTTAATTTATTTACAATTTCCTATGAAAATCCATCATTGAAACATTGCATTATTTTACTATTTCTTGACTTCATAGATATAAAGAAAGTATTATTATTATTTATTATTATTACTATTATTATTATTATTATTATTATAATTATTACCTACTGTGATATAATGTGACTGCAATTAGATAAGTGAATTTCCTTTTATTATCGGATAGACAATAAGAGAAGCCCATTGAAAACGTATGTCCTTTTCTTACTAGCATTTGTCTTCAAGGGCATCAGAAAGAAGGCAAAAGAGATCGTTTTCTGCTTTTTGGATTTAATCAAATCACCAACCTGTTATTTAGTCTACTCATAATAATATTTTAAATGCTGTCTTTAAGTATTTTCTGTAAAATGGCCCTTAAATGAAATTTAAATATCTTTGATCGGCAGTAGGCTCTAATTCTCTTATTTAAATTATTAGAGTTTGCCTTTTTAAAGAAATCTTTAGAGATAAGTTTCATTATTCCCTTTGGCCTGAAACCTACACATAGAAACTGGACCAAGAGACCACAGAAATGTAGATAATGAGCTCTCTGAAAACAATAAAATTGGGCCATGTTTATTATGAACAATAATTGTCCTGAAGATTAGCATACTTTTTCCAAATGCTCATCCGTATGATTCTCAAAAACTATACAAGACAAATATTTTTAACTAAAATAATATGATAAATACTTGAATAACGGTATGTAATGTAGTGAAGCTAAAGTATTAATATTTATTATGAATTGAAAGTTTCAACATTTTTCTGCAGATAGAAGAATAAAATGTATAAACACAAGTCTATTTCATACACTTTAATAAGAATATTACACTTTTTAGAAAATAACTTTTCTTTCAATTGTAGTTTTTAAGGAAAATAAGCCAAAATGTAATATTATTTAATAATATTATTCATTGTTCTAATTCTAATTTAAAATGATGATGAAAGTTCACCAACAAGCAGTTGTTGATATCTATGTGGTGCGCGTTTTTGATAAACTACTATACATACTAGTATTTACACTGTATTTGTATTCATTAAATGTACACTTGCGATATATTCTATCACATTCTTTAAATTATGTGTACTGAAATGTCGTAAAGGCAGAGGGAAGAAAAATAAAGAAATAAACTGAGAGAAAGATTTTTTTTTCTTTAAAACTAATATAATTGAATGTTTATAGCGATAACATACGATAACTTAAGAAACAATATGTTTTAAAATATCGTTCGAACCAAATTTGCGCTAAATGTTATAGTTTTGGATGGAAGGCCTTTGCTTCTTTCTATTTACAACATTACCGGTCACAAAATCGATCCGATCTATTCGAAATGAAATCATATACAAGAATATAATTCCCTGGATAACCCAGGCTTATTTGGTCTGCTAAAGCACTTAATGCAGTAATTTTCTTGTATATCTCCTCTAAGGGATTTAAAAAAAGAGCGCAGTGGTTTTGCTAACTACTCTTCTAGGCGTGTAATAAGAGTGTGTGTGTATATATATATATATATATATATATATATATATATATATATATATATACATACATTTTTATAATTGTGTCTGAGTTTTACACACTTAACGGTAAATGTATTCCTGAACTATATTAAAATCCCTAAAGTTGATATATATTCATTTGATGGTTGAAGTTTGCAATTTAAGTCATATGGTTGCCTTTACTTTCCTTTTTTCAGTACTTATGATTTAATTCATGCAGCAGCCAAGTATGAGGTTTAATTTATTAACTTTTTTTTAAATATAGATAATCAGGCAGTTAAAATCGATCGATTCCAATATAAATTTTGTCGATCTAATTGCTGATGTTCAACGACTACGAATTTGTATGCTTTTCCACGTATAAATCCTATTTATTTGGCTCACTTTTATCGGAATAATAGTATGCAATATACATGCGTTAAATGCAATGAAGAATCTCGAAAGCAGAAAATACTCACTTTGTCAAACTCTTCCTCGTTCTCAAATGATACACACACCTCACTGCTGTATCTGTTATTCAGGTTGTCCCTCCATATAGGCTTTTGATTATACTGAATTATATTTTAAAAGATAACAACGTCTCTCCGGTAAGTTGGTGGTACTGGAGCACTAAACATGATTTTAAAGAACAAGTCCCTGTTTTATGAAAAAATACAAGGAATAAATGCTGCATAATCTTGCTTTATAGTAAATAATTTCATAATTCTTGTCTTCGTATTCTTTTGTTGTAGCTTAAATTTTTTTAAAGTGGCATTCTGTACGTCCAAGCTAATAGCTGATGGTATTCGTACTAAATTTTGATTAGTGAGGAAAAGCTCGTTCCATGGAAACAAAATTCTCTATGTTCTGCAATGTTTTACAAGTTTGCATAACACTTTCAAAGTAAGCACGTAAAATTAAATGAAGGGCTTTCACCATTTTGTGATCCCCGCCGTAAAAAATACACTTTGTTATTTTTTTATTTTTTATTTTTGGATATGAAAGAATATGTTTTACGGAAATAGAAATACCAAATTCTTCAAAGTCCGGCATAAATACCGTATTATTTTATTTTCATATATATCGTTATAGCCATGTTCAGCAGAAACAAGATTATATAGGGTGATTTATATAGAACTGACACACTTCTTTCGCTAATTGTTTCAAAACGTGTTATGCTAGCGACAACTTACTATACCTAAATTGTAGAGGAATTTTGGGAGATTATTTACCTTTATAGCAAATGTTGAAAATGTCCTCCATCCTGCATAAGGCACAACTGGCCACTCGTTGGAGGACTCTGTTGTCAATAGCTTGAATCTCCTTTGAGATGTTGTGCTTCAGATCGTCCAATGTCTAGGGACGTGTGGCGTAAACCCTGTATTTTAAGTAACCCCATAGAAAGATGTCCGGCGATGTCAAATCCGGAGATCTTGATGATCACTGGTTCCTGGAAATTTGCCAGTCGTCAGAGAAACTTGCAATTAGGTTTATGGATTCATTTGATGTATGATATGTAGCGCCATCTTGCTGAAAATATCCTTGACTCAGCTCTACACCGTACTGCATTTTCACGTTGACTACAATAACACAATGTCGAAACAGCTGCCAACAGTGCAATTAGGAATAAAACACAATCATCTGCGCATCTAGTGACAAGGAATCGAAACTCCAGAACATTCTGCTTAATTTGGTGCTAAAATTCGTTCATTGTATGTATTTCCAACGGAATAATTAAAGAAAGAAATGTGTCAGTTCTACATAAATCACTCTGTATATTCATTCAATGAATCTATTTATTTGTGATGCGTATAGAACTGGATTGGTTTGGTTGGTGAGGGGTGAATTGATTAAAATTAAACTAACGCCTTTTCTTAAAAAAAATAATTTGGCTCTTTTAAATAAAAAATACGTTTTAGCTTTAAATCTTCAAAAGAAAGCAATTCTTATGTGTACTTTTCAAAACTGTTTTGTTTTAAACTATTACCTTCTATTTGCTTCAGGAATTGCAATTACATGAAAGCATCTGGATTACCAGAAAACAATTATCGTAAACACTTTTGCTGGCAAATTACAATCTGGAAGGGAATTCTCAGATAGGCTACAAAGGAAGGGTCAACAAAGCCAACTTACCAATAAAAGCCCACTTATCAAAGTTCGAGTCGTTTGCTAAATAACCTAAGCTGCGCAATGTAATCAAATGTCCTTTGTCATATTATAATGTTCACTCTGTCATCATTGCACTCGCAAGTGTATTAGGGTAAGTTGGTACTCATAGCATTCACTTACCTGCCAAACACAATCGGACTAGGGATGTACTCAAAACGTCTATAAGTTAACAATAACGAACACGGTCATGAATCAGATTATCTCATAATTTATTTAACTCAAGCCTACGCAGTAAAGAATCAAATCGGCATAAATCAATATAGTCAGGAACAGATTAAATTCCAGAGCATTCCACTTAAAAACTGCTCCAAAATAATAGTAACAAAATCATAATAAAAATTATAATGTGTTGCATAAGTAAAATATTAAAACCATTTACAAAGGTGAAAACCAAAATGAAAAACGGCAGAAATGTTAAATGGTGCGGTATTTTGGGATAGAATCTCTACATGTTACCGCAAAGAACCAAGCTTATTTTGCAGACCCACACACTTTGCGAGGCAGCTGAACTCTTTAGCTAACCTCAGTACGGGAGACGGGTGTCATGTACCAAAACCAAATAGGTAGCGTCACTTTCTTGTACAAAATGGTCATATGTTAATAGCGCAAAAGAACGGATAACAGAAACAAATATTTGTACAATACATATTAAATAAACTTATTTATGCAGTGGAAAAACCATTGCACGGTATCGCGCAGTTTAAGATGAATATTTTATATTAGTGGTTGATGAATTCAAACTATTTTAATTTGAAATGTGAAAATACACACTCCCCGTATGAAATAAACTTGGTCCAAGTTTTAGAATCTTGTGTACAACAACCTAGAAATTGAAAATGCCGGGTCTATTGTCTTAATCATGTAAGTTGTATTAAGATTTTAAAATATTTTATGTTAATGATTTTATTCAAATTGAGGAATGGGTGAACTGCATCATTGGTTCTCCCTTCTTTTTTTTCAATTATAATAAGCACCAGCTAAGTTATCAAGCAATTAAAAAGCGCTTCTATCATAGTAAAAATCCTGTAATCAAATTCGAAGCACGAGCACGCCCACAATTTTACTCTCAAAGTATCTTTGGTGTAGTAATGAGTATTAATATTTATGTCCTCTGGAGACCGAAGAGGAGGATATCATAAGCGAGCATGGTACGTAAGCAGCAGTAAACTTGTGTAGAAATAAGTGACTATGAGCGTTTAGGCTAGGTTGTGGAAATGGAATGAGGAGATGACATGAAAATTAACATGTGGCATAGCTGACATTTTATTCTCTGTTGGAATTTATCTTTAGGAAATCCTCAACTGGATTTGATAAGCAAATCTACAAGCTATTCTCAGGATTCCCAAAGTCAAATATATCTGAAAATAGACAATAATCTTAATATTTTGCGAGCTCATTATTTCCAGCACGTTCATTCTGTGGCGACTAGTTTGTTGGCCAATTTTAGAAGATGGCCGCCAATGGAAGAGAAAATTCAGTTTTTAGAAAAAGATAACCAACGCTAGTCATTGTTTCATTTAATTAATAGGACTCCACAGCCGAATGTGCCATATATAGCTTGAAATATGCAGCAATTATTGTGCTTTTTTATTTTACGTATCCCAGTCATTTAGAATTCTATAAAGAATAGCTTACCATGTTCTTGCTAAATGTTCATTTATAAATAAACTGTATTGAACTTTCTTGCGTAGCCCCACCTAAGAATTTGCCTATTATACGAGCTGGTCTAAAATCACTATCTCATATGTGGAACAGAATTGACCTGTATTTATTAAAGCTACAGAATGAAGAATTGCGTCAGTCTAGAAATGATTTGAAGTATGTTTATGGTCCTTCAACGCACTTAGACTGTTAAACTAATTTTAATCCCAAAGGAAGAAAATCCTTATAAGCTTCTCACTACCAACTAAATTACGATTTAAAGAAATCACGGAACCTCATAACTTATTTATTTATTTATAACTGAAACATCTTATCAAAATGCTTAGGACTAGTATTATAAGTCCATTCAACTTTAATACCAGAGTGAAAATATAAACAAGTCTCAGACCAAAAAAAGGTTTAGTCTCAAAATGGCTCTTTCGACATAAAATATTTATCATCCGCTAATCATAGATTGAATTCGAAAACAATGAAGAGCGTGTGAAAAATATATTACCGTCCTTTACTCATACCAGACGATTAGTAAATGGATGAAATGATGTTCAAATGGGTCCTGGGTCATCAGTGCATGGATTACTCGACATTCTACTTCTCTGGGCAAGGGAAAATCACGAAAAAGTAAGTATCCGGTAACACCCTCTAAGCGAGATTCGAACTTGGGACCTCTTGAATGTAAGGCAGACAGGCTACCACAGAGGCGGACAGAGAAATATTAGTTTTTTAGATGTGCCTGTCTGCACCAGACTATCAACGATCCCTTACAACGCTTTCTATAAGTGCACATCTTTTAATTTACGTATATATGACATATGAGCTGACTGCAGATATCACAAATGCTGAACTTGCATTTATGAAGGAGTCATGAAAATCATTAGTTTTTTCTTTACATCAGAAACAAGTTTTTGCACGTTGAACTGTCTAAAATGCAATGATTGCATAAGACTAATATAATCCAATGGTTTGCATCCCTTTCGTTACATGACGCAATGTTAATTTTTAATTATAATAAAATATTTGTAATCTTTTGCATTGAGATAATTTTTGGATCTTTATTGCATCTGAAAAGAAAAACTCTACTTTGAATATGTATTATCTATGTAAGAAGAGTTGTTATTTGTGGGAAACTGTTTTATTTGCTAAATCAAAAGGAGCTCATTTTATGCTGCGGTATTGCATTCTGGAGAATTTATGTATTTATTACGTACAGCGAACTCCACCCATGGACCACTTCTTCCCCATTTCAAAGACGTCACTGTATAATAGCGTGCCGAAGTTCAAATCTGCCAAAGGGAAATCGAATTCCAGTCCCAGCTCTAACAAGAAACCCCGCTGATATCATCCACATACCTGCCAATAGAGGTCAGTGCCGGAAATGGGAAGCTACATCCAACTTGTTCTTCGCCTACATAACCTGGGTGGGCCCATTATTGTTCTGCTCTGTCCATCTCAGTACAGTTATCCATTGTAGGATTACAGAAATTCTTAGTAGATTGTTTTCTAGCACCTGCAAGACCTTGCGTAGGCTTATTATAACCGTTTGACACCAAGACTTATAACTTAAATACTTCTTTATGCCAGTTATCCAGTCATAACTTACATTTAGTGTAAGAATTTGTATTATTTGTATTATTTAATATCCGGCCCATATGGGGCACATTGATCTCCAATAAAAGTATTAGACTGTCTAGCTTAAAATACCTGCAAAACGGTACAAGTGATCACATCGTTTAGAGAAGCGAGAGAAGTTTTTAAGGTGTTAAAAATCGTGTTTATTGGAAGATGATCTAGTACTAAAATATACTAAAAAGCCTACTAATAAAACTATCAATTTAGATTCTATTTTATTAAGCTCTGAAATAACAAGAGTAAATGAATAAAATCACATTAGAATCGGAAAATACAAATTCCACGAGATTGTGAACCTACTTTTGGTGGCTGTAACTCTAATTCTGAATGTGCCAACTTGACTATACTATTTTTTTCTTAATGCGAGGCAAATACATTCTTCTTTGTCCAACATCATTATCCCCAGAACTGGGCAAGAGAGGAAAGTTATCTTGTTCCTAGAATTGTAGACATGTAAGGCATAAGCATGTAAATTCCTAGAGGTTGTTTTGTAATTAAGCCTCTAACAATGGACAAGCCTTCCTTTTGGCTGTATTTTGCTTGACGCTCCGTAGACAATGACGGTCTCGGATGTACTCAACTTTTCTGAACCTACATACAATACCCCAAAATTGCTATTGGATTTTAAATATAAGCTAAGCATTTTTCCTCACCATCCTAGTCTCCCCGTTGTTGTGAAGGAATGCGGATACGAAGGTGCACCACAATTCGTATGAGATTTATTCGCCGTGACTCCAATACGCCTAAGCAAGGAGAATTGCATTGTTTTGATGCAAAGAACATGTATTCTCAATGTTCCTAACTGGCTAAATCTCACGATGTGGGAGATATCGTATGCTTTAAAATAGGAAATGCAGAACGCGTTTTGTCTAATTCATTATTTTTATTGATTATCAAGTTGCTGAAAATACTTCTATTTAAGGCAACACCAACTGGCTTCTCATTGAATAAAGCAGATACAGAGAACAACTTTGTTCGATGCTCCTACGCATCGCCTACTGTACACTGCGCGAGCAAACTACACGGAAACTGATAATTCCTTCAGTGCAGTG
Organism: Hymenopus coronatus; assembly: GCA_030762935.1. Classification (NCBI taxonomy): domain Eukaryota; kingdom Metazoa; phylum Arthropoda; class Insecta; order Mantodea; family Hymenopodidae; genus Hymenopus; species Hymenopus coronatus. The sequence continues at coordinate 18,955,082 of CM060890.1, forward strand.
GCAGTATGCAACATTCCGCGTTTGATATACGTGAGCCACCTTCTTTAGGTTGACTTAACTCGTAGTGATGGAATCGGGTTGTACTGGCCCTTAACTCTGAAACTGAACGGTTTATTTATCACACTTTTATTTAAAAAAAATCCTGTTCCTTTATCTAGGAACAGTGGTTTGTCAATAATCAGGAATTTCATTATTTAGGCTTATCGCACCTTTATGAGGGTTTATACATACTATTTGTAGTTTCATGATTGGTAGAAAAATTTTATTATAATATATATTAAACTAATATTTATATTCCTTATGTGGAAAGAAGGACAATGTGTGAATTAACTGTTCCTTCGACACAATCATGAGGGAGACATAAGTTGGAAAAATACAATACTATAGCCGAAATTTGAAACAAGGATCTCCTGATCTCCTTTAATCTGGTTAATCACATTATAAAACTGATTCATAATGATAACATTTCATATATAGCATTGAATATGAAACGCATCTTGTTAATTAATTAACATTTAAGACAATTGCAAAGAGACGTCTCCTCCTTGGTAACTATCATAGTCACTTGCATGGGTTGCGCAATCATGCTGTAGATTGCATTTTGTGACTGAATGTAGAACTTAGCTACAAACTAAACAACTATTCTGCCGCTGTCTATAAATCAGAAAAAAATCCTGCTAGGCCTGGATAAATATGGGAGTCGATGGCCTGCGTGATGAATGGACTTTTGTTCCTGATATTCACACACCATACGCTGCAATGAACTAAAAGCCATCCACTACTGTCACGTATTTACCCACTGTGTGGATGAAGCAATCCTATCCATCCTATATATCCTTGATGTATCTTAAAATTGCTAGTATTTAAACATTTTAGTACTTGTACAAGAATCCACCATTTTCTGTTTATGTTAATACTCCTGTGAAAGTCATAAGCCGAAGCCTACTTCAGAAGCGATACTGTATACGGGGTGATTCATAAATACTTTTAAAAAGATTGGGGACTTGTTCCTTACATCGAAACAAGAAATTTTTTCATGCAAACCTATATCCTGAAACAACCCTTCTTTTTTGATTAATTGAAGTTCAAAGTGTTATTAATCAAAAGATTTTAAAGTAATACATGATTTTGTTTTTTGACATTTTCAGCTTATTAGATGATAGATACCAGCCAGTCACGAACGAGACTAAAATATGCAAGAACTCCATTATTCATGAACCACGAGTTTCCTCTAGTAAGTCTGGAAGAATCCCTGTAAACTAAGGCTTACTGGGAGAATATATTACTCAATTGACAAATGACAACTGTAAACAAGCAGCCGTGGCAACACAAGGCCAACTCCGTAGTTTAAAATTACCCAAAGCCTTCTATAAATGACTGCATAGATGAATGAAGTTGTTTGGTTGGATCAGGAAAACGTTGAAGTAAACTCCCATTATATATTGATAACGGGAAAACGAAAGATTTTAGACCATATGCATATAGACCTATTATTTTGTTTCAATGTAAGGAATCCAACTCCAAACGTAAAAGTATTTTTGAATCATGCTGTATATGAAGCACCTCGCCCTAAGGACAGTCCATACTAGCACAGATAAAAATATCTAAAATATGCTTTACCACCATCCTCTATGCAGTTATTTTACTATCAGGTATAAGTAGAGCATCTTATTGAAGATTCTCATTTACATACAAACAGAAGTTGTACCAAACACTTAAAAGTTGTGAGACAATTGCTACAAATATCATGCAATATATTGCAAAACAAAACACAGATGATGGTTATGAAAGCTCTGATTTTAACAAGAAAAAGAAATTGTCGTGAGATCATAAGAATATTTGCACTTAATAGTACAACGAAAAATATCTACAAATCTTTCTCAATTCCCCATTATGAAGTATTCTAAACATAAATTACATTTATATTAATAATTTAAGGATATCGTTGGGCTTTCTAAAGAGAAAATAGTATTTTCCTTTCCGTACAATAAGATACGGTTGAATGCAAGAGATTCATGAAAAATACCGCTACGTATTGTAAGAAAAGTTATCTCGGAGTCTTGTGTATTAACCTTTAACTGTTCAGTGAACCCTAACATTTTTTCTCAGCCATTGTTGCCTCTTTTAGATTAGTTCTCTTGGGTTTCCTTAAGGAAATTCCCTGTGTACAACTTCTCTAGCGCTTCACCACTCATTATATCACCTTGTTCATTTTCCGTGCGTAATTTCTTTGGACAGAGAAGCTGCCCTTTGCCTATGCATGCACGTAATTTAACAAACACGTCATATGCAGGTGTATGTGTGTGTGTGTGTGTGAATTGACCTGTGTGTGATTAATTAAGACAACAATAACTGAGACATGAGTAACAGAAAATAAGGATACGCAAGCTAAGGAAATCATGCTCGATCTTTAAAATCAAAAATGAAATTAAACCTAATTCAAAAGAACTTATTTCTTATTTTATGTTTTATAGTCGGCTTACCCCCCCCCCTCCTTTATTTAGGATTCACACCCAACTAAGACTTACAAGGTGTGCCTAGGGGTCAGAAGCCTGTCGGGCAGCCAACGATACATCACTACAGAATGGAGAATCTGGAAAGAATGCTCGGTCCGTAGCCGGGCATGACCATGAGAAAGTGTATGATATAAAATGCAAGCGAGGTGGATAATAGGAAGGGTGATGATGAAACAATTGGTGGAATGAGTGGCGGGGGAAACAGGAAGATACGGAGAAAACTCGCCAGACGCTCTTTTGTCCACCACAAATTCCACATGCGGGCGCTTGGGATCCAACCTGGGCCACCTAGTGGAAGGCGAGCGGTCTAACCACTCGGTGATAGAACCTCAAATAATTTATTATGGACTCCAAATAAAAATATATTGTCCTTTCCTAAAATGCTACAGACAACAGAAACAGAATGCACGTGGTAGAACAACAGAGAGACAAATGCCGCCGATTTGCCAGCAGCGGAATGCAGCGCATGGTTATACATAGGGCGACTGCATTATAACACTACAAAAGACATAGTACAACGCCACCTAACAAAGCTGGGTGTCAAAAATGTAATAGAATGTGAAGAACTACGTACGAAAGGGCATATTTAAAGCACTAAAAGTAGTTGTCCCTCTTCAAGAGCTACCGAAAGTCAATGAACCATTTGCAAGGCCGGATGACGTAGTCGTGAGGTATCGAAAATGTAATAGAATGTGAAGAACTACGTACGAAAAGGCATATTTAAAGCACTAAAAGTAGTTGTCCCTCTTCAAGAGCTACCGAAAGTCAATGCATCATGAGCAAGGCCGGATGACGTAGTCGTGAGGTATTGACTTTTTCGATCCCGAGAAACAGGAATCACTTTGCCAGACAAATCAACTTGTCTTCTGTTATGCATCATAGAAGACCTAAAGAGCATCTTAAAATTGACAGCATACATTTACTCAAAACGTATGATATCCTCATTATATTAGAAAAGCTGTCTACCAAATCTGTAGAATTAAATGTTTCTCTACTCACAGCAATGGTCAGCAGCAAAAGGCCCAGGAGGGACACCAATGATGTTACATCCTGCAGGTACAATCCAATCCCAAGTAAAATACTGAATGCACACAAAGAACGGGATACACTGATGAGGCTCTCTGTATTAGCAGTATTCGCAGAACCCCTAGCACCCATTGAAGAACTAATAGCACTCATCATGAAAAAGGCAAGTAGCTTCGGGCAGAGACATAATCCTAGCTGGATATCTTAAGTGCAGATTGGACAGCACCAACTACAGAATACACGAGCTAATAGATTTTGACTGAGGAAGGATTTAATCTAGTCAACAAGGCCTAAGACAGAATGTATTTCGCCCAATCAGGGAACAGCACGATGGAATTAATTTTCTTCAAAAGTCAGAGCATTATGGTAGAATATTTACAGCGTGTGTCACTCTACCTAGGAGGATATGATAAAGAAACACTGTCCAGTCTCGGCCCACTTCAACATCGCGAGAATAAAGGGCAGAGAAAAACTGGGAGATAGCAACACATCAAGACAACTTTACAACGAAATATTAAGGCAACAATCTGAGAAACGAAAGGAACTCGAAGAACAGATAAGGAAAAACAACATGGAAGAAGCTGCACTGGTTCTGGGAAGAAACTCAAGTTAGCATTTGTACCCAACAAGAATAGAAGATCGTGTAAATTTTTCGACAGAGAATCCTACGTAAAGAGGAAGCACACGCTCCATGCCATGTATGCAGCAAAAGACAATAAGAACCGGAGGTGATACGACAATACAGCAACACCAGAAAGGAACACAGTGGACTCCTAACAGAAAACGAAAGGGATATCTGGGAAAAGAGGCAGCAAAAGTGATAGAAGAAACCAAAAACCACCCATCTACAGCATTGAAGCCTAAAAACACACAACAAAATGATCAAATAGAAATGGCAGTATGGGAAGAGGGCTTCAAGAACATATTAAATGAATGAATATGCACTAGCCCTCAGCCAGTAACAGAGGAAACTCACGGAGCAGAAATCTAGCCTTTCACGAAAGGGGAAGTCCAAGAGGCAACCATATCGTTGAGAAACAAAAAGTTCCCAGACCTGACAGTATATGAAATGAACATATCAAAAACGCAACAGAGACTCTCCTGCCAGAAATCACTGATCTGATGATCCTTTGCCTAAAGAAACGCAACATTTCCATAGCATGGAGAGCATCTGCAATAAAATTACTATACAATAAAAGTACTGACACAAATTCCTTCAGAGGAATAGCTCTTAAGAATAACATCTTGAGGATATTCACAAAGATTCTCACCGAAAGGATCGCAGGGGTAGTAAAATTCAAAATGTCAGATGATTCGATAAGGACGGAGTACCCTACACGCCATCAATAACCTGGTCAGTGACATCGAGGAAGCATTAAGACATCCAAGAGGAAAATTCGACGCAGTATTCATTGACTTCACAAAAGCCTTCGACACGCTATGTAAACCAATAATACTAGTGAAACTGGAAGCCTTATTGGACAAGAATAGCAAACTGACGACACTGATACAAAGCACACTGAGGCCGAACTATGCATAAATTGCGGACGGAGTAATGATCTCCACACCAATAACACAAACGAAAGGAGTTCTTTAAGGATACCCACATAATCCCCTGTTGTTCAACATTGAGACTTTCGATGTAGTGAACACAATTAACCAAGATACGGGGGAGTAATAATTTATTTGTACGCTGACGGCATGGTCATTGGATCAGGAAGTGCAAAAAGCCACAAATAGTTTGGAGACAAAGGACAACAAACTGAAAATCAATAACAGAGAAAAACGTGAAAATGACGTTCAGAAAAAAAGGCAGAGAGGCAACAGGAGACGGGGTACACCTAAGAACAGAAACTCTCAAATTTGTTAAAATGTTCAGATACCTCGGACTTACCATACAAACCACAAGATCCTACAGAGTCCACATAAAGTTCAAAGCAACGGTGGCCACAAAAGCCATAATTGATATAAAAACAAAAACGAGACTCTTGCTGGATACCCGCCATAATGCTTTTAGACACCAATACAGTGCCCATCCTCACATTTGGACAGCAAATCATATGGCCGAAACTGATCCTGGCGGCCCTAAGGACACTGGAAGCAGTAAAATCATGTATACAAAATTCAGACGACCATATGGACTCGCTAAGCAGAGTTTCTTTATTGAAGACCTACGACTGAAGCTTTGACTGCCATACACAGACGCCGTAGAAAAACTCTACTTCTTTCGACAGAATGACGAACTAGAACACCTTCTAGCTAGAATTCACCACAAGCAGGCCTTGGTGATAAGGAAGTGGACAGACATCAATCAGGATCTGCGGCACTTTCTCAAATCGGGTACCACTACAAAGTGTACAAAACCTAGTGTTTCCCCGATCCAGACGAGAGCCGTGTGCAAACTGTGTGGTGAGCAGTGCAGTCGATATCATGCAACCATGAAACATCTCTCTTGAAATTAGGCGAAAGGTAAATTGACAGTACTTGTAACAAACAATCCACTTTATACTCAATTTGTGTGCTGTATCTGTATTATTATTTTAATATTTATTAGTTTAATATTTATGCCATTGGTATTAATAAAGCAACATTTTAAGCAAACAAAACCGTTCAAGAGATCAATAGTAAGTTTATAATCTGCTTAGTTAGGTTAGGAACCTAAAACGAATCTGAATCACGACACTCTTTGATTCTTCGAGATGGTACTTCACAATTGAACTATCATGACATTCATTCAGTTTTCGCATGTGATTGAAGTTTCCCGGTAAATCCTCAAATACTGAAATTCTAAGAATAAGGCCATATATTGCAGGTACATATTTTTATGTACTTTCTTTAGGGAAATAGATATTTCAGTAATGATATAACTATCGGGATGTAAACATATCTAAACATGTTTCAATAAGCATTTGCTACGTAAAAATGCCCGGACCTCAAGAAGAAACGTCGATAAGAGGAACATGCGCTCTATAATCCGTGTGTCCCTCATGAAAGTCTTATACCAAACAAATTTACACGTACACCAAAGTGCGTTCAATGAATTATGGATGGAGGGACAATATAGATAGAGCCAAGTCGTGGGAACATAGCTGATTATAAAATACTCACTTAACGAGTGGCAAGAGACAATTGGCGAACTTACAAGTCACGTTCATCCAATTGGGTTTAATCTGATCAAGGTGAAATGTATCTGATACTACACAGAATCTCATGATAAGGGTTTGTTTCACTTCGGTATAACAATTAGGGAAATTAGGTGCTTTGATGAAAACGACCTCGCGGTAATTAAGGCAATAATTTTGCAAAAATAAAACAATCTTATAAAAATATTAAAATAATATTAATTTACGGCGAATAATACACAACAATGTTTGTTTAACTTTGTGAACTAACTAACTAGGTTTAATTATTCAATTTCAACGAGTTACATTTTTACGGTTATATATAAATAGAACTCAACCAGTTTATTATAAATGGATATTTATCGTATAACGAAAGCATATGCTGTGCACGCCTTGTTCGGAGTAATTTTTGTGTTTCTTGCAACGGATTCTGTACAGAACTCACCTTTGTTGTGACATCAAAATATATCCTGGGAAACTACAAATTTCCATTCTATGGTTTTGGCTCTTTGCCTCTGAAATGGTCAACACTAGTTAAAAACTCATAGATATGCACGGAAGAATTGAGCGAGCCACTTCAAATTCCTAGCTAATTTTTGCAAACGCTATAAAGATGTCCTTTATGTCGTTCAGGCACTTTCTACGACCCGGCTGAAATCATTGAAATACATGTAAATTTAAGGCACTTATCAAATGAGAGATGTCTATTCATGTCTTTGCCACCTTTTTTGTAGTGTTTAACGTCCGCTTTTATTACATATAGGAGAAGGCTTTATCTTGTGTTACTAGCTCCACAATTTAATATTGTGTTTAACAAGTTTAAATCATGATCGGGCTTAGAATTATCAAGACAATAACAGTACAGGCTCTACCAAAAGTTGACGACCGCCCATTGATATTTTTAAAACTCCATTCTAGGAATATGTGCCATTATATATTATAATACATTATAACCTATTGCTTCAAGCATATTCTGCAATTATTTAGGCCTCCTTTGTTTTGGAAGCGAGGTTTACTCTTTTGGGTATACTGTTCACAAGGTTTACACTCTTGCACGGTAATGTCATTCCAAGGTTCTGTTAATGCCTCTCGAAGTTCTTCTCTCTGACAAACATGTGTTACTTACCTCCTACTTTCTTACTTACCCACCTTATTACTTGCTTCCTTGTAAGTAGAAGCGAAATAAGGGAGTACAACAGGTTAAAGTGATAGTAAAAAGTTGGTTGCTCTTCACTGAAGTTTCTTTGCATGGACAGGAGTTGACAAATTCCTGTATGAGAAAAGTATATCTTCTTCAAAGCTGAAACAAATAACAAGGAATTTCTCAAAAACGATCAACTCCACATACACAATGTAAATACACAAATTGTGTGTTTTAACGTCCTCTACATTTTTTGTGTGGTAACTTTTTATCCATCTCTTATGGTTTAGCAGCTATGCAAAATACCGTAAAATTCATCCAGAATAAAGTAATCTTCAGAGGCTATTCCCAGAAAATTCAAGATATACATTTTACTTGTTAGGTAAATATCTTTAATATACGATATTTTAATCAAATTCGTTAGAGCTATTTTTGAGAGAGTAAAAATTTTCGAAAAAAGTTTCATGTAAATGTAGTTGGGGGTGCAGGATTTTCTCGAGAATCTTCGTGTCACATCCTTGGAAGAAACCAAACCTAAATACCAAGTTTGGCTTTTAACGGACGTTTTGTTTTTGAGCTATGCTGCCCACACACACACACACACACACACACACACACACACACACACACACACACACACACACAAACGTTTATTCTTCTAAAAATGCTTTTTTTTTTATTCAGCGGGTCTGAAAACATGTATTTCGGGTGAACTCTCGGTATCGAATTTTTGAGTGCATTACAATAACTTCTCTATACACCATGTACATTGTATGTGTAGAGTAAGTAAAAACGGTGTACAGTTAACACATACATATTTAAGATTTCAACTTTAGAAACGTTGCTAATGGCAATATTACACTCAATACAGTGGACCTCATAAGTTTATTTCTCACCTCTCTGGCATGCCACTCTTGCTAATTTTTCATACCAAATTTCAAAAGTTTCAGTATAATTTTATAAATACCTATGTGCATTATTGTGAATATTTTTACTTTCTCTATGCGTACTATACATAGTTTATAGAGAAGGTATTGAATTGAACCCGAAGATTCAATACCGAGATTTCACCGGAAATATATGTTTTGAGACCCCCTGAATCTAAAAAGTATTTCTGGAAAAATGTCCGATATGAGTCTATCTGTGTGTGTGTCTGTGTGTGTGTATGTGTGTGTGTCTTTGGGCAGTATAGCTCAAAAAGAAAAAGACCGTTAAATACCAAACTCGTCCAAGGATGGGACACGAAGATTTTCAAAAAAAAAAAATCCCCCCACCCCAAACAACCCTTTATATGGAAAAAAATTCGAAAATTTGATTTTCTTAAAAATGGCTGTAACGATTTTGATTAAAATATGGTATATTAAAGATATTTACCTGACAAATAAACTGTATATCTTGAATTTTCTGGGAATAGCCTCTGAAGACTACTTTATTTTGAATGAATTTTACGGAACTTTGCATAACTGCTAAATCGTAAGAGATGGACGAAAGCTTAAAACAAATAAAATATAGAGCACGTTAAAACACACAATTTATATTACATAAATTTTTTTCTTGGAGTTGATCCTTTTTGAGATATTCCTTGTTTTTGGTTTCAGCTTTGAAAATTATAGTTTTCTCATACAGGAATTGGTCAATTCCTGTCCATACAAACAAAGGAACTCCAGTCACATAGCAACCAGTTTTTCGCTATCATTTTAACCTATGGTACTCCCTTATTTCGTTTCTACTTACAAGGAAGCAAGTAATTAGACTATTTTTCCTATTTTTTTTCTCGATTAGCATGGAGTAAATTGAAGCATGGGCTTTTTAACAATAATTTGTTGCAGAAATGTAGAGAAAGTCATGTGAATGGAACACATCACATCTTTTACTTTCTCTATACTCGCTATGTACATAGTGTATAGAGAATGTATTGCACTCCACCAAAAAATTCGATACCAAGATTTCACCGGAAATATATGTTTTAGGGTTCTCTGTGTCCAAAAAAAGTACTTTCAGAAAAAGGTCCATGTGTGTGTGTGTCCGTGTGTCCGTGTGTCTGTGAACACGATAACTCAAAAACGAAAAGTCGGTAAAATACCAAACTTGGTATTTAAGTTTAGTAACTTCCAGGGATGCGACACGAAGATTTTGAGAAAAATCACCCCACACCAAATTACCCTTTACATGGAACTTTTTTCGAAAATTTTTATTTTCTAAAAAATGGCTCTAACGATTTTGATTATAATATCTTATATTAAAGTTATTTAACTGACAAATAAAATGTATATTCTGAATTTTCTGGGAATAGCCTCTGAAGACTAGTTTATTCTGGATGAATTTTTCATAACTACTAAACCGTAAGAGATGGACAAACACTTAACCCACAAAAATGTAGAGCACGTTATAACACACAATTTATGTTATATACATTTTTTTCGTGGAGATGATCGTTTTTGAAGTATTCCTTTTTCTTGGTTTCAGCTTTGAAAAACTTATACTTTTCTCATACGGAATTTGTCAACTCATGTTCATACAAACAAAGGAACATCAGTCACATAGCAACCAGCTTTTGGCTTTCACTTTAACCTATGGTACTCCCTTATTTCGCTTCTACTTACAATAAAGCAAGAAATAAGACTATTTCTGCTAATTCTTCTCGATTAACATGAAATAAATAGAAGATAAGCTTATTAACAATAATTTATTACAGAGATATAGAGAAAGTCATGTGAATGGAACACATCAGATTTTTTACATGATATAATGTGTATATCCCTAAGCAGGAGAAAGACTGCAGAGAGAAAGAACCAAATTTCATGAATTGGTTGGACCTCTGGAATACTGATGCTTTGCCAGTTTGACTTTCTATGAAGCAACGACTGGAGAGTTGCACCTTTGCTTTTCTAACGGTACTGCCTCTGTTAAAACTATTTGGTGACGCAAGTAATTCAACAGCACGTAGCTCCTGACTGTAAAAAAAACTTTCTCTCGTTCACAGCTTTTCGTTACTCAGCAAACTATCTTAGTATGAAGACAGGGACCTTATGATTTCTGCGCTCTCGAATTAGATCTGTTTGACCAAAACCAGACCCAAGTGCCATTTTTGGTTCAATAACTCTTTGAAGACTTCTAATTTATTTATTTTACATTAATGCAAACGTTCTAAAAGTGCAGTTCACTCGCCGTTGTCCCAATTAGGTGCCTCTGTTCCACTCTTCTCCCATTCTCATTCTTACATTCTCTCTCTTACTTTCTCCCATAATAAGAAACAAAATTGCTTTTTCTGGAGCAGTGTTAGAAATCCAATTGTATTATAAATTGGTTATACCAGTATATGTCATTCTCAGTAATAAAGCAATCCTGTCTTGGTCAGAAGCCTGTCAAGGAGCAAACGAAATATGGATCATAGCATATCCAAGAAGGGTAAACAGCCGAATACGGTGGTGAAGAAGAAGAATAAAATTAAATGTAGTGATGACAGGAATAATAGAAAATTATCCATAACTATCTAACCAGCATTGGCCTAGTGACTGAGGAAATCCTAAAAAAAAAATCGGCTAATTTGTTTGACCCGGTGTCTCCCGAATACGAGCCACACACGATACCGTGGCGTCACTTTGCTTGGTGCCTAAATAAAAATAATTAAATTAAACATTGTAAAGTATAAGTGTATTTTTGTGTTTCCAGTGCAGAGTATATAATACGTAAAATCACTTGAAACCAAAACTTTCCAAACCACTAATCTTTCCCATTATTGGCAAAGATTTTTCATCAGCATTAAAGGTAAAGACTAGAAAGACACGTATATTTCATTGAGAACATATAATATGTGACAGTAAATGATAAATAAAAAATACATTATATCATTTACAGACATATAAAGCTTGATTTCTAAACAAAGGAATGAAGGGAATGTCTTCTCAGAAAACGTTGGAGGTTACGTTTCAGACATACAAATATAAACCACCATAAAACATTAAGCGACATATTCCATCCCTCAAACATATGCAAATTGATTAATTCATGTTTATCTTCAATTCTAACTGAAAATTATTGCATAATAAAACTATTTAGAAATATACTGCTCAGAAGTTTTTAGATCTAATTTTCTTCACAAAGCGTAATTTAAACTCTAACATTGATATTTTTTACTCTGAAACTCGAAACTCTTTCTAATACCTCTTCTGGGGGAAGTACATATATCAAAGTATTATACAATCCAGTTTATATTTGGTATAATAAGTACCCAGCTTCACGGTGAGTAAAAGGGTTTGCACGCAACATTTATGTGAATAAATTAGAAAAGAAAAAGTAGCCTTACCTTTATAGAAGCCTATATTATACATTACTTTAGTTAATTTGCAAAATAAAATCTATGATTAGCCATTGAAATATAATTTCATGATGTGTATAAAGTTGATTTCATCAATGAAATTTAGAAGCACATTCATAATTAAAACAACACAAATCAAAACTATCTGGAAGGAATCTTTATGAATTCAAGTCTTATTCGGGCTTATATCTTCCTTTTTTTCTTTTGCAAATAACCGATTTCAATCAAATGTGATGGGCAAGTTTTTGGTTACATCAGCTTTTCTGTTCTTTTCATTCCCCTTAATACCAAAAAGCTAAAGGTGGTATGATTAAATATTTAGGAACATCTTATGTAGGTACATAATTTTCTGTCTCACCTGAAGTTACCTCAGGCGTTTCGTCTGGGACTGAAAATCGAGAGGTCCTGGTATCGATTCTCCATGGTCGACCTCTCTGGGTTTATTCGGGGATTTTCCCGGGTCACCAGGCGAATGCGGGGACGATTCTTCAGTCCCCCAAATTTATGTTAGATATGGAATAAAAGGAGTCTAGAATTCATGCTATTGTCTAGAATGGATCTCCAAAGAATTGTTGTAACATTGCTCTTGATAAACCTCGATTGCACTTCTAGTGGGTGAATAAATGCAACTATATTTGTTTCTTTAAGAAAACATGCCAAACAATGGGGGAAGGAGCAGAAATACCATGTAACATGCAGCAATGTGAATGAAAATGATTTAGCTGACACGCTGGTGCTTCACTCTCAGCCCGCCTGCGGTGCCATAAGTAGTCAAAGTGGGCGTTAAACACTACCAAAAAAAAAAAAAATCACTCTCAGCCATTACATTTACCTACTCTTGTGAACAAAACAAAGATCTAAACTTAAGACATAAGATGTTACATGGGCATAATTGTGCTTCTCCTCATATGAAAGTTTGTGTTTACGCAACTCAAAATCGGGTTCTGAACGTACACGTCTTATAAATATATCGTACGACTACTTTTAATATATATTTTGCCTTGCAAATATACTACAGTAATATTGAATAAACAAATGAAGTAGGGATTTTTTTGAAGTTGACATTACTAATAAATATGATAAATATAAAGATAAACATTTTCTCCGGTGGTAAATCACACTATACAGCAAACTAAAAAAAATGTACAGGAGTAACCTCTATTGAAAAAGCAGTATGAGTTTCCGGTTGTTGTCACAACCGATGCCGTGATTTCTGAAAACGGTGACCAAAGTAATAGTTATGTAGCTTTAATATCAGTTACATCAAATTAAATAGCGCAAGATACCCTCCAAATTTAATTACATGCGTTTATACAAAGATGCCTTCTAATAATAAACCTACATTAAAAACTCCCCAGAGTTTTTTTTTTATATACGAATGTAAAGCACATTTTATATTTAGGTATTGGTAACGTCCATGTCCAAACTTCATTTCAATTTGCATGCTAATAGTGATTGTCATTTTTGCTTGGCAACTAGTTTTTTTGTATATGTATGTTCGGTTTTCGCAAGATGATGTTCTTTTGAAAGTGCTCTGTCGGCAACAGAGCAGTTTCGAACTTAAAGTTTCGTGCTGTGTTAAATAAATGATGGAAGAAGCTTATGGTGCAACAGAGAAACAGGTGTATTAATGCCATAAACGTTTCAGTCAAGATCTTCTGAAGAAATTACTGTACATCGGCAAGGGTACTACTATAGGTATCTGAAAATAGCTTTCAGGAGTGCTTTCAGTCTCTTTACACGCGGCGGTAGAATGTGTCACGTCGGAAAGTAATTATTTTGAAGGAAATTACGTGGAAATTACTTTATGGTAACTTGTTTCTGTATTATTTAATCATTCCATAAATTTAATTAGTTGGAGATGGTTTAGGATTAGTTTGTATACGCGTTGAAACGTCAAGGGAATTATTTGAAGGCGCGAATCAAATACTTTAGTTGTAACTAATTACGTTTGTCAGAGTATGTTTTATTATAGCTCCAATTTATTCGCATTGTATTGCATAAGGTTTGTGTATAGTTTAGTTGTTTATTAATTCGCTTTCCTAGCACTAACAAACGCATGCCTAGGGATCAGAAACCTCTCAGGAGCCAAGGAGGCGAAAACATAGAATGGAGAACCTGCACGAGTGATCGGCATAAATGTGAGGAAGCGGATGATATGAAATGCAAGCGAAATGGATGATAGGAAAGGTGATGATGAGGTAGTTTGTATGGGCGCTTGGGATCAAACCGGGGTCACCTAGGTGGGAGGCGAGCGACCTAAGCACTCGAATATAGCGCCGCCATTTTTACTAATTCATGAATTATAATTAATTAATTAATTTCAATGATAAAAGAATTGTGGGATTGTTTCTGTAGTTTGCTACTGTATAGACCCAACATACCACACACATGTGCACAAACAATCTTTCCTTCTTGATAATACTGGTATATACTGAAGTAATAAATATTGGATCTTGCTACTTGATGAAGACGAAAGCCAGAGACCACACAGGCATGAGTGGAATCCGGCATTGTGTGTCGCTTGTCGTAAAACACCAATGGTTCCCTTACAAAGCATAAACAAAATAGTAGCGGCTGGCGACCTGCATACCTCTAAGCGCGTCTTCCAAACATCCTTGTATCGACAACAACGCTAAGAAATCTGATGTGTTCCATTCACATGACTTTCTCTATATCTCTGCAACAAATAATTGTTAAAAACGAAAAACGTCTATTTACTTCATACTAATAGAGAAAAAAATAGCAGAAATAGTCTTATTACTCGCGTCCTTGTAAGTAGAAGCTAAATAAGGGATTACCATAGGTTAAAGTGATAGTCAAAAGCTGTTTGCTATGTGTGACTGTATTTCCTTTGTTTGTATGGAAAGGAGTTGACAAATTCCTTAATGAGAAAATTATAAGTTTTTTTAAAACTGAAACCAAAAGCCAGGAGTAAATCAAAAACGATCAACTCCACGAAAAATGTGTATAGCATAAATTGTGTGTTTTAACGTACTCTATATTTTTGTGTTGTATGTTTTTGTCCATCTCTTACGGTTTAGCAGCAATGCAAAATTCCTTAAAAGTCACCCAAAATAAAGTAGTCTTCAGAGGCTATTCCCAGAAAATTGAAGATATACATTTTATTTGTCAGGTAAACATTTTAATCAAAATCGTTGGAGCCATTTTCGAGAAAATCAACATTTTCGAAAAAAGTTTCATGTGGGTTTCATGGTGGTTTTGTGTGGGGGATTTTTCTCAAACTCTTCGTGTCGCATCCCTGGAAGATACGAAACTTAAATACCAAGTTTGGTATTTAATGGTCTTTTCGTTTTTGAGCTACACTGCCCACCGATATACAGACAGACGCACACACGGACTTTTTTTTAAAAATACTTTTTTTGGGGGTCTCAAACCTATATTTCCGGTGAAATCTCGGTATCGAATTTTTGGGGACATTACAATACCTTCTCTATACACTATGTACACGGTACGTGTAGAGAAAGTAAAAGGAGGAGTTGCGTAAAAGAGGAATGAGAGACAAGACCACAATAATAACGACACGTTTCAATGCTTCACAGTGAAATATGTCCACCGGATGTCTTTGTTCTATTTTAAACACAAAAGATATTTCATTAGTCAGCTCTAGCGCTGAGTATTAAAACGCTCACTTAGTCATTGCTACGATAAAGTTTTATACACAGTCAGGTGTAAATAACACGAGTATAACCCTTTTTATCAACTGTGCTTTTCATTTCAATTACTCGAGAGACAGACATAGGAGGACTATACGAGGGAAAGTTTCTCATCTTTTTAAGAGTAGACTGCTAAACAAATCCAAACGCCTCTAGCCTGTTTGCTAATTTAGACTATGCACTTCACGAATAAGACAGTTGTTTGTTTGTAATTATCCAGGCAAGCGGAATATTTGGTTTCTTTATGGTAAGAAGCATACTACATACCACACATAAAGTGTACATATCATTAAAATACACATTTATGTCATGCATTTTGTTTTAGAGTTAATGATTTCCGAGGTACGCCTTGTTATTGGTTTTAGTTTTAAGCTACTTAAGCTTTTCTGAAGCTGGAAGTCAACCGAATTTCAATTGTTTCACATAGTGATAGCTTTTAAAAGTTATGATTTTAAAAGCTTTTAGAACCTTTAGCCTAGTGTATTTCTTTACTTACCTTCTATTTACAAGGACTTAACTAATAAGACCATTTCTGCTAATGTTTATCTCGGTTAATAGCCTTTTGTAACGAAAGTTTATTGTGGGACAGCTAGAGAAAGTCAGGGAACACTTCATTTTTTTTTTTAATTTTTAGTTGTTTTACAAATAAATTGTGTGTCCAAGAACATGGGTCTTCTTCAAGAGTCTTATTTTGACAATACTCACATGTGCCACAAATATGTGCACATGTCGGCTACAACCAAACAAAGCTGTTTGCCTCATTTGGTATCTTTACTCTCTAGCATAATAAGGACATTTTGTTTGTAGTATATCTTCATAGGCCACATTATTTTATATTTGTTTATATTCTTAGTACTTACGTAACTGAAAGTCATATGCGAGTATTTTGTTTGAGATAAACTAATAAAATATTATATACATATATCAAATTACACAATATGTATTTATAAATTTATGACCGTCTTATTCTTTCCAATAAGTAGAGTGAGCAGATGAATCCGCAAGTTCCTGTAGGAGTGGTGAGCGATGTTTCCCTGATTTAAAACTCAAACACTGTATTTTTACCAATTTTCCGAATATGTTTGGAAGAGTTACATCGAGATTCAACGGTTAATATATTATATAACCTTTTCAACAGCAGGAAAAGTTAATCTACAGGTCTGTAAGTTCTGCAGAAAAATATTTAAATTCTATCTGTTACATATTTTAAATTAACCATGAATAATTAAACCAGGGAGAGCAGAATTTGTTTCTAATATTCAGCTAGCCACCGTAGAATTTCAGTGTTTGGAAGCTAATTGCAATCATGCCTAACAGAAACGTGAGCGGAATTCACAAAAGCTCTCTTCTTCTTGTCCCATTTTCTCTTTACTTCAAGACTATCCTAAAGCTCATTACATTTTCACACGTGATAAATTTATAAGATTTGAAGAGGGGTCAAAAACTGAAAATAAGTTAGTTATCATTTTCAAGTTAAAGTTTTAATTATTACAAGAAGATAATAAAAATCATCATAATGCCATTCTAGGCATCAAATTTAATAAACCTTTATTAATTAATAATCTCCGTCTACCTAACGTTCATAACTAATATTTTCAAATTCGATTTCGTTCTGTCGTCTTTTGATAGTCGTTTCACAGTAGGTTAAAAAGAATGTATGCAACTCCCTTTCAATAAACTGTCTTTAACACAACTAAGGACTTATTTTACCAAAAGCCTATTTTCACTTTCTTTCGATGAAAAAGCATTCCTATTCTTTAGATGCGTGAGACCATATTGTAGCGTAACTTAAAAACGAAAACCTGTTTATATACCAACCTCGACATTTAACTTAAGCATCTTCCAGTATAAGAATCTTCCGCATGTTATTGACAAATAAAATGTAAATACTCTGAAAACAATCGCTGAAGTCCTCTTCGTTCTAAATGAATTTAATAAAACATGCAAACCTAGCAAAAGTTGTACTACGTTTATCAAAAACAATCTCCTTAAATTCAATATAATTCTAATATATTCTATTCTACTTTTTAAACTGCTAAGTTGCTATTTGTTTTTGTTTCTCTTAATGATAATACAAAAAAAAAACGGAATTTCAACGCATTCTGTAGTGACTCACTCTTAAAAATATTTGACTGCAGCTTAACCCTTCTGCATTTCCCTTGTATCATCTCTGTTGGGGGGAAAATCTGCGAGTGCATATTAAAAACAGATCAATATATAAGTTGTGTAAGAATTTATTGTAGAACTTTTATGGAGAAAATGATGTGGATGTAACTCTGAGATTAACATAATAAAACCGCTAACTGGAGTGTTTTCCATTACATCGATTTCTGAGTACATTGATTTAAGTTAAATCAAATAGATATAGTTTTCTAGCAGAGGCTTCAATGGTTTTGCTTTCATATATTTAAATCATGGTTCATGTTTCACAATGTTCTGTTATTTTTTGAATATGTGCTAATTTCATCAATCCATCTTTTTGCATCTTATGTATTTTCGGAGAGACATTCAAAATGTTATGGGTTTGCTTTAATTTACTGTTGTTTCATGGGTGTGGTATATACGTTATAAATTTTACAAGGTACACATTGCAATATTTTCCCCTATTTGAATCTATGCATTAGTAATCTTGTAGTAACTGTTAACATAAATTATTTTCATATAATGAACGCATTTAGGAACTTGTTCAAGAACTCATTAATGTGAGCAATGCTGTGCACACTTTCCTAGTCCTATACTAACTATGATTTTCAAATGGACATTTTTAAAGGAAAAACTATTATAAATTCTACGTGAATAACATGAATTGGAACATTCAATGTTGCAATTGCGTATGTTTGAAATGCGTCATTGAAGGAAGCTGTGAAAGTTATCCCGTTAGGATTCCCAAACATCGGAGTCATCACTGTGTGGAAAAAACAAATCCTTTCCACTACAGACCTATATCGGATATCGCACAATGGGGAGTGTCCAGCACGCCGTGAAACAGTAGAAAGTGAGATACACATCCTTTCCCCTACCTCCGAAGTCACTTCCTCTTTTCATTAAAGTTGAGTACGAGACAACCCCCTCCCTCGAAACGTCCTGCCCTGTCCAACATGTGTGTACTAGAGGTGTGACTGCAGGATGCTGAATAGTTAACAATGGGAGGAGGAGGCGGCGGAGGGAGGAGAGGGGCTGTGTCATGGCAGTGCTCTGCGTCCCAAGTCTAACATAAAAAGCTTGTTGCACGTTCCATGTTTATCACTTATCCATCGACCTAGAGTGCCACAACTTCAGGGATGAATCTCAAGAGATCTTGGCTGCCTTCCGCCATTGGCCTGTTGTTGCTGATCATCCTGTCGGAATATGCATCCGCCGTGCCGGCTGTGGAGACCGGGGTTCGCGTCCAGGAAAACGAGGTGATCTCCGAAGGTCGAGGTTCTGGTAACTGGAACCTGATGACGAGAACTCTTGAGGACTGCTCTGAGAAGGATCTGGTGCAGTGTTTGGGAATCAAAGCCGTGGCTGTCATGGAGAGAGCTGCAAGGATGGCTGAAATACCCCTCATAGATGGTCTCGTGCTTTCAAAGAGCCCAGAGTTTGATGTTGTAAACAGCAGAAATGGACGAGCACTCATGACTGAAGATGATATTCGCAATTCTATCGAAGAAGAGCCTGAACCTTCACAAAAGACTTCGCGACTTATGGATTTGTTGTTCGACAGTGTTGCCAGATTTTTCAGAGGACATGTTCTACAATTCAAGCTCCCACAGTTGTCTACCGAAGATATGCAGAGAGCTTTGGAAGAAGGTGAGTGTAATTTACATTTATTAAAGAAACTTAAGAGCTGATTAACTCATCTCAAAACTAACATTTTGTTTTCTTTACATCTAAAAGCTTTAATTTCATTTGTATTATTTACTAATATATTATTTATCGTTATACGATATATTCTAATAATCACCAAAATAATATTTCTTAGTTGGGTTATAAAAAGTAATACAGTACCTTTAAAACCTATGTACACAGAAAATTGATGTTGCTAATTTATTTAGTTTATTTGGTACTCAACCAAACATTGAAAATAATGTTTTATAACAAAAATAATTTTATGGCTTAATGTTTGTGTTCATTTTACCTACAGCAGGTAATTTTGAAATTAATTAACCTGCTTTTACTCATAATAACTTATTTGCCATTAATGTTTCGTTTCTCAGAGACATTTTGATATTAAAATCATTTTTAAGGATTTTCTGCTTCTTGATTACTAAAATAGAAAATTGGCTCTTTATTTTTATATTTTTGCAGCAAATGCAAACACGTACTGCACAGCAACAAGTCATGTTTTAAGCTTGCGATATATTTAAGTATTTTTATGTATAGTAGTGCATTATCAGAATGATTTACAGACCTCTAATGTGGTTATTAAGTATGAAAATTGTATATGGATTTAAAGCAGCGTTAAAAGTAAACATGAAAAAATGTAGATTCGTGATTTTGTACAGGTTTTTCTAAAGGTTCCATTGACTGCACGATAATACTGCCAGTCCAGCGCCAATTAGTTGAAATAAAAGTAATGGATGTAAGGAAGCTAGAAGTAAAGACATAACTACAAAAAGACCTTGTAAACGTTGCGGCAAGAAATCCGGTTCTAAGAGCATGAAGTTACCGTGAGAATCCCTTTAGGATAAAAAGTCACTTTCACTATCATTTTATTTCACTTAAACAAGTAACGCTTTATAATCAGTCATGCCTCTTAATGTAAGCGACACATACAATCAGTGCCGATTTTATTAAACAAATATTATAAGCATTTAACATATGATTATGAACTATTTGTTGGTGTCAGGATTTGAAATTTAGCAGTTGCTTACTCTAGTTTTCTATGAAATCCATGTAAATTAGGTAATATTCAGAAAACGGATGAACAACGAAATTACATAGTCAAACAGCTGGCTTATTATTGAAATTTACCGTTTTGTTTCATGAGAACTCACTAATATATCTTCAGCATCATTTTATTTTTGATCATGCAAGTTATATTATGCACTCCAGAATTCAAACCACCCTACAATATTTTGGTGACCCTAAGTAAGTATTATGGTTTTTTCATAAGATAATTTTTAATAACTTCTAAGGCGCACATGCTTCCGGAATTATGAAAGAAAAGCAAATTAACATTCAACGAATATAACTTTTCTCACGTCGTGTCCAGATTTTAAGCATCTAAGTTTCGTTCATTTAGTGACTACAACATTTAAGTACTTCCACCAATGCTATTTAAATTTGTCACATGCTATAAATATAGCTAGCATAAAATTATGATATCGTCTGCTAGTTACCACAAAAAAAAAAAAAAAAGGATCCAGGTATACATCAACACAGTTGAAGTTAATTTGGATATAGTTATATGCAGTAAATCCATGATTACGCTCCCGATTACAAAATATTCCGCTTATAGTGCTCTATTTGTAAAGTCCCTAGCCTATCACAATAATCCTCTTAAATCAGGGACTTTTCTTTATAATTATTTTATAAATTCAATTACAGTTATTATAAAACAATTAATGCTAGATAATTGTATTTCCTTTAATGGTTCCAAAACACGCTATTAGGGCTTTTGCGGACAAAAAATTAATAAAAATGTTGCATATAATTAACAAAATGTTTAATGTTTTAAAAGTACGCGCAGAAAATAGTTTTGACCGCATTCAGAAGTTTACCTAGAAAGCCCTTATGGTCACTACTATCAGGCGTGTACAATAGTCTTTCTTTGTATTCTGTATAGCGAGGCAATCAGCAATCGAAGATTCTTTTCATGTTCAATTGTTCTCCATTTTGCACTTATCTGCACCTGAAAATTCAGAAATAACTTTGTTGTGTGTAAAATATATTTTTTCATTTATAATAATTCATATTCTGTGTGTAAGGCTATTCTGACTGTTACGTGTTTAGCTAAAGTCTCTTGAAGAACGTAATTACGAGGTTTTACTGTATATTGTGTAATTGAGAAAAGGGAATAGGGATAGGATTGATGGCATTCATTTAACGGTTTCTGCACCACAAGAACCATTATTTCACGTAGCCCGCATCGTATTGTCGCGACCTACAAGTGTCACGGTGATAAGGAAGTTCAAACACTCATCTGGGCTAGTGGAGTATTGACCTTTTGGGACACCGCTTTAACAAACATTGCCAACCGACATAAAAATACTGGGACGGAACAACGTGGGCTGCTGCCCCTCTTTGATGGACTTCGCCCTAACCTCGTTTCTTCTACATTTTCTTTCGTACATGAGTCACTGGAAATCCTGCACATTTTCTAAGGTACTGCCCTTTCCAGTTCAGCCTGGTTCTTTTGCGTAATCTCACCTCCCACAGGCTTAATCTCATAAACCCGGTCAAACATCTTTTGCAACATCGCCGTCGGAGTACACGGAAGTTTGGACCTCCCATACGTATGCAGCGAAGAAAGTGCATTCTCAAGGAGGACGTTAATTATTTTCCTCCTCTTCCTTTCTCTTCTTCTTTTTAAGTGGAGAAGTGGGTGAAATTTCTGTTTTCCACAGTATTTGCTAGAAGCTGCAGTTTTGGCACAAAAGCTTTCCACAGCCTACTAATATAGCTATTGAAGATAATTTAGATTTTTTCCTCCAAAAACATTAATAACTCATGTTTTCAAATTCTGTTTGCTATAAATTTAGACGAAAATATGTTTTAAAAATCCTACAGTATCATTAAGTTTTGGATTGTATTTATGTTTTAATATTTGGGTGTTGAGATAAACAACAATAGTTAAGGTCATAAACTTTAAAACTGTGAACTTTTTGAAAGCGTATTGGTATTAACTTTAAGTGTTCTCGGGCTTCTAACCAGGTAAGTAGATGGACTGACTCCAACGTTTCGAAGATGTGCAACATCTACCTGGCTAGAATCCCGAGAACTGTTAGAGTTGATACGTCGTCAGGAAACCTTTATTTTTACTTTCTCTACACGTACTATGTACATGGTGTATAAAGAAGGTATTGCACTCAACCCAAAAATTTGATACCGAGATTACACTGGAAAAATATGCTTTAGGGTCCCCTGTAACCAAATACAAGTATTTTCAGAAAAAGGTCCGCGTGTGTGTGTCCGTGTGTCCGTATGTCTGTGAACACGATAACTCAAAAACAAAAAATCGGTAAAGTACAAAACTTGGTATTTAAGTTCAGTACCTTCCAGGGATGCGACACGAAGATTTTGAGAAGAATCCCCTCACACGAAACTACCCTTACATGGAACCTTTGTTTGAACACTTTGATTTTCTCAAAAATGGCTCCAATGATTTTGATTAAAATATCAGGTATTAAGGACATTTAAATGACAAATCAAATGTAAATTTTTAATTTTCTGGGAATAGCCTCTGAAGACTGCTTCATTCCGGATGAATTTTACGGATTTTTGCATAACTGCTAAACCGTAATAGATGGAAAAAAAATTTACAACACAAAAAGATTTAGAGCACTTTAAAACACACAATTTAGGTTCTGTACATTTTCTTCGGGCAGTGCTCGTTTTTGAGATATTCCTTGTTTTTGGTTTCCCTTTAAAAACTTATACAACTCCTTTCCATACAAACAAAGGAACTCCAGTCACATAGCAACTAGCTTTTGACTATCACTTTAACCTACGGTACTTTCTTATTTCGCTTCTACTTACAAGGAAGTAAGTAATAAGACTATTTCGGCTATTTTTTTCTCGATTAGCATGAAGTAAATAGAAGCATAAGCTTTTTAAGAATAATTTGTTGCAGAGATGTAGAGAAGGTCAATTGAATGGAAGGCATTAGATTTTTATTTTAACAACCACATAAGAAATAAATATAACTTAGCTTCATTAATCACTCATATTAGAGCATCCAGTAAAAATTAAAATCTCATTAAATGGAATTTATAGCATAAATCTATTTCAAAAATCACATGCGCTTCTTTCACATGACTTTCTCTATATGCTTTCCAAATATTCTAATCTTAAATAAAATTATTTTTTTATCCATTCCACGCTAATCGAGATAAGTATTAGTAGAAATTACCATATTATTTGCTTCCTGTAAGTCCGGAAATACGGGAAAACAGTAGGCTAAAGCAATATTCTGGTTCCCAAGGTCGCTGATTCAATTCCGATGGAGGGCGAAGGATTTTTTTCTGCAGTATTCTTAGCATGGCTTCATTCGGGAACAAAGTAAAGCCGTTGGTCTCTTATCGTAGATTTACGACAGTAAAATATTCTCAAGCCTGTTAAAGAGATCTTTAAGAAAGATTAAGTTTTTCATGTTCAATATAGAATGGAACGCTGAAATGTATAACAGTTATAGAGCGACCATGATTAAAACTATAAAAATAATAAACTAAAATGAAGTTTGATGTTTAGAGCGAGAGAAATCTTTTCAAAGCTGGTCGCTATTGATATTTGTTTTTTGTTTTTTTTTTTTTATGGATTGGAGTAAAACGATATATCAAACGAATGGCGACTTCCTGTTTATGAGAAAAGCTTTATTTTAACTTGTAACCAATAACAAGGCAATAAATAACATATCTTAGAAATAGTTAAATCTACAAAAAAAAAAAAAAAAAGTGTATAAACTGTGTGTTTTAATGAACTGTATTTATATCTTCCGGTTTACCAGATACACAAAGTCATCAAGAATGAAGAGGTTATTCCTAGAAAATTCAAGATACACATTTCATTTATAGCTAAGATACCTTAAACCTGCATTTACCTGTCCTTTCGGACGCTGACACATAACACGGACCTTTTTCTAAAAATATTTTTATTCAGGGGTGTCAAAGCACATATTTCCGGTGAAATGTTTTATTAAATATTTGGGTACAATACAATACCTTCTCTACCTACTATGTACTTGTACATAAGGGGGAGGGGTAATTTAAAGTCTACATTAAAACTAATCAGCATCCGGTACTCATATTAATTCTTAACTTTCCAAATAACTTAGGAACTTGAAATCCAGGGCTACTGCAGGAGTAAAAGTAGATTGAACAAGTACATTTTAAGCAAAATTGAAACATTCCACACATATTCCGCGTAAAGGTATTACATGGTTTATACACCAATAACCATATTATGCTTCGTAGTTTACCTAAACTATATTTTCGTAAAATATTTAGCTCTATATTGATTATCTGCTGGTCATACTTGCCGAATTTAATCATACAATGACCTTCGCTAGGCCTTATGCAAACAAATCTCATTTTTTTCATTAAATTGCGTATAATTAGCTAATAACGGTAGTCATCTTTCTTTGATTACCTTTACTTTTATTCTTCTTAAAGCCAAATATTTATATAGAACTAGTGATATGTTCTAAAATTGTTCTGATATATTGCTCTGATAATCAAATATATTCAAATATATTTAATCTAAAAGCCCGATATGGATATTTTACTAGTAATGCATCTTAATAACTGTACAAACCCTAAAAATAATTTATTAGAGTCCTACTTAAACTAACCGAATTTTAGTAAAGAATATAATGAACTAAAGTTTATTCTAATGTATATATGAGTGCAAATAGCTGCAAATGGACACATTAATTAAGCGCGCTACTTTTGGGAAAAACAAAGTGCTTAAAAGAAGTTAGTGTCCTAAATAACTCTTTAAATGATAACATTTCATTTGCTTTTCTCTGTTTTAAACATGTTGTGTTTTAAAATATATTACTGAATTCATTTATCTCTAATAACAAGTATGTGTTATGCGTTCTCTAAGAGGCATGTAAATACCCCCTCATTCAGTTTTAAATATAGTAATAGATAAACACAAGCTGAGTGATAGACATATTAATCCTCGTTAGAATGTGCACTCTCCGTCAAATAAAATTGTTCTAGTACCACAGTTTCAGAAATAATCGCTGTCGTACGTTAAAGTGTTTACATTTATGGTATTATCAGCCGTCTACAGTATTAAGGCTAGTAATTAAAGTTTCACTGTGCTTGTGAAGTGAAAAAATAAAACTAAAAAACATTTATTTTCGGTGAAAAAAATTAATCTCTGAAAATATCGAATAACTGGGACAAAATTCAGTATTCTAAGAGGATAAGAATAAAGAGAAAAATAATTGGATGTGTTATGTTCACATGACATGGTCTTTCTTACTAAAACTATCTTATGCATGATAATCGAGCTCAATATTTTCAGAAATTATTTTATTACATATCTTCTTGTAGATACAACAGAAACAAGGGAATATACTAAGCTAAACCGATATTCAAATATTTCAGAGCGAGTCACTATGTGATGGCTTTGAAATTCGAGTTTCTTTGCATGAACGTGAGAAAAAAAGGCAATGGAAATTTTGCTCTTGAAAATGTATAAATTATCTGGCAATTGAAACACATAATAAGGATTATCTCGGCAATGATTAATGTTACAAGTAGTATTTAGCATCAGTTTTTCTGTTACATTCTGCACTTCTGTAAGATAACAGCTGACCTTTATAGGTGTATGTTTCTGAAACATTTACATTAAATAGAAGGAAAATTAAAGCAAATGAAATTAAGAAGAGTTCCTACCTTATACTGCTGGATTAAGTAAATAATAATGAAATCAGAAATAAATATAATATACTTAACTTGAATGCAATAATCGGACCAAACAAAACTAACGGGTATGATCATATATTACGAATGGAATGATAGAACATGTAAACATATCTTAAATTACACACCAGAAGGTTACAGAGAGAGGATGAATTCTCTCAGAATTGGAATAACCCACAAAGCCTACAGTGTTGAAGTAGATGATGATGATGATGACCTGTTTTTAAAGAGCTCTAGATGTTTTATACAGTACGATTTTGTACATCTCTTTCGGTTTACAAGCTATAAACATTCGTTAACAATGAAGAAGACTTCACAGGAATTTTGCAAAAGAAAACAAATTCTGCATTTTATTTTATATAAAATGCCTATCAAAATCACTTTTAAAGAAACCATTATTAACTAAAATTGTTTTTATGTAAAGGATAGAAAAGAGGGAAGACGCTGATGTTAAATACTAAGGTGGATATTTAACCGAATATTAATTTGAGGTATATCTTCACAGACATAAACACACACACACATGAGTCATTTTTCCAAAATATATTTTGTTGTATTCAGGTGGTCTCAAAACATGTATTTCCAGTGAAATATCAACGTACATTATTTGCTCTACTATTATTGGTAAGCAGTAAACAAAAATGTCTTAATTTTGTTTCCGAGTCGCCTGGGTGTAATATCTCTTACTGACACACCGTTTATTCGGTTTTGAAAATAGCCAGGCTCAGCCTTTAGACACGATTGAAACGATTACAACAGATATAATTCTCACAAAAATGAGAAAAAAG
This sequence comes from Hymenopus coronatus, assembly GCA_030762935.1. Lineage (NCBI taxonomy): Eukaryota > Metazoa > Arthropoda > Insecta > Mantodea > Hymenopodidae > Hymenopus > Hymenopus coronatus. Next base: position 18,982,250 of record CM060890.1, read on the forward strand.
AATGCTGAAAGAGCCGCCGACTAAGTTTTAGATAACGCATCGTTTAACTACAGAGTCTATTCAGGTGCCTTGTTTGAATTGGTATTTGGATGGCAGAAGCCAGTCTAGCACTACAATATTACATGCATTTCCCAAACATTTGTAAGTTTTACTCATTAGATTCTGGCAGCTTCCTTAGTTTGAGTTATTCTCCTTTCCCTTTTGTCTGTCTCTTTCTCACTCCGTTATCCTGTCTGCCATTCTCTCACCCCTTCCGTCTCTCTCTCTCTCTCTCTCTCTCTCTCTCTCTCTCTCTCTCTCGCTGTTCGCTCAAAAGTATTTATCCTTAAACAAAGTGTGAAGAAAAGCAGAGAAAAATTAAGAAACATATTTTCTTTATTACCGATACAAGGAAACGTATTTCATTGAAGCCACTATGATTCTGGTCACTATGAATATAGTTTGTTAATTTTCATTGTTTTACTGCAGCGAAAATAATATATCTTTTTAAATGTAATTATTATTGAGTTTATTATTAGTTTTTAATTATTTTCAGAAATTACCGAAGCTAAATATAACGACAGTAGGGTACGGTTACTAGGCACCAGAGGATTGGGCTCCAGAACTTGATCAGTGCTTGATTTAAAAAGCTATCGTGATAAGCTAAGTTTATTACTTTTACCAGCAGGTTTAAATTGAATTAAGTATATTTAATTTGGATTGAAGTGGACATTTAGGTGCACAAAATCCGTTTTTTGTTTTAATGAAGTTAAGAGGATTGATACTAGCGTGTAGCTGCTGAGACACGCGTATAACACAGAATCACAGTTGTCACTCGGCTGTCAAGTAAATGTAAATGTTATATATTTCTTATATGTTTAGTGTATTGACAGCTCTTAAAAAGATAACTCAAATTAAACAAATAATATTAAATTTACCAAACTAATAATAAGTAATGCAGTTGATGCTGATATAAATTGCTATGGCCACTGACGTCTTCCCTCAAAATTCCATTTTTTTCCTCTGCTTGAATGACGTTCCTCAGCCATCCTCCTTCATGTTCACATTGAGTATTTCTACTGGTAGAATTAAGAAGTCAGATTTCGTACCAGGGTTCCAAGTTTCGATTTATACCAGGCTTAAAAGAGCTTCACATCTGATTAGTTCGTGTGAAAGGGTAATGTTCGGAGTCCAGGTAAAACCTGTAGGTCCACTCGATTCATCCTTTCACCGGAGGTAAGGATGTGCCAACATAAATATACGATTCGAGTCATCGCTGGTTGAACAAGGTTCCCTTGAGGGTCATATAGTATATGGAAAGCATTGCGAACAAAGCAAATGTGCAGTTAAGTAGCAATTTGATATATTTTGTGAGCAGAATATCGTGCTACGTTCAAAACCACGTCGCTCATATCTGTATTTAAATAAATATATAACACGACGAAGTCAGTTGTTCGGAAGCCATTCCTAGTGGCAATTTTACCAGCTAAACCTCTAATTTGTCTAGAAAATTGACATGTAGATGCTGCTATTATTTCCATTGTCTATTATTAAATCTTTGGACATCTTACTCCGTGGCTTTTCCCATGGAAACTCCGTTTTTTAGAATAAACTGGTTTATGGTAAACTTCAATAAACATTTTCGCTGTATGTGTCATAAAATACGATGACGAATTATTTTTATGGAAATTACTTTACTTCTTAACAGGTATAATGCATTTTATGAGCATAAATTTAAAAAACTTAACTTTTGAGGGATATAAGAGTACATAGAAATACTGCATTATCATATTTCAGAAAAATACTAACTAAATGCTTCAACTGAACGATGACATATGGGGATATCAGTATAAACAATATGGAGACTTTCACTATACTAAAACCTATCTACTTAGATACAAAAGACTAATAATGACTTTAATTACATGTAGATCATTTGGCTTAGAAGTAAATATTTGGCCACTCATCTTGCCACGAAGGAAACCTATAATGATATACAGTTTGCTGGTATAGTTAAAACAATATTAATTTCAGTTACTTAAACGCTACAAATGTTAGATGGCGAAAAATAAGCATATTCACAAAAATAACTGTCAGTACTTCAACAGTGTCGAAATGTAGTTGTTTTAGTAGAGTGTTTAACGTTATAGTATATCATCGCAGGCGGTGAACACTGATTATATATGAAATGAATTATGATAATAATTGAGAAAGGAATTTTCGGAAGGAAACTTTCCTGCCTATTGAGTTTTTTAGTTTTAGTTTTTTCAGCTATGAGGACTGAGGAAAGCCTACACCTCAGTAAGGATAACCAATCTAGAGAACGCAGACATCCAAATCACGAGTCTATCCTTAACAACCTCGTACATTATTTGTCTCTATCGTTGTGCTACGAAAATCCACCCACTATTTTTTTCGATAGCAGTATATGCTCGTCCTTCTATACTTATGATACTGAACTACTTGTTTACATATAATGTAATTTATACAATCAGTCATTGTTAACTAATTGAAACTAGTTTACGAGTATGTTGCTAATATGGAGCTTATTTGCCATTACAGCCCGAGGTAAGAAGAAGATGCTGAAGATGCTGCTTCCCATCCTCCTTGGTGTTGGTGCCAAGATGATGTTGATTGTACCTCTGGGCATCCTCTTTGTTGGTTTCCTTGCATTCAAGGCTCTCATTGTCTCCAAACTCGCGCTGGTGATCGGCGCAATCATCGCCATCCAGAAGTTTTTCGGAGGCGGCGGCGGTTTTGGCAAGGCCGGTTGGAATAACGCTGCCAGTTCTGCTGGTTGGAGTTCAGGGGCAGTAGGAGGCGGCGGTGGTGGCTGGAATAGCGGAGGCAATGCAGGCGGGTGGAGCAGCGGTGCAGGAAGCTCTTCTGCAGGTTACTACCGTAGCTTTGATGCCCATGACATGGCTTACAAGGCACAAGCTCCTGCTCAGTAATACTTTACGACCAGCACTGAATTTTATGTCGTAGTTATTTATCACATCAAATGGTTTACTGGAGTAAATGTTACCGCTCAAGGACGAGAAAATAATTTCAAGGAGAAATTTCGTCTTCTAACCTTTGCATCGTCATTGCAGTTTTCTTCTCCGCCCCAAAAATGACATCGATCATATTCTTGCAGAATGCAAAGCAATTAAATGTAAACTGGTTAATAAATTGGTGAATTTCTTTTCTCTTTGATTCACATATTAATCATATTTCAAGGTTATTCCACATAAAATTATAATAATTTATTTCGTATACATTGGTATTTAAAATCCATAACTGCATTTGAAACAACATTCTACCAAGCTTTTGCACTACTACATGATCATTTGAATTAAAATCAGTATTCTCTTGATGTAATCGAATTCCTTTTATTCAGATATAAGCATCATATAAGCAGTGTAAAAGACTAGAATGTACTTAAAATCATTCATTTTCTAATCATAGTTCAAACTTAATTTTCTTTAATTATTTCCTAGTCGTAGAACTGTTGATTAGTTATTATAATTTCTTTGTAAGCCAAAACATGTCGTGGTTAATATTTATTATTATTAGTTAAGTTATGAATAATTTAATTATAGCTCTTTTAATACTAAGTATCACAGAAATGGATGATGTAGTTGTCCAGCGCAAGCACGACAAAGGACTTAGTTTTCTTAATAACCAACCTTTTCTGACATTACGTACCTTCTTAGCTATCATATAATTAAATGTACTGTAGATACAGTGGTTCCAAGTACATTTTAATACGTATATTAATTTAGAGCGTCGTGTACACTGCGCTTTATAGAGATGAGTTTAGAAGTTAGTTGACAAAATACTACATACAAACCAAAATAACGAAGACGCTAGTACTGACCTTTTATTGTTTAAAGTTACCAACTTTAGCTTAACCATATACTGTGAGAATATTGCATTTTCTTTTTTGCGTGAAAATGTACTTGTCTTTGACTGACATATACTGCAGCCTCCCATGTGCCAAGTGTATTTATTATAATCTGTGAATTGTAATTTTCAAATAAACAGTATTGTTTTTTAATTTTCTTTATCTCATTGTCCATATCTTCCAAATCCTAACTAGAAACCACATTTTGTAGGACTCTACATATCTTTATTGAAACAGAACTACAATTTGGTCGCTGAGACCCATGATAAGGTCATATTGTCAGCCTATTCTCTGAGGTAGTTCAAGTGCTTGTCCTTTTAAAAATGCAAGTTTTCAGATGTGTCTGGGTTTTATATATATTGTAGCTATATTATAAATATTTTAGGTTTGCAATTACACATATTATAACAATTTAAAAAAAAAAAAACAAGTCAACATATACATTGACAGAACTGGTCTTATTACTTACTTCTTTGTGAATAGAAGGGACGTAAGGGAGTAGACTAGGCTAAAGTATAGACACATCTTTTAAAAGCCAGTTGCTAGTGAAACAATTGAAATTCGGTTCTCTTTGCTTACTAGGAGTAAACAAATGAGAGACGAAAAGAAGTGTGATTCCGTTTGAGAAAAGTTTAAGTACCTTAAAGCTGAAAAAATATCTCGGAATATCTCGAAAACAGTTAACTACAAAAAATGTATATGGCATAAATTGTGTGTTTTAATGAGATATATATTTTTGTGTAGTAAGTTTATTTCTATATCTTACGGTTTATCAGTTTTACAAAAGTTATATAAAGTCATTCAGAATGAAGTGACCTTCAGAGTCTATTCTCAAGAAATTCAATATATACATTTCGCGAAACATGAAAATATCTTATATGCCATTTTAATAAAAATCTTTAGAGCTATTTTTGAGATCAGAAAAATTTTCGAAAACTTTTCCATGAAAGTGGGAGATGGGGTGGAGGGATTTGTTTTTAAAATCTTCACGTTGCTCCTTGGAAGATACTGAACTTAAATACTAAGCTTGGTATTTAACTGACTTTTGGTTTTCAAACTATGCTGCCCATAGACACACAAACACACACACAGACTCACACGGACATGTTCCTAAATTTTTTATTCAGGGGTCCTCAAAACATGTATTTCCGGTGAAATCTTGATATCAAAATAACTTCTCTATCCACTATGTACATTGTACATACGGGCTAGAGAGATGAAATTGTCTTAAAATCCTATAAATTATTTGAAAAACTATTATGTTGGGGGATCTTCATTTAATGTAGAAAATTCGAGCTTTATGATGTGATATATGCGTTTCTAACCAACATTCTGAATTCAAGCCGCACACGTTCGGATAATGTGTAGAATTCGTTATAATATGATGACGATATACGTTAAACTTCGTTAAAGACTTTGAAGGCAATTCATTTAAAGTAAAGATAAATAAATTCCGGTTTGATTTTCGTGTTAGAGTGAACTCAAGATATATATTGTATAAAATATTGTATATGTTGTTTTCGAATTTTTATAAATGTATTGTAAAACTCTTATTATGTCCTCTTTATCTTGCCTTCGTGCATCAGAAAGGATTAAAAGAGTGCTATTATTAAAGTCTTTGGAATGCAGTAGATTATGATAAGATTTATTTGACACATAGGATGAGTCTCCGTATGGTATCTAGTTCTGTGCATATTCTTAGAGGGGGTAGCGAGCAGACTCACAAATTGTAAATGTGTCCAAGTTTTAACCTACTCAGTGGTTCGGCCGCGCCGTAGCTTAGACCACTCACCTCTCACCAAGGCGGGCTTCTAGACGACCTCATATGGGATTTCTGGTGAATAAAGAGGGCAGAGGCGAGTTTTCTCCGGTTCCCCTCGCCATCACATTCCTCTGCTGCTCTGTCTTCCTTTCATATATCAGTGTCATTGCCCGCGGTGCTATAAGTAGTAAAAGCGGAAGTTAAACACTATAAAAAATGCTCCGTGGTCAGTTCACAATTAATTCCTGCGTACGTTAGGCTTATTGAAGCCATGGTCTACGAAAGTTGTGTTAATCTTGAGAGGCCATAATCGGGTATCTAACAGTTACAGCTCTAAGGGTATGGTTTTCACCTACGAAATTGTATTTTTCTTTCTCTATACGTACTATGTACATAGTGTATAGAGATGGTATTACACTCCACCTAAAAGTTCGATACCGAGATTTCACCGGAAATATATGCTTTAGGGTCCCCTGTATCGAAAAAAAACATTTTAAAAAAAAGGTCCGTGTGTGTGTGTGTGTGTGTGTCCGTGTGTCTGTGAACACGATAACTCGAAAACGAAAAGTCGGTAAAATACCAAACTTGGTATTTAAGTTTAGTATCTTTCAGGGATGCGACATGAAGATTTTGAGAAACATTCATGAATATCGTTAGACCTACTTTTGAGAACATGAAAGTTTTGAAATGTTTTTTATGCAAAGGGCAGATTAGGTGGGGGAATTTTCTTTTAATATTTTCGTGTCGCTTCTTTGCAAGATTCTGAACTTAAATGTCAAGTTTGGTATTTTACCAACTATTCGTTTTCGAATTATCGTTTTAGCAGACACACGGACGGACACACAAAAAACACGCACACTCACATACATACAGGACGTGTTTATAAAAATACTTTGTTTGTTATTTTGATTCAGGGAACCTCAAAACATATAATTCCGTGAAATATCGACTTCGAATTTTTGGATCGAAGTCATTGCCTTCTTATACACTATGTTCATAGTACATGTATAGAAAATAGAAATATAATATTATTTGCTGTTGCAAACGCTTACGTATGTATGCTAAGTTACAAAAATTGCAATAGTCCTTTTGTTTAAAAAACATGCATAAAAATTTAAGTATTCTTAAAAAAAAATAAAAAAAACCTTGGGTTTTATTCACTATGTATTTTCCAATTCATTTATTTGAAAACTGTTCTGACAAAATGTTGCTCTTAATTATTATTCCTGTTAATCCAAATAAATATTTACATATTGTATATTTTCATTTCATATTTCGCTATAGGAGGAAGGAAAAGGTGTGTATGTTTCTGAAATGATGGTCAAATCTTTAAAAAATAGATGGCAATATTCTGGTTTTACATTTTTTATGGTTTTTCCTGAACATCGCGAGAAACAATCAAACGTCTAGTTTGCTGATACAAAAATTTTAACTTATTTTGTAATTTAAATCAATGATAGGTAATAAAATCTGGATAAATAGTCAATTTCATAAAAATATGTTTGGCCTAAATCGTGGGCGATCGTAATTTTTGTCTTTTTCTTAGGCTAGTAGATTATACCAATGTGTGCAAAAGAGAAATTTGCAGATCATTCGCAGAAAATTCATCATGTAGATACTTATTACTTTCTGTATACTACTCACCGAAAATATATGTTTTGAGACCCCTTGAATCTAAAAAAAAAGCATTTTTAGAAAAATGTCCGTGTATGTGTCTGTCTGTCTGTTTGTGTGTGTGTATGTGTGCACGTGTGTGTGTCTGTGGGCAGCTTAGGCCAAACACGAAAAGATCGTTTAAAACCAAACTTGGTATTTAAGTATGGTATTTTCCAAGGATGCAACACGAAGACTTTGAAGAAAATTCCCCCACCGCAAACTACGCTTTACATGGAAAAACTTTCGAAAATTTTGATTTTCTTAAAATGGCTCTAACAATTTTGGTTAAAATCTCTTATATTTAAGATATTTATTTGCCAAATAAATTGTATATCTTGAATTTTCCGGGAATAATCTCAAAACACTTCTTTATTTTGGATGACTTTTACTGAATTTTGCATGAGGGATAAACCGTAAGAGACAAACAAAAACTTACTACAAAAGAAATGTATATCAGGACAAAGCACACAATTTATATTAAATAACTTTTTTACGTGGAGTTGATAGTTTTTGAGGTATTTCTTATTATTCGCTTCAGCTTAGAAAAACATATACTTTTCTCATACAGGAATTTGTCAACTCGAGTACATACATACAAAGGAACTTCAGTCACATGGCAACCATTTTTAGACTATCTCATTAACCTATGGTACACCCTTATTTCGCTTCTACTTACAAGGAAGCACATAATAAGACTATTTACGCTAATTTTTTCTCGATTAGTATGAAGTAAATAGAAAAAAAAAAGCTTTTTAACAATAATTTTGGGTAGAGATGTAGAGAAAGCCATGTGAATAGAAAACATCAGATTTTTTTCGTTGAGTTGGCCGATTTTGAGATTTTCCTTCTTATTGGTTTCAGTTTTAAAACACTTAAAGTTATCTCATACGGGAATTTGCCAACTCCTGGCCATGCACAGAAACAAATTTCAATCTTATAGGAATAGCTTCAAAAACATTTGTAGTTTTAATCTAGTTTATTCCCTAATGGCCCTTCTACTTATAAGGCAGTAATTAACACGATTATTTGTGCTATCTTCTGTTTATCTTGATTAGTACGAAGTAGAGTGCAGGATTAGCTTTTGTAAGTATAATCTGTTGCAGAATAGCTAGGGAAAGTAATATGAATGGAATATATCAGATTTTTTCATGTAAATGTCTTATAAAACTTATATATATATATATATCCGTATATGAATGGAATATATCAAATTTTTTCATGTAAATGTCTTATACAACTTATATATATATATATATATAGGTAAAATAATAAAAATGTTATTTTACCAAAATATTAGTTTTTTATAAAATAGTAATTGTCGAATATTTTCCAAGTTCTGAATAGATATATGCGGTATTTCTTGAAAATAATTACCCGTTACAAATCCTTGAAGGAAGATAAAATTGATTACCAAGTTCAGTATTTATTCGATATACATTTCGTACAATGCACATAGTGGGCAGACAAGGTTTGCATTCCACACAAAACTTTATGATAATATTTGAACGGAAATACATATTTTAAGGCCCCTTAAATCACATTTTAGAAAAAAGGTCTCTTTCTGTGTCATTGTGTCAATATGTCTGTCTGTAAGTCTGTGAACAGTATAACTCAAAAACGAAAATTCTATTTGATATAAAACTTGGTGTTTCATTTCTTTATTTTCCAAGTAAGGGAAGATGTTTATGAAAAACTACGCCCCCACTATGCTTTATATGGAAGGTTTTTAGAGATGTTCTATTTTCCTAAAAATGTCTCTAATGAGTTTGAATAAAAAACGTATATTGAAGTTATTTATATGGCATTATAAGCAGCTCTAAAAAAACAAATTCTTATAAGAAATAACATTACCATTCACATTCAACCAATCAAACAATAAAGGTATAAGTCATATAGATCCTGAAAATTAATTGCTCCATAACGTTTAAATAATTCTAATAATCTAAGGAAACGAATCAATTAAATTTACTGGCAATACTCTCTAAAGTTCTGTTTATTCTGAATCACTTTTCCAAAACTGGTAAATCGTGAGAGATAGACAGAGCAGATGTATATATCGTCAAAGCACACAAATACGTTTCTATTTTGGAGCTAACCATTTCCAAGATATTGCTTATTAATGGTTTGAATGTTCCAATACTTATACTGTTCTCAAATGGGAGGTTGTTGTTCAGTATCAAGCAACGAGATAGAAGTCGCCCTCCGTGGTCTATAGGCAACATGCTAGTTTCTAGTTCCCCCGGGTTCAAACCTGGTGGACGGCGACGAGTTTCTTCGGGTTTAAAAATAATTAGCATAGCCTCCTCGGGAAGCAAGAATGATCCAATGTCGTAGACTTACGTCACATAAAAGAACCTCGAGCTTCTGAGCAAAATTAAGCGGTATTTCACACACAATACAGAATGGGACGTTGAGAACCACAGCAGTTAAAGACCATAAATAAATAAAGAAACAAATAAATCAAAATAAATAAAGAGATTGGAAGATTTGTCTATCTTGAATATAGTCTTTACTATTTGACTATCGCTTTAGGTTGCTGTATTTTCTTATTGCCCTTGTAAAGGGAAATGATATGTAATAGAACCATGTATGCCAATATTGATTTTGATAAGATTTAATTAATGGCGTGTTATTTATGGACGCTGTTTAACTACAGTGGCTCTCAACATCCCAGTCTATATTGGGCGTGAAAGACCGCTTAATTTTGCTCAGAGGCCTCACTATCAGACTCGGGGTTCTTTTACGTGCCGTAAATTTCTGACACGGGACCAACGGCTTTACTTCCCTTCCAAAAGAAGCCATGCTAAGGATTTTTAAGCCCGAAAAAATCCATCGGCGGCTTTGAGCTCACGACTATGGGTATATGAAGTTAGCATGGAAACCATTACATCACGGAGGGCGACATTTTGGTAAGCATGAAGTAGATAGTAGAATAAACTTTTGTAAGAATAGTTTTTTGCAATATAGGAATAAAAATGTATATGAATGTAGCTTATCAGCTATGCAGATATGGCTTAATGTAACTCAAATACAGACATATATTGTCACAAAATATTTGCTCGCAAATCCATTTTCTTTTTTCTTCTGGGTACTCGATAGCTTAAAACAAATTTCTTTATTATTATTATTATTATTATTATTATTATTATTATTATTATTATTATTATTATTATTATTATTATTATTATTCCTTACAACGTGGCTGTGAATATAGGGTCAGTGTCTTCCTACGTTTTACGCGTCGTACTCATTTACTGTATTCGTTACGTACACTGCACAATTGTACATGTTAGGAAGGGAAAAAAATCGATAATCCAAATTTCGCTGGAAATAAATGTTTTGGGAACATCTGAAATAAAATGACAAAAAAAAAGGAATTTTATAAAACGCCCATGTGAGCATGTATATATGTTTGTATACATATAACTCAAAAACGAAAAGTCAAATAAGAACCAAACTTGGCATTATTTTATAGCTTCTAGGGATACAACGAGAAGATTCTCAGGAACATTTTCAATTTTATAAAGAATTGTTCTAAGAATTTTGATTAGCAATTTTGATACAATTTATATATATATACATATATATTTATGTGTCAAAAATGGTATATATATATATATATAAATATATATATATAAAAATATTTAACCTCACAAACCGCATGTATTCTGGGACTAGTATTTCAAGCCCTCTTCATTCTGGATTACTTTTGTATAACTAGTAAATCGTAACAGATAGATAAACTCTTTCTGCACGGAAACTGCAGATATTTTGAAAACACACACTTTTTGGCAACTACATTTTTTGCGAGTTAACCGTTTACAAGATATTGCTCCTTTTTGTTTGAATTTCCGAATACTTATATGTTTCCCAATTGAGGAATCGTGATTCCAATCTCTGCTTTATTTTTCTTTTCATTCATCCTAGTTATGCAAATAGAACGTAATTTCAAGACTATCATAGAGTGACCAGTTCTTGAAGGGTTTCATTATCTTTTTAGCATTACTAGCTTATTTCCTTTGTACATACAAATAAATAAGTCATGAAACCATTTCTGTTAATGTATTTACCAAAGAGAAGTATATTCTGTTATAAAGTGTGTTGGGAAAACGCAACATTTCTTAAAACAAGTTTATGTTTTGTTATATGTTTTCGTAAACTTCCACGGCCAATATTAAAATTATCTTGGTCCAGAGTTTCCGGTGTAGACCGCGTCTTAAGGCTAAAATCTGCCGACGTTTCGCCCATCTTATGATAAGGCTTCCTCAGGGCTAACTGCGTCTGGTCCGGCTGGCGTACAACAAGAAGGTGCAGCAATGGGATCTCCTATCTCGCCGATTGTGGCTAATATCTTCCTTGAAGATTTTGAAAACACGGCCTTGGACACTTGCCGACTCAAACCGGATATGTGGTTAAGATATGTGGATGACACTTTCGTGGTATGGCCACATGGATTGAACAACATCCCAGAGTTCCTTGAACATCTAAACAGTCTTCATCAAAATATACAATTTACTATGGAACTAGAACATAACCAAAAATTACCATTTTTAGACGTTCTAGTAGAGCGAAATTCAGCAAGCAAAACAGTGCATTGTTCAGTTCACCGAAAGGCTACACATACAGACAGATACATAGATGCCACATCCCACCACCCCATTTCAGTAAAACGAAGCATGGTCAAAACTCTGTTCCAACGAGCTACGCGTATTTGTGACCCAAATCTTTTAACTGAAGAGAGACACCACTTACAGGAAGTGTTAAAAGCCAACGGATACTCAAAAACCGACATAAAATACTGGGGAAAGAATGCCAAAAAACCACAAAAAGAAAAAGAAAAACAAAAGACAAGATGGGCTCGCCTTCCTTTTGTTCAGGGCACCACTGAAAGGATTGGCAAAATTTTACTCAAACACGGGATTAATACTCGGTACAGCACGGTTCGGAAGTTACAATCCACCCTCAGACCAGTAAAAGACAAATCCAACCCACTACTTAAGCCAGGAATTTATAAAATAACCTGCGATTGCGGCAAAGCATATATAGGTCAGACCGGAAGATCGGCAATCACACGTCGAAAAGAGCACATCAGAAGCCTCAAACTTAATCAGCCTGAAAAGTCCGCTCTCTCCGAACATGCTATTGAAACTGGCCATCACATTGATTTTGATAACATGAAATTATTGGTACCATGTGAAGACTACAAACATCGCATTATACGCGAAAGCATAGAAATAATTAAAGAAGAACATAAAGTTAACAGAGACAATGGAAAAAGTTTGAACACCATCTGGAGACCTCTGCTAAGAAAAGCATCCCACCTTGCGGCCAGTGAGCCAATAGGAATACAGAAAGCAGCGACCCCAGCCATTGGCCAAACGATAACCAATGGCAACACAGGAGGGCGGTACTTGGCATGTCCCAACTACAGTATAAAAGAAGGTACGCCAGCCGGACCAGACGCAGTTAGCCCTGAGGAAGCCTTATCATAAGATGGGCGAAACGTCGGCAGATTTTAGCCTTAAGACGCGGTCTACACCGGAAACTCTGGACCAAGATAATTTTAATATTGGCCGTGGAAGTTTACGAAAACATATAACACACCTCTACGGGGAGAGAATGTATAAGAAAACACAACTGTTCTGCCAACTGCGGAAGAAGAAACTACGACTTATTTCACAATTAACCTTCCTAAAACGATGCAGAGACCAACATGTAGTTCCGACGTTTGTACAGTTGAAACACCACATCAACACCAGATATGCACGCAACATAATACGGAAAGCCTCGCTCAGTCTACTAAGGGAGAGAATAGCCTTTACAAGACGAGAGTTACATTTTACAGAGACAGAATTGTATGGAATGCATCACCTGCTTGCTACCGATTTAGAAGAAAACGACTGGAATACTTTGGAGAAAATTTCATACACATTAGCATACCAGACAGCATATATTGCTGAAGATAGGCAACGAAAAAAATTTCAAACATTAAAAAAGAAACAATATCCATTGGAACACAAATTAGATATAGAAAGGTTAGTGGTCAATGTTTCAAAAATCACTCTAGACGAACCCACGACACAAGTCCTAGCAAAGGGACTAAAGTTTGCTATCACACCCCGGCATATACCGATGGAGGAGTTTATTACTGGAATAGAGGCTTCACTTACTGGCTTACCAGAGGAGACATCCAATGATATCAGAATGGACACTTACAAGGTACTCAAACACGCAAAAGTTCCCAAAGCAAACATCACTCATGCGGAACGTCAAGCCCTCAAAAGCATTGCTACCAACCCAGACATCGTAATCTTACCAGCAGATAAAGGCAACGCTGCTGTCGTGATGGACACTGAGGATTATGTAGAAAAAATGACACACCTACTGCAGGATACAGCGTATAAGAAAGTAGAGAAGAATCCAATAAACAAACTAGAACGAACCACAATTTCGGTAATAAAAAATTCTTCAATACCAACAGAACAACAAAAACGTCTCCTCCCTCATGACTCTCGTACACCGACGTTCTATGGGCTGCCTAAAGTTCACAAACAAAACATCCCATTGAGACCAATCGTCAGTGCCATAGGCTCACCCACTCATGAACTCGCCAGATTTCTAGCCAAGGGTCTCCAACCACTAGTGGGCAAGACAGACTCTTTTGTCAGGGACTCCGGCCATTTTGTACAAATACTCCGGAATTTTACCTTTGAAGAGCACCACATCTTAGTCAGCTTTGACATAAAATCTCTGTTTACTCGCATCCCAGTTGAAGAAGCTCTTAGATCCGTACAACAAAGAATCAGCATTAACCATCTCCCAGAAGACTGGACCGACCTTGTTGCCCACTGTATAACCAATACGTATTTCTCATACCAAGAAGACATCTACCAACAACAAGAAGGTGCAGCAATGGGATCTCCTATCTCGCCGATTGTGGCTAATATCTTCCTTGAAGATTTTGAAAACACGGCCTTGGACACTTGCCGACTCAAACCGGATATGTGGTTAAGATATGTGGATGACACTTTCGTGGTATGGCCACATGGATTGAACAACATCCCAGAGTTCCTTGAACATCTAAACAGTCTTCATCAAAATATACAATTTACTATGGAACTAGAACATAACCAAAAATTACCATTTTTAGACGTTCTAGTAGAGCGAAATTCAGCAAGCAAAACAGTGCATTGTTCAGTTCACCGAAAGGCTACACATACAGACAGATACATAGATGCCACATCCCACCACCCCATTTCAGTAAAACGAAGCATGGTCAAAACTCTGTTCCAACGAGCTACGCGTATTTGTGACCCAAATCTTTTAACTGAAGAGAGACACCACTTACAGGAAGTGTTAAAAGCCAACGGATACTCAAAAACCGACATAAAATACTGGGGAAAGAATGCCAAAAAACCACAAAAAGAAAAAGAAAAACAAAAGACAAGATGGGCTCGCCTTCCTTTTGTTCAGGGCACCACTGAAAGGATTGGCAAAATTTTACTCAAACACGGGATTAATACTCGGTACAGCACGGTTCGGAAGTTACAATCCACCCTCAGACCAGTAAAAGACAAATCCAACCCACTACTTAAGCCAGGAATTTATAAAATAACCTGCGATTGCGGCAAAGCATATATAGGTCAGACCGGAAGATCGGCAATCACACGTCGAAAAGAGCACATCAGAAGCCTCAAACTTAATCAGCCTGAAAAGTCCGCTCTCTCCGAACATGCTATTGAAACTGGCCATCACATTGATTTTGATAACATGAAATTATTGGTACCATGTGAAGACTACAAACATCGCATTATACGCGAAAGCATAGAAATAATTAAAGAAGAACATAAAGTTAACAGAGACAATGGAAAAAGTTTGAACACCATCTGGAGACCTCTGCTAAGAAAAGCATCCCACCTTGCGGCCAGTGAGCCAATAGGAATACAGAAAGCAGCGACCCCAGCCATTGGCCAAACGATAACCAATGGCAACACAGGAGGGCGGTACTTGGCATGTCCCAACTACAGTATAAAAGAAGGTACGCCAGCCGGACCAGACGCAGTTAGCCCTGAGGAAGCCTTATCATAAGATGGGCGAAACGTCGGCAGATTTTAGCCTTAAGACGCGGTCTACACCGGAAACTCTGGACCAAGATAATTTTATGTTTTGTTTTGCTTTTGAACGTATAATTTCAATCGTGTAACAATAAAGGTAATTTATATATTAAAAGCTTCTTCCTACTGAATATCACAATATCCATAACAAGCAACATTCCATCTAGAAAACACAACAAAATGCTTTTAGCTTGATGTTCCAATAAAGCAGGAAATACTCATAGAAATACAAATGATACACCTCAGCTGAACCTACTGCAGGCCTGTGCCTTATGATACAGCTTAATACGAGTTGATATGTGTCAGCCACTACCATTTTTTGTTTCTTTTTTTCCTACTCTTGGGATCAGAGAACAAGAAATAACAACAGATGACAATATGCCTGTGGATCACATATTATCCTGATTATATTGTTTTTATTGTAAAATAAATGCTTGATTCTATACTTATAATTTTTGGGGAAATCCTATTCCAACAAGAATGGTTAAATGATAGGGTTTGGATGGAATGAGATGATCTACAGCTTTTAACGTGCATGGCGAACAGCCTTGGAGCAAGTCTGAGGGACAGACTAGGACAACTTCGACTTAAAACCCATTCCTAAAACATATTTTAAAATACTTAGATAACATTTAAAATATATAACATTATTCCTCTGTAGTCTCTTAAAATTGATAGCCCACTTAAGTATTAAGTTTCAAAAATGTTGCAACGATTTGAATTGACTCTCTAAAATAGAAAATATGCAAAATCTACTTTGAAAATCATCTGAATATACCATTATTTTTCTGTAGAGCTAGAGTCTATATGTCAAGTTTAAAATTATGTGTTACATTCATATGACTTTCCCTACCTATTCCAAAACTAACTACTCTCTGAAAAGAGGCTCTGAATCACTATTCATTCTGGATGCTTTTGAATGGTAAACCACAAGAGAGAGAGAGAGACCAAATGCTACTACACAGATAATGTAGATCTCCCTAAAATACACATTTATGTCAAATAAATGTTTTGTTTTTGTAGTTAACTATTTTCGAGATATTCTTTTTTATTGGGTTAACATTCTCACTACGTGTACTTTACTCAAATGAGAAGTTATCATTCGTTTTTTCTTTTTTCCCCACCCTAGACACAAATTAGAACGAAATGTCAAGCCCATCACTTAGTGACCAGCGGTTAAAACATTTCAGGTGAATTTCTTTATATCCCTGAATAAATAAGGACATTTGTAGTAAACCATTTGTGCTAATGGTATGTTGATTGTTATTAATTAGATATAATAATAAGTTTTTACAAGAATAATTTGTTGCAAAATAAATAGAGGGAGTTCTGTGAATAAAACACTTCAGCTTTTTATTACTTTCTCCATACGCACTATGTATTGCACTCCACCCAAAAATTCGATACCGAGATTTCACCGGAAATATATGTTTTAGGGTCACCAATATCCAAAAGAAGCATTTTCACAAAAAGGTCCATGTGAGTGTGTGTGTGTGTGTGTCCGTGTGTCCGTGTGTCCGTGAGAAAAATCCCCCCACCCCCAACTACCCTTTACATGGAACTTTTTTCGAAAATTTTGATTTTCTCAAAAATGGCTCTAACGATTTTGATTAAATTTTCGGATATTAAATATATCCACCTGACAAATGAAATGTATATCTTGAATTTTCTGGAAAAGCCTCTGAAGAGTAGTTTATTCTGGATGAATTTTACTGAATTTTGAATAACTGCTAAACCGTAAGAGATGGACAAAAACTTACTACACAAAAAATGTAGAGCACATTAAAACACACAATTTATGTTATATACATTTTTTCGTGGAGTTCGTCGTTTTTGTGACATTCCTTATTTTTGGTTTCTGCTATGAAAAACGTATTCTTTTCTCATACAGGAACTTGTCAACTCCTATCCATATAAACAAAGGAACTTCAGTGACATAGCAACCAGCTTTTGACTATCACTTTAACCTACGGTTGTCCCTTATTTCGCTTCTACTTACAAGGAAGCGAGTAATAAGACTATTTCTGCTATTTTTTTCTGATTAGCATAAAGTAAATAGAAGTATAAGCTTTTTAAGAATTATTTATTGCAAGGATATGGAGAAAGTCATGTGAATGGTACACATCAGATTGTTTTAACTAATCTAACAATAGTGTAGTATAATGTGTATGCCGATACAGCAATAATAATTATATCCACCAACGCACAAAAATTACTGAATTAATTAATATCATCTTTGCTTATATGCAATAACCCGCTTCTTAATGCTAAACAAGAAACTGATGGCAAAAAGAGAATATTAATTAATATTTTCAACAACCGATAATTGATTATTTATTTACTAAGAAAAAAATGTTCAATCATTAATGTCTAAGTTTTTGATTTGCTAGACAAAGGTATCTTTATTTGTATTTTACCTTCATGCTATTTAAATAAGTAGAGTTATGAGCTCAATAATTCCTTTTATTGTGTTTATCGCCCCTTCTTATTATATATGGCTACACAGGCGATGGACGCTACTGATGTATAAAACTGGAAAAGGATGCTTTGGAAGTTATAGAAGAGCTTCCCGACATTTTACTGATTTTATGACTAAGAAAAACCTGGCAGATTGTCCAGGGAGGATGAAAATGCACAATTCCAAGTTATTTAATTACGCAAGCCACCTTTAATTTGAGGAAAAATCGGAGAATTTTAAACCATTGTCCCTATACACTGCGACAAACCATATTAAGCAACTACTATAGTTTCCTGATTTTAATTAGGGGTTATTAGTTACAAACTTCATACGATATGAAGAAACCAAGTTAAACGAATTTAACCTTTTTATACAAATACTGATTCACCCCAGTCTGTAATATTTCGTTTTGAACTGCACGAATTTTAAATTTGATATGGAAGTGGAAACCTTTTGTACTAAGAGGTATGTTATTGTATGAAAGCTTAGGCAGAAATAACTTTGCTCTTTTTACTTGTGGTTTAAAATTATCTTAGCTACTGGGGTTTGAAAGTGTAATGATTATATTTCGAAGAAGAGCGCAAAGAACGTCGTTACTGATAACAAAACTTCGGTAAACATTTTCCGCAAGTTCAATTTAGAAAGCAGTAAACGTGCTTTGTCTTACTTACCTTCTCTGCAATCAGCGAGTAGCGTTTCTGCTACACATTCCAAAGGTCCAGAGTTCTAAGAACCTGAGTATCATTTCACCCACTTCATTCATCTTCCGATGGGCAAATAAAAAGTTTTTTGATAGAAATTTTATATATTTTACTACCAATGTCTTAAATTAGTATCTCACGTTTTCACATTAACAGTAATAATTGATATGCGCATTTTTAGCAAAATATATCGGGAAAACTGTTTTATTAATAATATTATTAATTATTAATGCCATACCTTTATTTTTTTCTACTTAGTACATGCTAGGTAGAGACGATATTATATTCATCCCGAAAATTCTATACCGAGATTTCACGTTTGAGGGTTCCCTGTAAATAAAAGAGGCATTTGTCATAAAAGGGCCGCACGCTCATGCTCGTGTGTATGTGATCATGTGTCTGAAAACACGAGCACTCAAAAACGAAAATTAATATTGATATTTAAATTCACCATCTTTCAACGATGCGTCACGAAAATTATCAAGAACACACTCCCATTTCAAATCATCCTTTGGATTGCAAAATTTTCGAAAAATTTTAATCTCTCAAACATGCCTGTAACTATTGTGATTAAAACACCGTATATTGGAGATACTTATATGCCAAATGAAATGTAGATCTTGAATTTTCAGGGAGAAATCTCTGAAGTACTTTTCATTCTGGACGATTTTTGCATAACTGGTAAACCGTAAGGGAGAGAGAGATAAAAACATGCTACAAAAAATGTAGACCTCATTAAAACACAGTATTTATCTGACATACATGCTTTGCAGTTAAACATTTCCGAGATATTCCATGTTATTGGTTTGATTTTAAAATACTTAAAACTTTTCTCCTCAGAAATTTGTCAACTCTTGTCAATATGAAAGAAACTAATTTCAATTGCATAGCAGCATAGCAACAAGGAACTAAGTAATAAGGCACTTTGTGCTAATCTTTATTTTTATTAGCATGAAATAGGTAGAAAAATGAGCTTTTTAAGAATAATTTGCAACAGAGAGGTATAGAAAGTCATGGGATTGTGATATCACATTTTTGTATGTATAATCAAAACTGTACAAATGATATATAAACTTTCCATATGTTTGTTATGCATAGTTTTCTAGTTGACATTATGAAAACACTCATAATTTTATACTATAAGGATAATACTGTCTATTCCCTTAATTAGAGAAATTTATTCTCACAAGTAACAAGAAAAACTTAAACTTCTGTTGATATCAATGTTATATCAACCCCTTAAGTAAGGATACCGTTTGAATGAGAGCCATCATCTCTAAAACTCGCATCATGCTAGCATGGAAAATTACTCCTAATTGAAACCATAAGGACACGCCAATGCAATACGGATAATGCACGCTCTAAATGGCACACATAGATAGACCACTTTACATAATGGCGCTTAGACCTGGATAGCGAAAATTTAGGTCTCTTTCAATCAGAGCATTTTGTCGAAAGCCCATATATATGGGTAAACGGGTACAAAGAAGTTTATTTTGAAGACGAATGTCTTTGTCAACCTATCCAGTGGTAAGCTAAGTGGGATTGTGAATAACAAAGGCGATGCAGTTCTATATTTCTACGTGATACTCCGCTGAAAGAAGTCGGGTCAGTGTTTAGACAATGAGAATTCTGAAAGAGTCACAATGGATTACTTTCCTCAGCATAATTTTTCTGGATACATTTGTGAAAGGTACAGCAATTTCAAACATAGAGGAAACCAGTCGTGTAATCGAAATGGGTCCAGACAACTTTCTAAAGGCCATCAGAGAACAGTGCAAAAGTCAGAAATCAATTTCATACATATGCAACAATCTGAGACTTATACTTCCTGTTGCAGAATCAGTACTACAAGACTCATCTTCAACAAAATCAAACACTCGTATCCAACATAATGGTTTTGACAAAGACAGCGAAACTACTGAAATAATACACGAGGAAGAACAGAGCTACTATTATCCTTTAGAAGATGAAGGTGTGAACCAGAGCTATAATAGGGTTCCACCACCAGTCACAGTGCAAACAAAAATCAACTTTAAACAAAGTGGTGTAAAATCAAAACATAAGAAAAGGTACGCTGAAGACGATGCATTTTCAGGAAGTACAGAACTGGCACAGGACATCACACCAAGAAATACTACGGAAGTCCATGCAGGAGTTACCACCGCTGAGGACCAAGAAGCAGCTGAGGAAGACATAAAACAATTTAATACAGCCGCAGAGACGGCTTCAAGTCCAGTAAATGAAACTATTAATACTGAAGAAGAAAATGAAGATGAATATGGCAGTGGGGCAGAAGACAACGGTGACAGTGAGTTCTCTCAAGAGGATGAAATAAGTGCAGATAATTCTAAAGAAAAAGATCAGAACTTAGGAGAAGCAGCTGACATTTCATCTGAGATTCCTGAAGAAAATACCCTGAAAGAAGATGAAAATAGCGAGAAGGAGCCTAAGTTTTTTCTCAGAGATATAGCATCGAGATTATTCAAACCCAATGCACTTACTCTGAAAATACCACCAGCAGCAGTGTTTGCAGCAACGATAGCACAGTGGGTTGATCGTTACCTCATCCATACCAGCACTGTCGAGCAAGGTAAGGAAATGCTAAAATCTCTTTTATCTCAGTACCACGTGAGACGAAAGTAATAGACAATAAATCATTTGAAATGAGTCTACCGTGGGTTTTCTATCCTCGAAATGTTTCCTACCATGTTATACAATTTATGTATTTAAAATATAAGTGAAACATTAATATAATTTTCATTAACAAAAACGGTAATTACTTGAGCCCGAACTATATTTCACATACTATAGAAATGGTTATTTTGTACTTATACCTTACTTTTTTGCCTTTGCGTTGTTATTATGATCCCAAATTCATATCTGTTAAACTATATTAAGGTACCGCATTTTTTAAAGAAAATTCAATTAAAAATTTAGTTACATAGATGCGTATCAATCTTCATGCTGCACTAGGAAACAGTACTAATATACGGATGCATATTCCCATCGACCATTTTAAAGGATTTTTGCTACCTTTCCGCTAAGTAACCACTCAAATGGAAGACCTTCAAAGGCGCAACTTACCTTGTTTCATAACGATATCGATATCGTAAATCAGACACAGGTACCCTATCTCATAGAAGGCAGCTGGTCTTACTATAGCAGAGTTGTGTGATATTAATTTCAAGAAAAATGAATTCCGAATACTTTGAGATTTTCTTTCTTAGTTTCTCCAGCAATAAATAGAACTGTATGCTTCTTTTATAAAACTAAATTTTGTTTTTTACAGATTAGAGTGCAGAAACATAGCTTTTAATTTTGAAGTTTGATAAACAATAGATCCAATAAAAATATTAACACCAATGTTGCATTGCCAGAAAAGAAAAACAGATGTACAAAATATTAAGTTACTCTATGTAAGCTTAATGTGTATCATGTATTAGTCTTTGAGAAAATAAGGTTTTCTGAAGCGATGTATCAGGTGAAACTTTATCAGAAGCTCTAATAATGAGCAATATGAGTGTTTACCTTTACTTCTATCAACTGCAGTTATGAAGACAATGTATTCTCATCATCACACCGTTTCTAAAAGATGATTCGTTACATTTCCTTTCGAAGGAATAATAACGCTACTTTGCGAGCAATTAAAAGGTAAAACATAAGTCCTTAGATTCTTTATAAAAAAAACAAAACAAACAAAAAAAGTCAATTCAAAATCTTCTCGTGCTTCTAACCAGGTAAAAACTTGGCTTGATACCAACGGTTCGAAGAAGTGCATCTTCCTCGTCCTCAGGGATAACTGAAGATTCATTTCAGACAAGTTTTTACCTGGTTAGAAGTCCGAGAAGATTTTGAATTAATACGTCACCAGGAAAGCTTCAATTCTTATTTTAAAAAAAAGTCAGTTGAGATTATCAATTTCCAAGCATCCTTGCATAAATATAAAGTGGTTTTCCTTCATATTTTATAGTCTTTTGCAGCCTTCTATCTTCTTATCGGAAGCTGGAATGTAGTTCCTACAGAAACACATTGCGAATGGTTTTGCTGAAACCTTTGAAACATTGAAAAGAATATTCTCTCCATCTATAAATCGTTTTGACCCTCTGTCATGGAAAATACAGCGAAACGGCATTTTGATAAGTTCAAGTCATATAAATAAAGTTCATTTTCTTTGCAGCCGACGTTAGTTTTACCACAATCTCTATGGTCCAAGAACTTTAAAGCAAACATTATTTAGTTGGTTTATTTATTACGTGTTACAACCTTTTTAATCTCTTCTAGATTCATTTCTTTTTCACAGGTATGTATTGGTGACATTTCTCAATTGCGCGTTAGTATCAGAGATACCGTAAGCGCCGAATTTTGTGGTGCTTTCCTGTGTTCTACACTAGTTTCCTGGTGTAATTCTATAGCTATTGGCGGTTATCTGATAATGTATTCAACTGTTGAGAAGGGCCCTTTATAAGTCACAGTAAGTCCTGAAATTATTTTGTCTGCATAGGGTTATTCAATTTTTGACACTATTTGTTTGAAAACCAAGTACCAAAGAAAGAAAAAGCATTACTACGCTTCTTAACTGCTAGTGATAAACTCAATTCACGTCTACAAGGGAACCTCAATTTTTTGCCATATATTTATATACACTACTTCAAGTATTAATTAGACATTTCAAAATGTCGTCTATGGTTTCTCCCAGTCATCCAGTATGGTTTAAAAGACGTGGCCCAAACTTCTGGGTATCTTTCATTTGAAGATGGTATCCCTAATAATCATCATGCAGTTCTTCCTTACATTATGGTCTTAATATGTACGGTTTGATAAATCATTAATTTAGATTCTCTAAACTCATACAGGATTAAGATTTCATTTACTACACTAGAAGTAAGGTTCACAAGGCAAAATTGGGTTGGTCCTCTGAAGCAATGTCCATTTTGCAGCCCGAGGATGGATCTACGGACCTGTCGCCATCACTATCCTGTTCAAGGTGATCATCGTTGTGGCAGCAGTCATCGGATTTGTCATCAAGAGCATCGCCGCGACGGCAGCAGCGACGCTAGTGGCTGCAGACTTTGTTTCTCGAAGTTTTTCACAATAAAAACAGTTGCATGGTTGTTTGAAGATATTGGGCATCTACCAAAATTGTGAATATAATTTATTATGCACATTGAAATAAAACATGGGTGTTAGTGTTCATATTGTAGGCTTTAATTGTAAATAAATAGGGATAAACTCCTAAACCATATAATATAATAATTATTTTTTATATTTGTACATAGATGGTATTTATAGCTATAAACTATTGTTCATCATCGATTTTTTTTTTGGTAGTGTTTAACGCCCGCTTTAACTACTTATGGCACTGCAGGCGGTGACACTGATGATACATGAATGATGATGGAGCACCATTCATGTATCATGATGGCGGGGGAAACCGGAGTATCCGGAGAAAACCCGCCCCAGCGCCGCTTTTTCCACCACAAATCTCACATGCGGTCGCTTGGGATCGAACCCGGGCCGTCTAGGTGAGAGGCGAGTAGTCTAACCACTCGTACACGGCGCGGCAGTTTCATCGTCGATCATCCTACGCAAAGTCATGAATGTATAATTAAATATTTAGTGTAGGTGAGATTTCAAAATTAGTATATACTGAAAATACATTGTCCTTTTGGAGAAAACAATACTGTTTGAGTGAAACATACTTCGGAGACGAAAAGATTGCACATTTGTTTTGTGGTACGTGGGTTTTATCTGCTCATTCAAATGTATTAGTATGCTTCAGTACGTAGCTTCCCCTGTTTAAGAGCTGCCCACATTTAAGGCAGACCATTCATACAAATGCAAAGATCCTTAATTTCTTTTTAATGGATGAAGTATTTCAAAATTAAAAAATAAACGCACGCATTTCTATGCTGTAATTGATTAGTAGAAGTTTAATTCATCTAAATTGTTTAGTATACTATGTTATTAATAATTTACAAATATGGGTATGAAAATATTTAATTTTAAGTGAAGCACTCAGTATTTTAGCATTATATATATATATATCTGCAGCTCTTTAAACATCATAAAAATTGGTGCGAAGGGCATATGGCAAAGTGAAAAATGCTGAAAAAGTAAACAAGAGCTAACAAAGTAAGATTTGCCTAAGTTAAATATCGGGTTGCAGATTTACAAATACCCAATTATTAGTAAAGTAATATTCCAAATTGAAAATTTTGCTATCAGCTCAGTTAAAAGATCTAGAAGCATTGTCTTGAATGCTCAATATTACAACATACACATTTACGTTTATTAGTGACTGATAAAACGCTACTAAACTGTTTCACTTCATTTTTTTTTTTGCCCATTCCGCAAAGATAAAACCCATTTTTACGGCCGCCCTTGTTTAATTTAAATAACACTGTGAAACAAACTTACTGTAAATCTAAAATTCAACTCAGTGCAATTAGATTTTTAGCTTCGCACACAGCTTTATATACATTAACCATTTATCTTCTCCATTTTATTGTATCCTAGAATTATTGTTTTTAGTAATGGTTTAGCTCATATTATTTTCATAAATAAATGAACCTAAAGCCTTTCCGTTGTTAAAAAGGTACTACAGTATTTGTATTTAACAGTAGTTGGTGAAGCATTTTTGGTAGAGCATTTGCAAGACGTGAAAATAATATGTTTAAATGTTCTACGTTACTTTTAATCAAAATATATGCCATAGGGTGAAACAAAAGTTAAACATTTTAAACCTCTCTTTATTGCAAAGTTATGTCATGGACAACGCTTAAGAAAAATATATTATCAACAAGAGCACATATAAGTGGTTGAATAGAGCAATAGGAAAAGGAGATCAAAACTCAAGTTATAATGTTATAAACGGAAGTAGTGAAAAAACAGGAATAATCATTGATAAGAACTTATTTATTACATTGAAAAATAATCATACATTCTAAGAATGTCAGACATTTTTATTTTGCATGGTACTTTTGCATATTTTAGAGGAAAGAAAAAAAATGATTGTACTACTCCCAGGATATACTCATCTCAAGTTTGCACTCTTGAAGCAAGTCTGTTATAAAAAGTATCAAAATAATTTGGTTTTTGAAACTATTCTTTGATCGTAAAATGTGTAAAAATCAAAATGCATTTATTGATAGATAAGTATTCAAATATTATCACTAGTGATATTTATGTCGTTACATGCTGCTTAATTTAGTTACAAAAGATAATTTCACCTAGTAATACAGAGAGATTATTATGATCATTGAAACAACTTGTAAAATATAACTCTTCGTTACAGGCCGTGCAAAGGTCCACAAGATTAAGAGCCCATTAATGATAGGCCTTCTAATCAAAGCTGTAGTGGTCATATCCGTCCTGCTTGGCTTCGTCATCAAAATTATCATAGCCAAAGCGGTTCTGTTCAGCACGGCTGCCATAGCCTTTATCGTCATGGCTGCAGTACGACACTATGGCTCAAACAAGGAACCCAAGAGTGGCACTGTCATTCTGCACACCAACCACAAGGGACAAACACCATTAGACTTTCTCTTCCGCCGTCCTGGGAAGAAACGTCCGCATCGAGCAGATCAGAGGATTATTGAGGAACAAGAAACTAGTAACCGATCAAGTCAACCGGAGAGTACCACCCTTGACCCGGTCTTTCAAGTGTGGGAGTACACGAATTTCATTACTACTACACCTCCTCCAGAGAAGTATTATTACAACATTGAGTACAAGCCCGAAACTGAAGTGCACACCACCAGCTCTGGTTGGAAAGCGTTAGATTATAGACACTAAAATCAATAAGTAAATGTCTTATGGTACGCATCGTTTTAATTTGAGACAGGGAAAATATGAAAACTCATGTTTCAGCTATGCCTGCTCTCATTGTGGCATCATGCATTTTTACGTTAGGTGTATGTAGAATTTAACATACGAGAGGAAGAAAAATAATATTTTAAAATAATTGTAAAATATTCATATTTCCATATATTAGGTTTTTTACAAATAATTTCCATTATAGAGAATCGGGCGCTTCTGTTATTCTATTTAGTCAGTTTGCTATGAAAACCCAAATCATCTTTTCCAGTAAGGATCCAGAAGAAACCGTACCAACTTTTCCAATAATCTAGGCACTGATGAGTAAATATAATGATGCCACCTGCTGAATATGTTTTTGTTTTCTCAAACTGGTGTTTTATTTATATTCTTTTAGTGAACATGGAATTTATCATTCTAGAATTTATTGAGGAGTTGGAGACTATTGACAGTGACATATTGTATTGATTTGAACGAGGACAAAGCAGCCATTAACGTATTTACTTTTTGTGTGTTTAAGGTTTTCATAATTTAATTTGCATTTCACTTAATTATTTATTATTGTTACAATTGTCATCAAATATTAAAAAATCTACAAAACCTATTAGTTTAAACGAATATGGTAAATATAATCTAAACCCTTTAAGTATGATGTTTTGGCTTGCGTGTGCATATATAAGCAAAATCTGAAGAAAATATGCTGCAAAATATGACTTTTTGTCAAATGTATGTATGTATTTATTCTCTGCAATTTGGTGCTGCCCTGTGGCAGAGTTAAATGTATAAAATTCACTTAAAATAGTAATCTTAAGTTAAATTAAGAACAGTAATACAACTAACATATTACATATACATGTTTTTTTTTTTTTAATGTCTAACTAGCTATTGTTCAGTATAGCAAAACTTATGTCAACTACCAGCTAATATATAAACAGTTATTATGAAGCCTCAACATTAATATTATACACTACTAATATATACATTAATAATAATATACACTTATACCGCTTTTCAGATCCTTAATTACTTCACAGTATTTACTCAAATTAACTAACATTAATTCCCTCTAAAATTCCCTTTCCTAAACTATATATGTATATCATCATGTTTTCCTCAGATTTTTCTTATCCGTTATATAGCTTCCAAACTGGATTACGGATTTTCTGTACCTCTATGGAACTATCATGAAGCATATTATTCAGTTTTTACCTTTACCCTCTTAATCTTACCCTCTGACTAGTTTATTGGGTCATGACTTTCAAGACATATTTTGCTGTTAAATATCACATTTTATCTTCACGCTTATCACAGATTTCTCTATCGTAAATTGTTGCAAAGGATTGGGAGGTTAAGCGCTTAGAAAGACAATATTGCATGAGGCGTATTACCAATTTCCAAAACCATGACTTATCATGAATATAAGCTTCAAATTGTAAAACTTGTAACCACTTTGGTTCATTATATCCTTCTGGCTTAATTCTGAACAAAACTTGATTTCTTTTCATTCCATTTTGTATAACTGCTTATTATATTGTACTCACAATGAAAACAGCTGCAGATTATCAACTTGTTTTGGTAATTATTTATCATATAGTTGCTTGTTAATAGTATGATTATAATGAAGCTTTGCAATTAATTTTAAAGATGCTGGCAATATACGAATAACTAGTAACAGTTTCATATCTTAGTGTTACCTTATTTGAAATTTATGTTCACACACTGCGAATGTAGCCCTAGACTTACAATGAACATTAAGAAAGTTGTTATTTTGGCTAGAATCACGTGTTATTCTAAACATTAGACGATTAACACCTAAGACTTGTTATGATGATTAATGAACCATTGCTTTCTGAATAACACATTAATACTCTACTTACTAATGTATACCTAAATTTGGAGAAAATTTTTTCAAAAAAAATCAATTTGAAAAACTTATTGTCCAAATCTAACAAAAGAATGCGCGAGAAATTTCGTGGAACTGGCTATTTTTTAGATATGCCCTGTTATTGGTTTCAGTTTTAAAATACTTTTAACTTTTCTAGTAGGGAATCTGTTCAACTCATGATAACGCAAAGAAACGGATTGCAGTCACATGGCAACCAGCTTAAAAACTTGACTATCGTTTTAGGATAGGCAATACCTTATTTCCCTTCTAATTACAAGGAAGCAAGTAATAAGACTATGCCAGCTAATCGCTTAACAAGAAGTAGATAAAAGAATAATATTTATAATAATAAAAACAATAATAATAATAATAATAATAATAATAATGAAGAGAAAGTCATGTGAATATTTATCTTCTACAGGATAATCGAGATAAAACGTTAGCAATGAATTTATTACTTTGTTCCTTCAAACTAGAAGGAAAATAAGATAAAATAAGGTTAAAGCGAGATTAAAATATTTTAGTGGCTGGTTGATCTTTGAATGTCCAGAAATAAAACATAAGAAACACGGGTCGCTTCCTGTTTGATAAAATATACGTATTTTAAAAATTTAAACCAATAAAAAGGAATACCTCAGAAATAGTTCGCGAAATAAATTGTTTGTATTGAACGAGATTTACATTTTTATGTGGTAAGTTTTTGTCTATTTCTTACGGCTTACCAGTGATGTAAAAATCATCCGGAACGAAGAGTACAGAATATTTAATAATAATAATAATAATAATAATATATAAATACGTTTTTTCATGTAAATATATTTAATACCAGGTGGTCCAATTGCAACTTATTTAAACTCTGCAGATATTTCTTCGTGCTTTTAAAGAGTTGCGAACTCAAGCGGGCTATTTAAGTATAAATCCGCCAGAAGAAAACTAGACTGAGCAACCTTCGTTTAACTCCTCTTGCTTATCAGCGAAGGCTGGTATCTGGTCGCGCTCATTGAGAGGGCTAAAAGGAAGGCTGTTCAGGATAGTTCCTTACTGGGTTTTAGCTTGAAATAGCCCCTTTGTGTTCTACAAATCTTTTAACCCATGAAGGATTATTTGCACAAGTTAAATATGCGGCCGTTTGGCCACCTGGTATGTTCTATTTTAGTCAAAATCGTTAGACCAGTTTTTAGAAAATCGAAAAATGTTCCATGTGAAGGGTAGTTTGGCATCGATCAATTTTCTTGGAAGGGCAACTAGGGTGGCGAAATTTCCTTGAAAGTCTTTGTATCTCACTCTTGAAGTATGCTCTGAATTGAAATGTCAAATTTGGTATTTAACTGAATTTTAGTTTTTGAGTTTGCTGTTCCCATACACACGGATACACGGACATTTTTTCTCCTAAAATACTCCTTTATTGAATTCAGGGAAATCGAAAACCTGCTTTTCGGGTGAAATTTCGGTAGCGAATTTTTGTGGGAATGCAACATCTTCTCTAACTATGTACTATATACGAAGTGGGAATTTAAAAAAGAAGGTTTTAATTCTATAAATAACTTAGTTTTGATTACAGCATGATGGCAAAAAAGTTAACGGAAGGGCAGCTCTGAAGATCTTATTTCAGTTATTCACCAGCGGCTGATATAAAATGCACAAAAACCCGTAAACACCCTAACTTTTACACCTTGAGGCATTATTGTATATTTTTTCTTTGAATGCCATTAAACGTAATGTATATGTAATTTAAAATATATGGCGTTTAAATCTACCGCGCTACTCCTCTTAACTCGATGAAATGTGGCATCAATGTGGGTAGGACATATTATATGTACACGTTTTATGCTTTTGCACGTACACGACTGGTATGATGTAATTGCCTTATGGGCGAGATATATACGCCCCTCGTACGCTGGAAAGCGTGCTCGAATGATCAAGCTTATTTCCCGCGCTCTATTTTTACAATTTAACATTAATGACACCAGATGGTAGCACACTGCGGTAGAAATTACAGTTGCTAGATAGCAGCAATGTTAATGATTCTTGGCACTGAATTTCTTAATTAAATTTATTGACGGCAATAGTTTGTTAATATTGCCATCTTGCGGCTCTAAGAAATCCTTTCCTATTTTGACTTTCGAATAAGTGAATATCTGCTTTAGAAATCGTTCTATTGAATACTAATGCGGTTTGCCGGACATTGCCATAAGTTTAGTACAGTTACTGTCAACAGCACTGGGGTTAAAATAAAACATGATTTAAATAATAAGTTTAATTTTATATCAGTAATGTATACAATAATGCAATAATTTTTGTTTGTTAAAGTAATACCGTTTTTCTTTGCCTACCATTTGCGTACAATGCACATGGTAGGTAGAGAAGGTACACCCAAAAATTCGCTATCGCAATGTGTATTGATAATCACTAAATAAAAGAGTATTCTTATACAAATAACCGCGTAAGCGTGAACAGCATAACAGAAAAGAACATTAGTAAATACCAAACTTGATATTTAAGTTCAACATCTTCCAAGGATGCGAAACAAAGATTTTTAAGGAAATTCCAAATAGCTGCCCTTTACAAGGAATATTTTTTTATAAATTTTGCGTTTCTCCAAAATAGCTCAAACGACTTTGATAAAAAATGCCGTATATTGCAGATATTTTCGTAAGAAATAAAACGCAAATTCATTCTGAACTACTTTCCAAAAAGTATATCTCGTTAAAGCACGCAATCTATATTCATCTTTTTTATTTATTTATTTTATTTGAGTTAACCATGATGTGTCTTGCAGTTGATATAAATGTTTCAATGCTTATACTTTTCTCAACTGGGAAGAATGGGAAGCTAAATTTAATATCATCACACAGGGACCAGCTTTTTAAAAGACCTTCGCTTTACCCTAATAAAGTTAGGAGGAAATATATAATAAACCTATATTTGGTAATTTTTATTTTTTAATTTAAATGAACTAGTTGGAAGATTAATCTTGTGTAAGAATAAATTTCTGAAACATATGTAGAGAAACTTGCGAATGTAACATATAATATTTTTAACAAACGTGTAACGTAACATGCAAACATACGCTTTGCAAATAGTTTACTCCAGAAAGACGTCAGTGAAAACATGACGAGCACGAAGAAACTGCACTACATATTAGGTGAGTGTAGAAAGGGACACACTTAATATTAAACTGTGTTTACAGGCTTTTGCGGTCTAAAATTAATGTTGAATGATACTATGTCTCACTGCTATCAGCAACAAAACGAGAGAAATGCAGAATTTCAGCAAATCATGGATGGGTTACCTATCAAATTATCATTTCTAATTTATGGTTCTTTCTTATTTTTTATTTCTTTTCTCTCGACCCTAATATTTGCTTTCAGAATAAATGGTCTAAAATGATTAACCATGGCTTCGTTTAGAATATAAACAATCAACCAATGCCCGTTATAAAGTGATTACCTACCGTTTACTCCATAAGCCTTACTCAATTTGCATAGTCTTCTGTATGTATTGTGCCTTTTAAGAACTCGTTACGGTTACCGTTTCTTAAGTTTTATCTTTAGAACTAAAGTTAGTTACTTGAAGTATGTTGTAAGATGGATAAAAGTCGAAAAAGTTCCATGTTTTACTTACTCTTTGTGTTTGGTCGATGTTCCTTTTCTTCACTCTCCTCATGTATTGTATTGATTTTAGATAAGGAAAATTAAGTGGCACAGACATTGCTAGATCTAAAGGTGTTTACTGGTCTTTATATAAGTAGACGTAAAATTAATCCTCTACTAGTCACTCCACAAAACATTGGTGCCGAAATTCGGGAACCAGGGCTCACTATGAGTAGTGTTATTCTTGTTATTATTAATAACTGTGGGGCCTACACTTCTTCCTACACTCAGAGAAGGAAAAATAACACTGAAGACGAAACGAGCATTCTTACAAAACAAATGCCGCTGAACGCAAACAATTTTCAATAACGCATTTTACAGGGAAGGACATTTGTACAGCGCGCTAAATATTAGTTAAGCTTTCAGTCATATGACCGATTCTGGTTCAGCAGCGGCGTTGCGCGACCTAAAACGAAAACCCACATGAGAACGAAACAACATCACAAGTTTGCAAACTTAATTAGCTCTTACACAGAAAGTATGACATTAGAGGATTACGAGCATTATAAAAATCGCTTGTCAGACACATTGAAACGATTATTTAAGATTGATGACGAAATTCACTATGTCTTCACTGATGAAGAGTATGACACTGACCGAACCACTTGAAAGGAGGAGTATATTGTCACTGCCAAGCGAGCTAAACAGAAGGACTCACGAAGGATTCTGAACTACAATTACAATCTAACGTATCCTAAATATTTAGCATCCAACACCACATCCACAGTTTCCACGGCAGCTCCCGTACCATCGATTTCTCACACTGTCAAACTACCACCTATCAAATTTTCAGGGGACATTGATAGCCGGATGGGCTTCTGGGAGAAGTTCGATGCTTCTATAGATATGACACGTCTCTTTGGAAGATTAACAAACACGTCTTCCTTCGAGGATATATTGAAGGGGAACCTAAAGCACTGGTAGACGGCATTGTAATCACATTCACTACGAATAAAGTACTAAGAAAAAGATCGGTATGGGGACAAGAGAATGATAATTCAGACTCATCTTGATTACCTGGAAGAATTAAAACCTAGCCGCTTCTCGTCTCCGGAGAAACTCAACACATTTGTCGGTGTAACCGGAGGACTCACGCACTGCAGGCGTTATCTGAGGACATCAATGGATATGGACAAGCACTTGAGCCAAAATTACTTCACGTCTTTCCCGATGACATCTGTCGGCGCTGGATTATTCACGCCAAGAAGGTATATCTGAGGGCGACATTCTTTAACTTATGTGGTTCCTGAGTGACAATGTGTACGGAGCACTAATAAGCCAGAAAATTCGTGGTGATACATCACAAATGCCCAGTAGTCTACTAACAGCAGCAACACTTCTGGTCCTTTCCAAAAACCCGAGGAAATAGGAATTATAGACCCTTATTGCGTATTTTGGGAGAAACGTGGCCACTGGACACAAGATTGTCAAGAGATCTCATACGTTCACGAAAGGATTCAAAACTAAAGGCCAGTAACTTGTGCTTCTTATGCCTGAATCGGGTCACATCGTGCAACAATGTCCCAAACAGGGCAACGCTGCGTGTTCGAAATGTAAGAAAAGTCACCACCGAGCCGTTTGCACAGAACAGTCCTTCTTCACTTACTGCTTCGACATCACTCAAGATTGAAACTGATCGTTCTAGTTTCACTTACCTACAAACAGCACAGATCTTAGTGACAGGTCCAACTGGAATAAGAAAACGAACACGCTGCATACTAGACTGAGGCACTCAGTCAAGCTTTAGAAGCAAAGCCTTGGCAGATCACTTACAACTAAATGTCATTGGCCACACAGACCTGGCAGTTACGCTTTTGAATCAGCGAGAACTGCACACTTCAAGCGTAGGCTACTCAAATTCGTTGTCAGTGGAGTCTCCACAAAATTGAAACTAGGCCTATCTGCATTCGCCACATCCGACGGCATCACAAGACATCCTAGCATTGTCACGTGTTCCTAAAATGCAACTCGCAGATCCTGAAGGAGACGAACACAGCCCACCTATTGAGATTCTGATTAGAGGAACCCAGTACTGGAAGGTGATGAAAGATTATCAGCATATACGCCTATCAAATACACTGGTTTTTCCTCCATCTCATTTGGGATGCATTCTTAGCGGAAGATCTGGAGTTTCAGTTAATCATGTAACTGTTAACTTCGTCCACTCAGGTGCAGAACTTCCTCCAAAATATTACGTGAGACACTTCTGGTATTTAGAAACGTTTGGAATCAGCAAGAGAGAAAGCTTGCAACCGAGATGCCACCATCTTACCAAGGGTTCACGATAATTTTCAGATGAAAGATGGGAGGAGAATAGTTTCAATGCTAGAAAGGGAGATGATATTTTACTCCCCAACAAAAACAATGCCGAGAGAAAAAACTTGCAAATAACATTTCGTTTCGGGAGATGTATTACTCATAGATGTTATACTACATTCATAATGGTCACCTAGAAACTACAGTAGATGGTAAGCCTTACAACGCATACTACTCACCCCATCATGCTGTTAAAAGGGAAAACGAGGTGAAATCATATGGAGTATAATCTTCGAGGCATCATCTCATTCGAGTAACTCTCCTTCTCTCAACAGTGCCCTTGAACCTGGCCCCAATTTGATACCTGAAATTCTGTCAACATTACTTTGTTTCCGTTTGCACCAAAAGGCTTTAATTGGAAATGCAATGCAAACTTTCTTGCAACTGAGCTTGGACAAAAAAAGATCGAGACTTCACAAGGTTCTTATGGTTTCGAGTCACTGAAGAAAATGGATCTTGGAGAATGACCGAAGATGTTATCACTTACAGATTCACGCGCTTGCCATCAAGTCTAGTGTCAGCCACTCAACTAGAACTCGCTTCTAAGTCTCACGATAAATTTCCACTGGCAACAAAACTTCTGGAAAACAGTGCATTCATGGACGACTCTGCTGTCAGCGTTGAAGATGACAATGAAAAAATGACTTTGTACTATGAGTTGATTGGCTTACTGAAGCAAATTAAAATGTCAATGGCTAAATAGGCTACTGATTCTAAAGTACTGAATAACATATAGAGAGTTGAAATACGCGAAATAAAGAGGCAAACTGGAGTCCTGGGGGTAAACTCGAATACAGAGTCAATTACCCTATTCCGTCATCACTAAGATATCTCTGCTGCTAACGACAAATGCTGAGAACAATCTCAAGATTTTATGACCCGCTTGGAATACTTTCGCCAGTTTCAGTAGAAGGTAAAATTCTGTCCCAAGACACATGGTTGATAGGAATAGATTTGGACAAGATTCTACCTCCTGACATCGCAAGTAAATGGTACACCTGGATTTCAAACTAATCTCTCAAACATTACGTTCCCACAATGAATTGTTGTATCCAGCCGGACGCCTGAGACTTCGCAAGTCCACGTGTTCTGTGACGCATCAGAGAGGACCTACGGTGCAGCACTATATGTCAGGAGAGAAAATGAGACTAACACTGTAGTCCAGTTAGCTTGCAATAAGAACAGGTGGTCTCAGATTAAGAAAGTGACACTTCAACGTTTTCAATTACTTGCATCTAGATAAGTTTCCGGCTTTTGAAATACTTCTGCCATTCTACAGAGCATGACATCATTAAGGCTACACTGTGGAGTGCTTCCATGGTCACTCTAGTGTGGATTCGCAGCGAAGCTAATCGGTGAGAAACCTTCGTCTGCAACCGTATTACGGCACAATCAACCATTGCCCAAGATATTTAAAATTGCACGTTTCAACCCTTTCATAAAAACAGAGTCATTCATTATGGTGGACGCTTGCAGTTTTCCAACAGCCTTTCTCCAACACAACGTCATCCCACACTACTCGGCGGGCAGCACCATCACTTTCTTCACTTGATGACACTAAACACGTATATCAGACTTAATCATATGGGTATTCCGATTGTGCAGTCCAAGCTTAGAGACGAATTTTGAACTCCCCGTGCCCGCCAAACCATAAGAAGGACACTAAGAAGCTGTCTTTCATGCAAACTAGCAAAAGCACCATTTGCACAAGTAGTTGAAGCTCCTCTTCCTAGTGACAGAGTGACAATGCTAAAATCTTTCACACTAACGGGACCTGCCGGCCCTGTATACATTAAGGTGGGAAGCGAAGTTAAGAAAGCTTATATTACGATATCCCTCTGCGATTCACCGGATTGGCTCACATTATTTATTCTGACAACGCCCATACTTTCCATGCTTCAAGCAGAGAATTAACTCAGTTATGGAACAATCTCGCCGCTTCAAAAACCAAGCAATATCTTGCAGAATACAACATAACTTGGAAGTTCATTGCACCCAGGATTGCTTGGTGGGAAGGCTGGTGAGAGAGCATGGTTGGAACTATGCAACGCTGTCTGTGAAGGTATGAAAAACTTATATTTACAGGTATAATCATTTTAACATTAACTGTTATTCAATGATGCTCCCAAGTGACGGAAGAAGAAATGATTCAGGTTCTCGTTATGATTGAAGCAGCCCTTAACTCAAGACCAATATCACAATTGGATAGTGTAGAATCACAGCCATTGACACCATTACATTTTCTTTATGGTCAAAGGTTAACCATAAGCGGGGCTGAACCTGAGGTGAAATACAATTTAACAAAACAATTCAGACTTCATCAGAAACTAGCAAATGAGCTGTGGAAGCGTATTTGACAGAACGTATAAGTTTTCACAAAGATCGTGAACCTGATAAGAACTCCCATCAGCTCAGAATTGGAGACATCGCCTTGATTCATGAAGAGGTATGCGCACGCCAAATACGGTAGAAAGTGTACAGAGAGGACCTCCGTCGTGGAAGGGATGGTAATGTAAGTATATTATTGTACTCTTCACTGCAGATGGCAACGTAATTATTACACGTCCTGACCAGCTGGCCGTACCTCTGGAGATCGCCAGGGTGGCGAGGATGTTGCAAAATGAATAAAAGATGAAAATGTTCCATGTGTTAACATACTCTTTGTGTTTGTATTACGTTTGCCTTCGTTTGTTTCATTCTTTTCATGTTTCTATTGGTACTATTGTTTTTAGAAAAGTAAAAATGAAGTGACACAGGCCTTGCTAGATCTAAGGGCATTTTTGTGTTTATATGTGTATACATAAAATTAATCCTATAGTAGTCACTCCACAAAGTAGATAAGTAGTTATTATGACATTTTGCATTAACTAGTTGCCGCGTTGGTTATTTCATTTTAAATAACATAAACCATATTTTATTTGTGTGTAAAGTAATTTTACTTTCGAAATATGTAATTAAATCCCAATGGTACTTTATAATATCCTACTAACTTCAGAGGAATTATCTACCACATATTCTGAACCCTACCTCTTCAATATAATCGAGTAGTTATCTTTATTGAAATATTGTTTTCTTTATAAGTCATACCAAAATACTTTCCAAAAAATCTCTTCACTGTTATCATCTGCTTTTGATTTGCTGTATTTTAGAAACGATGCCTAAAATTGTCAAATCTACAGGAAAAAGTCGCTGAAGAATACTATAATAAGCAAATGGTGTTGGGAAGTATTAAGTAATCAGCAGAGACTACTCTCGCCATTTAATATCGAGATTTAGGATAAAGTTTGCCAAGGAAAATAGGTACATAGCTGTTACCTGAACTAACAGTTCGTTCTGAAGCAGTTTATGCTATAAAGTGCAATAGTGCAATGTTTAAGAACTTGTTTATGCTGTTTTTGATATTTAGGAATATTGCAATATTTAAATTTCAGGGTAATATTCTTACGAATTTAATGAAATTAAGGAAACCAGTAAATGTATAGGTAAATGATGAACGACAATAGGAGTTAACTCATGCACGGCAACCTATAGAGCTCTATTGCACGCCCACTCCCAACAAGAGGAAAGAATAAAGTGACGACAGGCAACAGACAGACAGGCTACAGAGATGCAAAAAATTCCCTAGCTCAATTGCTGAAAGTTCTTATCTCGGTGACAGCGCCTTGCAGTGCCAGCACCACAGGTTTCGTTTCTCATCAAACATCATCACTCTCATGAGGACTGCAATTACGACCCACCTCAACGCGAAGGTCAGATTGAACGTCCGCATACATACACGCCATCTGCCAGAGTTGCACAAACCAGGAATCTAAAAGCACACCTGTAACATGATAAAATACTATCAAGGAATTGGAGCGATGGAAATAAATTCGTGGAAAATAATACCCCAGCATTCACACCGAAGGACCACAAAACCACAAGTTAAATTGCGCGTTGAGGATTGAAACTGGGCCACCTCAGTCTGGGAGTAAAAGTAAGTAGCTGATAGAATGCGTTTTACTAATATATTTGCATTTTTACCTATTTATGCATAATGTCTTCTATTATTATTATTATTATTATTATTATTATTATTATTATTATTATTATTATTATTATTATTATTATTATTATTATTATAAGTAGTAGTAGTAGTAGTGGTAGTAGTAGTAGTAGTAGTGGTAGTAGTAGTAGTAGTAGTAGTAGTAGTAGTAGTAGTAGTAGTAGTAGTAGTAGTAGTAGTAGTAGTTTTTTAGCAAGGGAAAGTATCTTACAAAGCCACCTGCAAAAAGTGAAATTTCCAAGACGGCATTACCTAAGTAATATTGACTATATCAACTATGGAAATATAGACCGGTCTTAGCTGTCATTCATCTGCAATCACTTACTGCGAAAAATATGACGGACCAATCTATAAACAATGCTCCAATTCCGTGCACAGGGAAGCATCTCAGATTGTCGGACGTCGATACTCCCAAATGGCTCTCGGCCTGATGGTGCCGAAGATGCCACCGAACATAATGAAAGAAGGTAAGTTCTGCTGATCATCCTTACCGCAGTAACAGCATTAGGTCATAGCACTTAAACGTAAAATATGTAGATAGGCGGTAAAACAGACATGTCCCGTCATCAATTGAATAAGGTTGAAATTCAAATTCTCACGTTTACTATTATACTAATGGACAACATCTATGGTGTAGTGCAACATCCAATAGGCAGTCTCATCATTTGCATCCCAAAGTTCCCGCCACTTAGCAACAACAGGGTGCGAGCCTCCACTCTTTCAAAGGTATGTGCCTCCAACAAAGGTCTTTCCTCTGCTAGCAGAAACATCGGTAATAAACTGCAAAGCCTTAGTGAATGCTATTCTATAGGCACTACTGATGCGTATAGTCAGCTTCCACGGGATGTTAAGGAGCTTAGAATTATATACGTTACGTCTCAAGGTCTAACTGCAGATACGTAGTACTCCATATAAAATAATATATTGTACCATGAAGAAGAGAATGTGCCGTGTGTGCTCTCTCTGACCGTCCACGACTAACGTGAGCAATAAGTTGCCCTGCCTTCTCTGTCATTTTGCGCCCATGATATCCCATGTAAATTACGGTCAAAATAAACACCCAAATATTTCAGAGGTTCCTGCTGACAACTGACAAATTCCTTACTTTTAGGCGGATTGCATGCAATGAACTGATTGAACACAGCCAGATCGTCCAAATGATTATGGGTAGCAGACCATGGGGGCCAGGTGATCGTTTATCCTTAGTTTTGACCAAAGCGGGTGCAGTTCTGCAAGGGTAAAGCAGCGCACCTCATCAGGGGACAAACCTTCCTTGGTCCATGTAATCTGAACATGGTCGAGAAATAGAGTAGAGCAATCTCCAGCTGTCGGGCGTCTGATAAATTGAGAAGTAAAGGTGAGTAAAGTTTGTTACTCACAAGTTCGTAACCCTAGCTCCACATGTCAAAGTCAACTTCTTCAAGTGCTTGCCAAGCAGAGCGCTTAGCATTCATTATGTCAATTTTAAGCAGAGTTCTGCTGCGTCAGTACTGCTCAAGGCATTGGTTGATCTGCTTTTCAATCCCTCGCCGGCGAGCATGCACCAACGCCCTCCTACATTGTAATAAATGTTTCCAGGTTATCGCAATAGTAGTGGTCCACCAATATGTCGGTTTGTGAGGGTGTTGTTTGATAATTTTAGTTAAAATATTTTCCGCAGGACCTGTGAAAACTGGTGCACGTGATGCACACCGTACCCAGGAGGCGAAGAAGACGCCTACCTCCGCCGACAACCAAGGTAGAGTCTCGGAGCACACGCAGCAGGCATGGACGACGTCGTCGAGGAACCTCTATCATGAAATGATAAAGTAAATATCGGTGAAAGCTGAAAGTCTCTTCCTCCAATACATACGAGTTTGCCACACTCGGGGCTATAGGAGCCGTATTAAAAGTATAATCGAGATATGAAATGCGTGTAGAAAGTCTACAAAAGTAGTGAAATCCACATTTGGGGATATATAGTAGCCATATATAGTCACCAAAGTAGTCTCCAACCTGACGAATTTGGCCTCTGTTGTGGTCCTGAACACCTGAAGATCGGCGAGTTCTGTGTTCTGATCTACAATTTCGTTGTTCCTGATGAACCCTAGCAACAGTGGGTTCAGCCATTAACTCAATGTTCCATGGCCGTTTGGTACAAGAGATCCATTGCGGCTCTCCCTCTATCGACATTACTTAGAAATATCCTGAAGACAGACGGTCGGCAAGTTTAAATGGAAGACTGCCATTGGGAGTGATTGAGGCGTTAGATCAGTGTTTCCCAACCTTTTGAAGTTCACGGCACCCTTGGGAATAACAATAAACACTAGGGGCACCCTTCCTTGAATTAAAAGAAAATTAAGCTTAATATGCTAATTTATTGAAATATTATATAAAAATAACGTACACCATAACATAATATAGTAAACTTTACTACAATCACTGAGTAAAAATACATCAATAAATTTTGTTCGATTAATGATTAATGTGAAACTTGTGATTAATGCTTAGATCACAGATATGTGATGTCGGGTCTTACAGTTGACAGTGAAACACGCAAATCATTCTCAAGGTTATTCAGTCTATTTCTTGCTTTGCATTTTATTGTCACCATTGCAGAGAAGACTTGCTCACATAGATAGGATGTTGAAAAGGGCAGAAGTGCGTTAATTGCTTTCTTCATTAGGTTAGGGTACTCCTCTCTCCGTTGAAGCCAAAAACTAGCCACCGACGCCTCACTCTTTGTGAACTTACCTTTGAGTGTGGAATCAGCGCAAAAATCAATAAATTCATTTCGTTCGCAAGCAGTGAAATCTATTTCCTCTGCACTATCTACGAAATCAAATGGTGAGACAACCCAGTCGAGATTCGTAGTGGAAATAGTGGAAAGTACGCATCTATTGCATTTTGCAATCCTGATAAGTGATCACAAATGCGGTCTTTCAGCTTACCCAGATCTTTATCTCCTGCCACATTAAGAAGAGATGGAAAGTTCAACAAATCTCCTTTTTGAACTGCAGACTTCCAAGAACTAAGTTTTCTTTTAAAACCTTTCATTTTATTGGTTGAGGAGATTATTGTTTCATGTCGACCCTGCATCGAAACATTCAGTTCATTCAGCCTATGAAAAATATCTGCCAGATACGACAGTTCAAAACACCAAGAATCACTTAGTAAGAGCTCATGAAATGTGTCTTGATTTTCATCCTTAAAAAAAGTTTTTAGCTGTTCTTTAAGTTCGAGAAACCGGTTCAATACACGACCCTCCGACAACCACCTTACTTCTGTGTGAAGTAACAAAGAGGTATCAGCTGCATCCGTTGCGCGACATAACTGTTAAAAAATTCTGCACTTTAAAGGTCGAGACTTCATATAGTTCAGCATTTTCACAACTTGGTTAAACACTTCAGCAAAATATTCATTACACGCTTTCACGACTAATGCCTCTCTATGCAGAAAACAGTGAGTTATAATAATGGATGGATTTTCATTGAGAGCTCTGGCAGTAAAACCTTTAATTTTCCCAGACATAGATGGTGCACCATCTGTACATATACCACAACAGTCTTTCCATGAAAGATCATGGTCATTGAGATAAGAATTAATAGAAACGAAAATGTCATGGCCCTTGGTTGTAGTCTCCAGCGGTCTACAGAACAGAAACTGTTCACTAATATCTTTTTCATCAATATATCTGATAAAACCAAGGAGTTGCGGTTTGTCACTAATATCGAGACTCTCATCTACTTGCAAAGCAAATGTTCTAAAAGTTTTTATTTTCTCCGTGATTTGTTCGTTGATATTGCATGAAATTTCAGATATCCTGCGGCTGATTGTGTTGTTGGACAGAGGAACTTTCGAAATTTGATTAGCTGCTCCTTTGCCAAGTTGAAACTATAACTTGACATGCAGGGCCAATGATATCCTCTCCAAGAGTATGAGGTTTCTTTTTTTTTTTTTTTTTTTTTTTTTTAGCTATCAGTTCTACTACTTTAAATGAGGCTTCAAGAGCAGTATCACCTATGGTCATTCTCTTTACCATTCGCACAGCTGTTTTCTTCTCCCCTTCTAATATATGTGAAAAATACATTGCACTTTTCTGTGACACACTAGGATGCTTTGTTGTAAGATGCCGCTTTAGTTTGCTAGGTACCATGGCCTCGTTGCTAAGTGTTTCGCCACAAACTGAACACACAGGGATAGGGTTTCCTCGTTGTTATTCCACTTAAATCCATACGCTAAGTAACTGTCCTGGTATGTTCTTTTCTTTCGTTTGTCTTCTTTATGTGGTGAATTCGACGGCCCGGGAGAAACTGTAAGATTTGGCTTCTTAAAGCAAGCAGTAGAAGCCGATTGTTCACTTTCACTGTCCTGGCGTTTACGTTTAACAATGAACTTATCCATAGCTAAACACTGTGAATCAACGCGAGGAAGTTAACTGAAAGCGCCAAGCGGCGTACACTTTTATATATTCATCTGTCGAAGTCTCGGGAATGTTCGTGAGGAAGCAAGTAGTCTCGGGAATGTTCGGCAGGGTATAGCTGTAATGCCATCTGTGGGATACTAGTATATCTGAATTATTGAAATGAATTGACCACTATCACCATCTGCCGTGCATGAGAGTAATTGATTTGACTTATTTTATTTCAAGACCTTACAAGACTTAAGGCTTCAGTAGAAGGTACTTTTTTTTTTGTTTATCTCAATATCTCTCATTACCCCTTAGCCAATCACACGGCACCCTAGGGTGCCGTGGCACACCGGTTGGGAACCGTTGCGTTAGATTCTAGTTATACCAACCATTTTATGACACGAGGCAACGGTTAGTGCCAAGTTTACTGCACGTTTTACATGTCAGACATTAGGATTCATTAGTGCAGTGCACAACCAGTCTTTACCACACTTTACAAGAATGTCTTCTATTAGGTGAAATACACCTTTGGGCACGATGTCAAAGCTCCTGTGAGTTAATATATCGTGGATCCGTTTTAGATCTCTGCAAGTAAACAAGCGGAATGAGCCTAATTGCAGAAGTCGACGGCCCAGATCTACGCTTCCTGAAATCGTAGCAACCTGATCCTCAGTTGTTGTTGGTCTCATCGAGGTAACCTAAACGGCGCTGGAAACCACTTAAACCTGTAAGATTGCGCTCTGCACCTCCGTCGTTGTAGTAATGACATCAGTGTCATGAATAAGTAAAATCATATAATTCCTCCGAGATCAACGTACATCGGTGTCTTTAATGGTGCACATAACTGCTTTTCGCAACGGTTCCTCTTTGTCAGTCCCTCCTTTAACCGTGAGAAGCAGCTCTCCTCTACGAGTCTTCCGTAGATTTTGTACCTCCAAGTTCACAGTGTTCTTAGTCTTCTTCAGCAGTACAGCATAAGTACGCATTCGAGGGTTAACAATAAGAGCTCCGGAGCCCAGAAGAGAAGAAACAGTCTCCGTAAACACTCCATATCGAACCATCCTTTACTCCTTTGTGCCGGGACATGTAGATAGAGTCAAGAAGCTTCCGGAGTATTGCCACGTCACACCCAGAAAGTAGAGGCATAGAAATATTTCGTCTCGCATATTCGTAAGCCAAGGGCTGCAGATGGGACAATTTATCACGGTAATAGTAGTAACAGTAGAAATAGTAGTAGTAGTAGTAGTAGTAGTAGTAGTAGTAGTAGTAGTAGTAGTAGTAGTAGTAGTAGTAGTAGTAGTAGTAGTAGTAGTAGTAGTAGTACTAGCAGTAGTAGTAATGGTAGCGGTAGCGTTAGTGGAAGTGGTGGTAGCCGGAGCAACAGCAGAAGTAATAATAATAATAATAATAATAGTAGTAGTAGTAGTAGTAGTAGTAGTAGTAGTAGTAGTAGTAGTA
The DNA here is from genome assembly GCA_030762935.1 of Hymenopus coronatus. Lineage (NCBI taxonomy): Eukaryota > Metazoa > Arthropoda > Insecta > Mantodea > Hymenopodidae > Hymenopus > Hymenopus coronatus. Next base: position 19,026,371 of record CM060890.1, read on the forward strand.
GTAGTACTAGTAGTAGTAGTCATGGTGTGGTAGCAGCAACAGTAGTAGTTGTAGTAGTAATAATAAAAAAGGTAGTGTTAGTGGTATTGGTGGTGGTGTTAGCAACAACAGTAGTAGTAGTGGTAGTGGTGGTGGTGGTGGTAGCAGCAGCAACAGTAGTAGTAGTAATAGTAGTAGTAGTTTTTTGTTTATCGATAGGGGAAAATCTTCAAAAAGGCATCACTCTTTGTGACGAGTTAGGTTTGACCAACTAAAACCTCTATCTGTTCTGCACACATTACGGAAACCGCCTTTTGGCATCACATCGTATATGTGGCATCAGTATTGAAGCCCTTGTGTCACACTGTTCCTTACCTTTGAGAATGTTTGTTATAATTTCCGCAATCATTTTGCAATTTTTATCACTTTCTAGCATTTCGCGTATGATGTTTATCGTTTCTAGCATTTCGCGTATGATATTTATCGTAGTGAGATTTAGTCCAATTTGTCGGGCATTTTTTTTTGTCTGTGTTGGTTCCAGTTTTTGCATATCAGAATCGTGTGTTCAGGTGTATCCTTTAATCCACAGTGTACACAATCTTCGCTGTCTACCAAGTTCATTTTGAACAAGTATGTTCCAAATCTTCCATGCCCTGTCAAAAATTGGGTAAAATAATATCCAACTTGACCATGGGTCCTCTTCAGCCAGGGTTCAATATCCGGTATCAATAGTTTAGTCCGTTGTGCTGTCTCCGTTTCCAGGGTCCATTCATCTTGCCACATCCGTTTCGTGTATTCCTTTATATTGACATCTTGCATGTCTTATGGTTTTTTACTCTTACATACTCTCTCCTGTGCTAGTAAGTGCATAGTTATTGTTCTAGCTATTACCTTTGCTTGATACAGTTCTATGGGCGCTAGCGATACGGTTTGCAATCTTTCTTTGAACACTCTCCATAACTCTCCGAAACGTCCCTTTTGTAGTCCAGGCGAACTAAACCGGCGCACAATATAGCATAATAAAGTTACCACACTACTGAGTAATCATCTTTTCATTGGGTTTGGTCCTCTTAGGTTTGGCATGATTCGGCTTATAGCAGCTATACTTTTTTCTGCCTTGCCGGCTACAAATTTAATATGTGGCCACATGTTTAGGTTTTGTCCTAGTTGGATACCTAAATACTTTATTTGTTAAAGGACTTTATTTCTTGGTTGCCAAATGTAACCATTATTTCCTTCAAAGTTCTTCTACCTTCCAGTTTAACCATTTCTGTCTTCTCTGGTGCCAATAGTAACCCCTTTTCTATCATCCAAATTTCAATTATGTTCAAGGACCATTCTATTTTTTCTTTTACTTCCAGCTCTGTTCTACCACATTCTATTAGTGCTAAATCCTCAGCATATGCTATAGTTTTAGTTCCAATTAGGAGTTCTTCTTTTAGCACAGAGTCATAATATATGTTCCACAGCGTGGGGCCTAGCACCGATCCTTGCGGCATTCCACAGCTCATGTCCAATTTTGTGTTTTTACCTATCGATATTTATCTATCTTCTAGATAGCTGCAGACTAGCTTTGTTAGATATGGGTTCACATCTCTTCTTTTGAGTTCATTCACTATGCCTCATCAGGGCGCTGAATTAAAGGCATTTTTACATCAAGTGCAATCATAACTTCAAATTCACTTTTTGGTTTTGCTTCCGTTTCTACCGTTTGTTTCACAGTTTCTATTGCCTCCTGTGTTGATAAGCCCTTCCTGAATCCACATTATGTCTGCAAAACCTTCTTTTTTATTAATCTCTTCTATTAATCTTTCGTTTATAATTTGTTCGAAATTTTTTCCTATTGTATTCAGTAAGCAGAGTGGTCTGTAAGTTACACTTCCATTAGCTTTTTTTGGTTTCTCTATAAGAATCAATCTTGTCATTTTTCATTGTCTAGGGAACCTTCCATCAACTAGCAGTCCATTCACAACTTTTTTGAGGATTTCAGGATGCTCGGTTGATATGTCCTTAATTACTTCGGGAGGGATTCCATCAGGAGCTACTGCTTTTCTTGGTTTCACTATAAGAATCAGTCTTGCCATTTTCCATAGTCTAGGGAACCTTCCATCAACTAGCAGCCCTTTCACAGCTTTTTCGAGGATTTCAGGATATTCGGTTGATATGTCCTTAATTACTTCGGGAGGGATTCCATCAGGAGATACTGCTTTTCTTGGTTTTATTCGTTTCCCAGCATCTTTTACATCTTACTTACACAAGGGAATTTCTTCTTTGCTAATTCTGATCTCTGGCCATGCTTTTAGTTTATGTGATGAAAATAATATGTTTGCAATATCAGAAGCTCATTCTCCTAGACTTTACGGCCTTCCTAAAATCCACAAACCGGAAGGTCTTTTAAGACCTATTGTTAGTGCCATTGGTTCTCCAACTTACCCATAGCTAAATATTTGGCGGATCTATTACAACCCCACGTCGGCTCAACGGACTCTTACATCAAAGACTCTACTCATTTCATCCAAAAACTACAAAGTATCACTTTACAGCCCCAAGACCTTCTTATCAGCTTCGACGTCGTCTCACTGTTCACTATGGTACCGGTACAAGAAGCCGTCACACATCTGAAACAATTTTTCACGGACGATATAATAGCACTCTTTCACCACGTTCTCACCCCTACTTATTTCCAGTGGAATAACTCATTCTACGAACAAATAGACGGTGTTGCCATGGGGAGCCGTCTGAGCCCGGTGGTGGAAAACTTCTTCATGGAATCGTTTGAGTCTACAGCCTTGAACGCAGCTCCACATAAACCCACGGTCTGGTTCCGCTATGTAGATGACACATTCGTGATATGGCCCCATGGACTAGAAGCCCTTCAAGATTTCTACCTACACCTCAACAGTATTAATCACCGCATCCAGTTCACCATGGAAAAAGAAAAAGACGGACAGTTAGCTTTCCTGGACGTCTTTGTCAAGAGAAATACCGACGGGTCTCTTGGGCATACGGTATACCGGAAGCCCACCCACACTGACCGTTACCTAAACAAGGACTCGAACCATCATCCCAGACAAAAACGAGCAATGATCCAGACACTTGAACATCGGGCTACCCGCATCTGTGAACCGGAACAGCTACAAGATGAACTCAAGCACCTAAGACAGGCATTACATTCAAATGGTTATTCCGTCCAAGAAATCAATAGAGCTTTCCGCCCTGCCAAGTTTCAGTCCACATCTCAAATGCCAGACCAACCAAAAAGTAAGGGCACGGTGTTTCTGCCATACTTCAACAATATCACCGACCGGATCGAGCACATATTGCGACGTCACAATGTCAAAACGCTTTTCAAGCCCACGAGGCAATTAAAGAATTTACTACGCTCATCCAAAGATCCCCGGAGCCGCTGTCATCAGCTGCTCTGTACCGCATTCCCTGTTCCTGCGGCTCGGTAAACATCGGAACCACACAACGCTCACTAAAACTCAATAGGAATTGGCATCCCGTCATTGAAAGCAGGAAACGTCATCAAACGAGAAGCAATGAAGCCGTCCAATCAGAAGCCACGTTCGCCGGAGAGCCCAAGCCCCGCCCCCTCCCCACTTGCCAGTATAAAAGTAGCGATCCCGACAGTCAACGCTTCGCCCGGGATGATCCAGATCCCGCGAGAGAGCGCTGTTCCGAGTTCTTCAGTTCCTGCTCTTTCAGGCCATCTCTGGCATTCCAGGCACTTTTTAGCGCCACATGCAGAAGCCTGCCTTCGTTGCTACCAACCAGAGAAGCATCAGCTGTCAAACATCACCAGCTTAACACCGAGGACCCTGTTTGCCCGGCCACCACCACTGGAAGAAACCCTACTGGGCTGCTTCAGGTGATCCGGCCAACCACTCCAATAAGAGCGGAGTGCACTTCCAGACCATCGGAAGTGCAAAGGCAGCGGGTTGCCGAAACAAGGCCACAGCCACCCAACCTCCTAGGTTCGGGTAAGGCGCGCTAACAAAAGCGTCCGGTCCTCTGTTTCGGCCTGCTTCTTAGCCCCTGCTGCCTGCAGGTGAGGGTAAACCAAGGTGTGTTTTTGTGCACTGCACCCTAGGGTGCAGGGCAAAGTATCCCTGTCCTCTTCCACCATGACCAGGAGCAAATCCAAACCATCCAAAGGCAAAGCCCCAAGCGGGCCTGCCTATGATGAAGCAACGGCCGTTGCCAGCACCAGCACTGGTGCAGCCACCCTGCCCTCCAGTGGCCCTGCTACTGTAGAGGGCAAAAAGAGATCTAGTCAGGAACGCCAAGGCGGTAAAGGCAAGATCATATGTTTGGACTCATCCAACCAAGCTACCAATGAGGGCCTCCCGCGCGAACCAGATTCACGTGCAGACCAAATTCCGGAGCACGACTCCGACGATGACTGTGCCAGTGTGTGCAGTAACATTTCACACCGCAGCGGCAGAACCTCGGTCCTGTCGTACCACTCATCCTCCATGATGGTGGATCATGAGGAGTCCTCTTCCGGCCTCTCCACAGACAGAGAGGACGAATTTCGTGTAGTGACCTCGAGGAAGGAGAAGAGGCAAACCCGATTGGCTGCAGAGGGCGTGCCCTCTGGCCAATCCGAGACAACATCCCGCCCCGGAGATTCTGGGCCCGCCCAGAATCCTGGGTCGAGGAGGCACGTTCCACCGATTATCGTGGACGACTTTAAGGGGGTGGTAGGCTTCCTCAAGGAGGTAATGCCATCCCTATCAAGTCAGTGCACGGTTCGGAAGAACAAGCACCGCTACGTCTTCCAGGCGAAGATTCTAGAGGACTATAACCTCATACTGTAAGCCCTCAAGAGGAAAGGTATTCCTCATTTTACCTTCGGACTGGACAAGTCCCGTGACCTTCGCAGGGTCATTCGTGGCCTACCAGTCGACACCTCGGTGGAGGATATCTCGACAGACCTCATCCGCCAGGACATCACCCCAAGACTGGTGAAGCAGCTCACCAGGTCCGCTCCAGATGGGCAAGGCCCCAAATCTCCCCTCCCCCTCTTCCTAGTAGTAGTGGAGCGGGCCAATGACCCTGAGGCGAAGATAGATGGCGTCACCGCCATCTTTTACCTCAGGGTCAAAATTGAACCTTCCAAGGGCTCTGGCGGGCCCCCTCAATTTCACCGGTGCCTGGGGTTTAACCACTCCAGTCACTTTTGCTTCTGTAACCTGCGCTGCTTAAGGTGCGGAGGCGCCTACCCTAAAGAGGTCAGCGAGATAGCTCCCACCGCGAAGCCGATTTGCGCAAACTGTGGTGGCGATCATATCGCTTGTTATGGTGGTTGTCCTAAGAGGATCGCTGTCATAGCGGCCAGGAGACCGCCGCCAGAAATACAACAACAGCAGGTCACAAGAACAGCACCTGTAGCCAATCAGCGCCCAGAGGCGCCAACAACTGCACCTGCCCCTCCTGCAAGACAGCCGGCGCAACAAAGGATAGCCACCAACACCACTACGGCGCAAAGGGCTGAGCGTGGCCCTGCGAAGCCACGGGATGGTAACAACACAAACCAACCCTCACGCAACAAAGAAGCTCCAGCCAAACCCAGACAAAAGCCCCCCACCCAAGATAAGGTGCGCTGGCCAGCCAGGCAGCCTAACTTCTCCCCCAGGGCTGCGCAAGGGAACGGTACTCCCGTACCCGAGCGACAGCACGGGCAGGAGGCGGCTGGCGGCGTGCCGGCGCCCCGAAGCACTCCTCCCACACCCTCACCCAGAAACATCACCCCCACCACTCCTCCTGTCCTGCAGATGTCGGATGCGATGGCATGGATACAGCTGATTCTGCTGAACCACGGCCGGCGCATCTGTGATCTGCTGGTCAGATTTCTATATGCCACAGACCCAGCCGCAAAGATGGCTGTCGCCATGGAGGGACTTGCCCTACCGGCCGTGATCGTCCAGACCGCCCAGAATGGCGAATCGAAATAGGTCTCGTACCTCTTTCCGATTCGCGTTTTGGAACGCGTGTGGCCTGAACGGTCAGGGGAGTAAGCTCCAGCATTATGCCGGCTCATTTGCCCTAGATCTCGTGCTAGTCAGCGAGACTCATCTCCGTCCAGACACCTCATTCCAACTTCCGGGCTACAACTGCCTCAGAGTGGATCGTGTGGGCCGCCGAGGAGGTGGCACAGCGATCCTCGTGAGAAACAGGGTAGTCCACAAACCCATCCAGCTCCCACCTCTTCAAACCATGGAAGCCACGGCTGTCTGTGTTGACCTAGGCGGTACGGAAGTTTTACTGGTGTCTGTTTACCATCCACCCCAAAGGCAGTTCGTTCTAAACGATTACCTTTCCATCCTAGCCCTTCATCCTGTCATCCTGGCCGGGGACTTCAATGCCAAACATCCGCGTTGGCACTGCGGCCCCCGGGCGGACGCCCGAGGCAATGATATCATACGCATGATAGATGCGGACCCTCAACTCAGAGTAGAGGGCCCCTGGCAACCCACATACCATCCACGAGGTCAAGGACGGGCATCCGTTATTGACTTCGCGATCATCAAACAATTCCCTTTTCATATATCTCTCACTTCAATCAACGCACTTCATTCCGATCATAATCCCGTGTTGGCTGAGGTTAACACACGGGTTGCCAGTCATGACGTCTCGGTTCAAAACCGCGACGTCGACTGGAAATGCGTCAGGGTTTGCCTCAATGACTCCATCCCGTCGAACCCTAGGATCACGGACATCCCATCCCTGGAGGCTGCGGTCCAATCCTTTACCTCCATCGTGGTGCGAACTGCCCATAACCTAACCGTTCACACCCCAGCACCTCTACACCCGGATGTCCTTCCCCTTGAACTCCATCTGCTCGTACGCCGTTCCTGGGCTGCCCGCAGACTTTATCAGCGTCACCGCACGCCACATAACCGAGCACTCCTGAGGCGTCTACGCCGAGAGGTCCGGACCCGACTACGCGAGGACAGGGTGCGAGCGTGGGAGGAGACGATGACCCGCTTGAGGCTCGAGGATGGCGACGTGTGGAGGATTGCCAAAGCTCTCCGACACCGCGGAGGTCAAATCACCTCCCCAATCCAAGGCACCCAAGGCCTGGCTTATGAACCCCGAGCCAAAGCCGATGTGTTCGCTGACTAGCTCGAAAGGACTACGAGGCCACGAGAAGACCCCCAGGATGAAGACTTCTCGGACCGTGCTCGGCGGGAGGTGCGTTGATACCTTCGACGCCCCCCCCCCCCGACGAGGCGGACCGACTTCCCGTCATCCGACCCAGTGAACTCCAGGGCGCACTCCGGCGTCTCAACCCCAAAAAGGCAGCGGGTCCTGACGGACTAACCCCTGCCATGCTCCGATGCCTTCCCATCAAGGCGGTACTCTTTCTAACCAAGGTTTTCAACATGTGCCTCACCTTGTGCCACTTTCCACGCGAGTGGAGGGAGGCCCGGGTGATATGCATCTTGAAGCCGGGGAAAGACCCGTTACACCCATCCAACTACCGATCCATCAGTTTCCTATCAGTTCTCTCGAAGGTTTTCGAGAGGCTAATACTAGTCCGCATGTCCCCTCTCTTGGGCGACATTCATGCCATCCCAGATCACCAATTTGGTTTTCGTCCTGGGCATTCTACACCCCAGCAACTACTGAGAGTAGTGGAGGCCGCTGCCCTGGGTTTCCAGGACAGAGCCTACACCGCGGCGGTGTCGCTGGACGTGGAGAAAGCCTTCTCTACGACCTGGCACGCGGGTCTGCTCCGCAAACTCATCCGACTGGAGCTCCCGACACACATCATACACCTACTACACTCATACCTTAAACACAGATTTTTTGTAGTTTCAGTTGCGGGACACAAATCAACACCTAGGCCAGTAAGAGGCGGAGTCCCCGAAGGCTCTGTGATTTCCCCCACGCTCTTTAGCGTCTACATGGCCGACCTAACAACAGTGCAGCAAGCCAACATAGCTCAGTATGCTGATGACGTGCTGTTATACTGTACAAACAAACACCCACGCAGAGCCTTCAACCCTATTCAAAGACAACTCCGCCTCATCCAAGAGTGGTGCGAGCGTTGGCGATTGTCCATCAATCCGGAGAAAAGCCACGCTATTCTCTTCACCAAGCGCCGCTTTCCCGCAAACTTCCCCACATTCACGTACCTCAGACGAAGGATACAATGGACCAACACCATCACCTACTTGGGGGTGAAGCTTGACAGGGGCGTCACTTTTAGGGAGCACGTCCGGGGGCTGTGGTGCCGGGGCAATGGGGCTGCGGCCTCACTGTACCCAATGCTGAGGTCCTCGATGACGGTTCCCCTTAAGTTGCGCCTTTTGAGGGCTCTCATAATCCCCAGATTAATCTACGCCTGTGAGATCTGGGGAATGGCGGCAGACTCCAGTCTGCTGTTGCTTCAGCGGGTACAGAATAGGTGTCTTCGGGCTATCTATTCTGTGCCTCGAGGCTTTCCAACGAGACTCCTGCACGAAGCCTCTGGTCTACCATACCTGGAGGACGAGATTAGGCGTCGGGCAACAAAATTCAACGAAGGGTTACCATTCCATCGGAGCGCCCTCGTTAGGTCTCTTAGGGATTACGATCCCACAAACCGCCGCTTCAGGCGATACCGGCTTTCCCGCATGGCTTGCGGGCATCCCCCGTAACGAAGGAGCACCACCAACAGCTGCTACGGCTAAGCTCCTTATTATCCTTCAAGAGTTGCTTGGATTCAAAATTATAATCTCAAGAAACATTTTGATAAAAACACACCAGCGTTGCACAAGGGCCGTTGCACCATCAAGGCAACCGTCGAGGAGCAATATTCGCCTCCTTCTGTCACTCCACAACCCCAAAACAAACCCGCCATCCTGCAAAACCCACAATCCCGTCAGAACGTGGTTAAGTTCTCTCCGAGAACAGGGACACGTCTAACACACCTCGGGCTGCCCTCAGCACGTCGTCGTCGTCGTCAACGCTTCAGACGCAGCGAAACCTTCTCCTAGAAAACTTCGACCGCGCCACTGAAGATGTCCACCGTAGTTTTGGACGAAACGTCTGGTACTCCTAACACCAGCAGACCACGGCAAAACAGCCCGGAAACTTTTCTTAGTTATTTTTCCTGTTAATCTTAGTCACCTTTCTTCGTGCTTCAGTGATCTGTTTCCTTAAGCATGCCATCTCTTTATTCCACCAATATGCCGGCTTATATTTTCCTGGTTCTGCTTTCCTTTTTAGCACTTGGTTACGTGTTCTTTTTAAGACTTTGTCCAGTTGTGTTGCCTGATTTTGATATTCTGTGTGTCCAACTTCTTGTTCTATCTTTTCAAGCAATGGTATTTTATTTACCTCTTTGTACAACCACTTTTTCAAATATATATTTCTTAGTGGTATCGACCGTAGAATTTGTTTGTGCAGTTCTATATGTATGTTTTTATGGTAACTAAGATTTTCTTACATTCTTGCCAACTTCTTGAGAGCATATTGTAATACCAATGAATGAACATCCGTCGTTTCTTTCGAAGGATGGTATTTGCCCATCGTTTAATAAATAGTTGTCTCTTTCATGTATCCACTCCGCCAATATGCTTACTTTTTTTGTCTTCGATGGGTGAGCCCCAACAATAAGTCTTTGCATTAAAATCGCCCCCGATCAGTATACTTTTACTTCTTTCTCCATGTTGTTCAATACTTTGTCCTATTTCAAGTAGAAATTCCTGGAATTTTCGTTTTTAACTTTTGGAGAAATGTAGCAGGAGTAGATAACCATATTATCTATTTCCGCCCTCACGTATCCATTTCCACTTTCAGATTTCCGTATTCTTGGGCCATGTACAGGTATGTAAATCGCAGTATCTGTTTTTCCGTCCTTTATTCATTTTGGATTCATTTCTACCATGTTCTTGTTCGGTTCCGCTACTAATGCTAGCATTATGCAAAATCCAGCACATTTATGCATCAGAAGATCCATGTACCGTCTGCTTCTGTCTACGTTGACCTGTAGTAATTTCATAGTTGATTGTCATACTCTTCAATTTTCTCCCTTTCCTGGATTTTAACCAGTCTCCTGTATTCTGGGCATCGCATTGTTTCTGCTTTGTGCTCGCCTGAGTGACATAAGTAACATTTTGTGCTATTTTGGCATTCTTTAATTCTGTATCATGCTTCTACGCAATTATGGCACGTTTTTTCGCCTTGTGTATTCAGGAATTCTTTAGCATTATGACTCACTCTGTAACCAACTGTTTAGGAGGTTTGTAACCCTAACCCTCCATCTGTTCCAGCCTTCTCCTACTTTCTTCTTAGCTATGAAGTAAATTTCCTTCTCAGAACTTAGGCATATTGTGCATTTGCTTTATTTGTCATTTGCTTTATTTGCCATTTTTACTATTATAGTATCTTCAGTATTGTTTATTTTTTGTTTTATTACGTTTTTCACATCCTCTTCTTGTACTGTCTCATCTATGTCTAGTATCATCACTGTTTATTTTCTTGTTTTAATTTGTACTTCGGCCATTTTGTGTAATTTGGTGGTGAGCCACTGTGTAAAAGTTTTTCTATTTTACACGCTCTTTCCTTTTATTTTAATCTGCATACTTCCATCCTTGTTTTTACTTTTCTGGTTTATGATGATACCTTCCGATTTTACATTTTGTTTGACATTTTTAATAATGTATGCATATGTTTTATCTCCAATAGGTTTTATAACTATTGTATCTTCTCTTTACTTTTTACTTTTCTTCGCTATCTCCCTTTCATTTTCTTCAGGGGTATTTTGAGTATAGCTTCTTCTATTTACATACATTGGTATTCGCATTAGATTTTTCTTGCTAAAATAGTCTAATACTTTCCTGACGCTTATTTCGTCCATTTGCTTTGTAACTATGCAAGAAATATTATGTCTTCTATTTGCCTTGGTTATGTTTTGGATCCATGCTAGGTTATTCATTAGATTGCATTTATTTTCCATTGTTCTTCCTCCGTCCTTAGTAGAAATAATATAAGTGTACCTCTTATTTTCTTTAATGTTAAAATCACCAATCGTTGTTTCATTTGACGTTACACTACATATCATTTTACCAGCGCTTAGTTTACCTCTTTCTAATGCCCTTTGAATTTGGGGGTTTACGAGTATAATCTTATTCATTATTTTCCCTTCCCACTCTTCTTGATCATTTGTGATTATTATTAAATTCTCATCTTCCGTTTTGAGTACTTCGCCGTATTTAAATTTGCTGTTAAGGTAGACTTCTTCCGGCCATTTTTCATTAACTATTTCTTGCAGTTCTTCATTGCTTAGGGTCTTTTTCAATTCTTCTTCAATGTCCAGTATGTCTTTTTCTTTTTCTTTCTGAGATTTGGTTATTGCCTGGATGCTGACGTCCTTTGTTTCTTTTGAAGTGTATGTGCTTTCCTTTTCAGTTAGCTCATTCATGATTTCAGTTATATATTTTGTGGCATTAGAGTTTCTTGTTAGGTATCCATCTAATTTTCCAATTGCATTTTTTATTTACTTTTTTATTTTTTGTTTTGTTTTGTTGTTGTTGTTGGGAATATCTATTATTGCCTTCCGTAGTTTTTTCAACCTCTTCTACCATTTTTGTTATTAGTTCTTTATGCATCGTATGGTCATTTCCATCTTTTGGTGGAAAATCTTCTGTTCTTCTTTATCTTTTAAGGTTTTATCAGGTGTCTCCGACATCTTTCTTTTATATTCCCTAATCTCCATCTCTTCTTTAGTTTCTTCTAGGTTGTTTTTCTTTCCCTTTATATCAGAAGGGGTGAATGGGGCTGTTTCCTTATTTATACTACCAGTGGACCTTCTTCTCCCTTGCGTTGGTGAACGGCTAATCAGAGACCGTTTCTTAAAAGGATCGGAAACCAATTCCATTTCTCCTTTCTCGTCCTCTGTATTCCTTTCTTCAGCTTTTGTTGCAGCAGTGTTTTCCGGCACCGCGGCCTGATTGCCCACCACGGATGCTTGGCAGTCGCTTGATGACGGTCTGCTGGGGCTGCCCTCTTACCTCCACTGTCGACCAGAATTGGAGATCCGAACTCCTGCTCCGAAATAGTATTCTGCTTAAATAACCTATACATAGTAATTAGGAGTGATAGTCCAGTTTCATAGCACGTTGGTACCAAAAAGCAATTCTGCATGGCCAGAGTCCTGTTTGCCACCCGAGATCTCTTTTGGGCGTTGCCCGCTCAGCACCTGGCCAAGGTGCAACATGCCTAACGTAGAGTTGGCCTTTGTGGGGCTAGTAGTAGTAGTGGTAATGGTAGTGGTGGTGGTGGTGGTAGCAGCAATAGTAGTAGTAGTAGTAGTAGTAGTAGTAGTAGTAGTAGTAGTAGTAGTAGTAGTAGTGATAGTGGTGGTGCTAGCAGCAGCAACAACAGTAGTAGTGGCGGCGGCGGCCGTGGTGGTGGTGGTGGTGGTGGGGGTAGTGGTGGTAGCGGTAGCTGTAGTGGTAGTGGTAGTAGTAGTAGTAGTAGTGGTGGTGGTGGTGGTGGTGGTAGCAGCAGCAATAGTAGTAGTAGTATGGGTAGTTTTAATAGTAGTAATAGTAGTAGTAGTGTTGGTGGTGGTTCAAGTAGCAGTGGGAACGTTAGTACTCGTAGTAGTAGTAGTAGCAGTAGTAGTAGTGGTGGTGGTGATGGTAGCAGCAGCAACAGTAGTAGTAATATTACTAGTAGTAGTATTAGTAGTAGTAATAGTAGTAGTGGTGGTAGTAGTAGTGGTGGTGGTAGCAGCAGCAACAGTAGTAGTAGTATGGGTAGTTTTAATAGTAGTAATAGAGTAGTAGTGGTTATATAATAGTAGTAATGGTAGTAATAGTAGTAATAGTAGTAGTAATAGTAGAAGTAGTAGTAGTATTAGTAGTAATAGTAGTAGTAGTAGTAGTGGAATAGTAGTAGTAATAGTAGTGGTAGTAGTACTAGTAGTAGTAGTAGTAGTAGTAGTAGTAGTAGTAGTACTGGTAATAGTGGTACTAGTAGTAGTGGTTGTAATAGTAGCAGTAGCAATAGTAGTTGTAGCAGTAATATTATATGTAGTAGTAGCAATAGTACTAGTGAAAATAGTAGTAGCAGTAGTAGTTGTAGTTGTAGTAGTAGTAGTAATAGTAGTTATAGTAAAGGTAGTAGTAGTAGTAGTAGAAGTAGTAGTATTATTAGTAGTAATAGTAGTAGTAGTAGTAATTGTAGTAGTAGTAGTGGTAGAAATAGTATTAGTAGTAGATTAAGTAGTGCATTTTAGTAGATTTGATTTGATTTGAAATACCTTTGTCAAGCACCATACCAATTCAAATAACAATTAATACGATAAATACACAAACTAAAAATAGGATTGCAACACGATTACTGAGCAGTTGCTCTATTTATTACAATTGTGAAGAATGAATAACCCTACCATTTCAGGAGTGGCGAAAATACTTTCCTTCCAGGAGTCGCTAAATATGAGAAGTCAATATCCTATACCTCCTAGCAGCTTACAACAGTCATCAGACGGTCAGTAAGGAAGCTGCGCTAGTTTGTCTAAATACCTCTCGAGTCCCCTTTTTGTCATATTATGTACAAGCATATGCAAAAGTCTCTTAGCCCAACACCAGAACACCCTACCGCCACCGTCGCAGCTACTACCAGCGCAGCATCGTTGCCAACACAGTCTCCTCCACCGCAGTCATCGCCGCCGCTTCTTCACCGAAAGTATACCGCAGTCATGCGTGGTGTTCCTAGAGACTTGACCACTAGACTCATCACCGCCGCAGCTCGCCAGTACTGGCCCTCAGTGATGAGGGCCACACGGATAATGTCCGCCAGAGGGATGCTTCCTATGGTCCGAATTGAGTTCGCCGTGGCCGGGGACCTTGAGGCTGCCCTGCGCGAGGGCCTGCCCATGTTTGGGCGGCGCCTAAGCATTGAGGCAAGCCGAGAACCCCGACCCTCACCATGCCGCCGCAGCTGCGCATTCGGCCACATCGCTGACACCTGCGCCGAGCCTCCACGGTGCCACTACTGTGGGGCGCCAAGAATGACAGCTGAATGCGCAGCCCATGATTTAAGGACCCGACGCCGGTACTGCGCCACCTGTGATGGCCTTGGTCACTTCACAGGACGGGCGCAGTGCCCTCTCTATCCTCGCAACCACCAACGCTCGACACCAGCCTCCGCCGCCACACCCTCAGCTGAAACCGCGGGCCCAAAACTACCACCACCTCAACTCAGACAGAAGCCATCATCACCTTTCAACAGACGTCTTCAGCCACCACCACTCCTCAGGCACCAACAACAGCAGCGCCATCCGATAGCAGCATGAAGGACGCCGTGCAGGACCTGCACTCAGAGGTCCTGCACATCAGCGCCCGGCTGAACCTGCTAGAGGAAGCGCTGACTGCCATCACCGCAGCCATTACAGACTCTCACACCACTACTTCACACAAACTTCAGCACATTGAGGCCAAAATCCAGGACCAAACGCAGGACACGCCTGAGCTCCTCCTGGAGCTCAACGTCCTCTACACCTTGCTACACGAAATTCACGACGCTAACACCAGGATCTTGGAGGCCGACCAGGACCTCAATGCTCAACACCTGAATCTGCCAACACGCCTTACACAACTGAAGGACCTGCTCACATCAAAGCTCGACGACAACCACAACGAGATCACCAAATGCTACACTTCAGTTCTTGATAACCAGGAGTTAATAGTCAACAACGTAGCACAGCTAATCGACACCAGCCAGAGACATATACTTCATGAACTTTCCACCAGTGACACATACACTTACACAAAATCCGGAAGGAAGCAGCACACATGTTACTTCTAGCGCTGACGGGGCGATTCACACAAATTATCCACTTCAAATAAAATACCAACTCCTAATGACTTCCTAGCGCTATACTCAGGGCCTTCGGGCCATATTTATAGACTAGTCAAGCCACCTTTCCTTGTTGCAGCCCTCAGGCAGCAGCAATAGCAACTTCACCGCTACTCACGGAGGTGCTATTGCGGAACTCCATTATCCCCCCCCCCCCACTTACTTTTCCTATCCCATATCATCCCACACTTGACTTTAAAAAAAAAAAAAATTAGTGGCTTTAGTGTTCAGTTGTTACCTGCTGCTTCCGTACACCGTAACAGTCTACAAACGAAACCTTACGTTAATGCAGGTAATGCACCAACTTTATATAAATGTTCACACTTCGACAGCAGGGCTTCGCGGTTGTAAAGCTTCTGGTTCTACAAGTTTCAATCTGGCATAAAGCTTTAGGTATAGCAAATATTAATTAAAATGGTATCCTTTACATCTCTTGCGCATATATGCCGAATAAAATGTTAATTTTTATGATTTAGTAAGATATGTAACACTACATTGATATTGGTAAAAGATAACATATCCGGGCTTGTAGGACGTGGTCGAAAATTAAAATTATTAAAATAATTAAAACTTGACGTTTCGTCCTCGGCTGTGGAGGACATCTTCAGATTGAACCTGGGCAGGAACGGCTAACGACCACGGCCTACAAGCCCGGATATGTTATCTTTTACCAATAATAACACCGGCCGTGA
This sequence comes from Hymenopus coronatus, assembly GCA_030762935.1. Lineage (NCBI taxonomy): Eukaryota > Metazoa > Arthropoda > Insecta > Mantodea > Hymenopodidae > Hymenopus > Hymenopus coronatus. The sequence goes on from CM060890.1 coordinate 19,041,904, forward strand.
AAGCCTATGAGCATATATACTACATTGATAGTTTGATACGACCCGGTTAATTAAACTAGTAACAATGACATGAATTAAAATGCTACTATTTATGATTTAGTAAGGTGCGTAACACTGTTTCTGATGCTTTGATACGAACCTGCTACTCCAACTGGGAAACAATGGGCTGAATTAGGATGCCGATTTTTATGTTTAGTAAGGTGCGTAACACTGCTTCTTATGGCTCTATACGAGCATGTTAATCAAACAAGAAACAATGGAGTGAATTAAAGTGCTAATTTTTATAATTTAATAAGATAAGTAACACTGCTTCTGATGGTTTGATACGAAGCGGTTAATCAAAGTTGTGACATTGAGGTGAATTAAATGTTTATTTTTGTGATTTGGCAAGCTGCGTAACACTGTTTCTGTTGGTTTGAGACAACTGGTTGATCAAAGTAGTAACAAAAGATATTAATTAAAATGCTGAGTTTTATGATTTAGTAAGATGCATAACACTGCTTCTGATGGTTTCATACAAACTGGTTAATCAAACTAGAAACATTGGGACGAATTAAAATACCGACTTATGATTTGGTAAGGTGCTTAACACTGCTTCTGATGGTTTGAGACAACCCTGTTAATTAAACTAGAAAAAATGAGGTGAATTAAAATACTGATGTTTATAATTTAGTAAGGTGCGTAACACTGCTTCTGAGGTTTGATACGAACCAGTTAAAAACTAAATGGGGTGTTCTCTGGGATTCGAAGGTTGGAGCTGCAGAGCGTTTGGAGAAAGCATATGGATTATCAAAGGGTAGAATGCATCATTTGAACGCTGGCGATGTTCTGGAGTTTTTCCAAAAGCTCAGCCTCATATTGTCTTGCCAATAAGTCATCTTTAAATACATGCACTAGCATTTCTTCATTCACCATTCTGTTTGAATACGCAATGCATCACGTTTTATTTATACATGCAGATAATAAAGCTGTCGGATACAAATGGACCACGGCGTTTCTCGGTCGACTTCTGGACCTCATTTCCACGTTTGTTTTCATTCCGCATCATACTTGGCGTCGTGAGGCGATTGTTTCCTTTGACACTTCGATCCGCCTCAGTGTATGTCTTAAGTAGTTCACGTGTTTGTGACAAAGTGGTGTTCTAGATAGACGTGTTGAGCTGATTTACAATCACTGCAGGTGTTGTTTATGAGAGAAAGCACCACTCTAATGTAATTCATCACACATGGTCAAACAACTTCACAGAAAATGTAAAACAATTCTATAATGAATCTCATTGGATTGGCACGTTAGTCAAACTCTAGAGAAGTAAACGTTCTAAACCGCAGTCTCACCCAACTTTATGATTTTCACTGCTATTAGAAAGCCTCTTTATATAGGTCTTAAACATAGTATAAGGAAATCCTTCTTAAATTAACAGTCCTATTTTTGTATTCTTATATTCAGCATTTATATTCCATTTACTTCTCAGTTATTAGAAGACGCACACTCTTATTGTTTTATTCCTTATTTTATCTATTTTAGTACATCGTCTTAAGCATTTCATGAACTTCATCTCTGCTGTATGTATGTGTGATCTTTCCTTTTTTGATACTGTCCATTATTCGGAACCATATACAAGAGTAGGCACAGACATAGCTTTATAAAACTTTTCCTGATTTTCTTCCCAAAGTTCTTACAGTAGTTCCACAGAGAACTTGAAATCAATTAAACTTTCTCAATGCCATTGTCATGATTAAAACTAATAAAATATCCTAGATAATTCAAGTGGGATACTTATTCTAAAAGTTATTCATTTATTAATATTTTTCAACTGACCTTGTATTAGCTTTTTCTTAGCTATAGACATAGTTAAACTGTGTTGGCTTATTCTATATACTGCTCTTTGCCAAATAAAATAATTGGAAAATATCCTGTTAACAGAATGACAGAAAATAGATTACAAAAAAAAAAATAGAAACGAATTAATTAATGGCTAATTGGAAGCACAGTCTGGGTAGAACTTGTAAGAGGAGAATGGATTAGAGACACCAAATAGGTAGATAAGTAGAGGAGACTGCAAAATGAATGCCTGATTAGAGGAATTTAATAGCAAGCTGGCATATGGCCATATTGCTCAGTGACCGGGAATTCTGAGGTGCAAATTCCGCCTTTGGCATTCAACTTTTCTGTCTAACTTTACCTACCAAACTACTGTCAAACACACGGCTTGATCAGAGAAAACAAATAATTAGTAACAACAACACCTCATTCTTAAAGCAGAAGAATAACTTGAACTTCTGGAAAGCATAAGTCCATTGAATTAAAGAATAGTAATACTATAGCCAATAATAAATGAATATTTCCTTAATGCAAGTCAATCAGTAATGTTTCATTACAGGAAAAGGCTACATTGGGGTTTACATTAAATGTATATACTGTTTAAATGAACTATCATATTTAAACAAAATAAGGAGAAAAACATATAATATATAAATGAATAAAACGCGAAAACTAAAATTTGCTACCTACTCAGTTTTAGCACATATATTTCACTACAGCAACATATTCATGTTAGGGACCTTTTAATTAAAACAATGGCTTTTCTTTCCCTTTCCTAAATTTAAAGGTATTTTGTATACTGGCTACATCGCTTGCAAACGTATACTTCTGTAACCCTGGGGTTTCCTATGACGTTCTATGTCTGGTATATCTTTAAACTAAATTTTGATCAAAATAGATATTATCTAAAACTTTATAGCTATTTTTATGCTAAAGTTTGATAATTTTACTGTATATGTAGAATTTTAAACGAATTATCTCTTCTTTTTTTTTTCCTCAAAAAAGATTTCTCCTGTAATATTTTAAGCATTGATATTCTGTGACAGATATTCACAAATATATTAAAATGACACTGATTTTGCTTGGGAGGAAAATCCCTACTATACAAAACCAAGATGATTGTCCTGATTATCCATATGATAGTGACTATCATTACCGCTTCTAATGCTTTAAGTAATTGGTGTTGTCCACGCTTGGCTTCTACAGGCTGTTAGGAATACAATTGCAGATTTTTGTATAGGTACTTAAGATTAGTGTAATGAAAAACATTGCAAAAATAATATTTTATATGAGGATTTATAATTTTAGTTATTAACAACACTATATTTTCAAGTCGATCAGTAGCTTCTAGTACACAAGGCACACAAAAACCACTGTACATGTTTATTTCCCCCAGAGCGCGGGACAAAAGAATGACATTGAATGCGCAGGCATCGCGGTAATGAATGTTATATCGGAACTGAGTTTGATTGCAAGGCCGATGAACTCACACTACTTAGGCCAGCAGAAAATGTATTGAGGTGTGGAAACTAGAAACAAAGATATAGTCTATACTGAGAGGACCATTTAAGACCATGCAAAAAAGCATCAGGCAATAAATTATGTGATTGCTTTATGGAAAAGCTGTTACACAAGAGAAAAAAAAAATGAAGTGAATACATAGGCAATATTTATCAAAATATTTGTAGCTGTATCCCTAATACCCCGTATATACCGCTGTATGCACTATTAATGGAAACTCTCGGATTACAGTTCTAATGTCTTCAAAAGTACTGAAAGAAAAGGTTACATTAGTGGCATTGGTTCAGAAGGAATACGAGATTCTTCACAAAAATACTTTTCCATTTCAAAAATGTTTAATGCCACCTTTAGTGCGAGAAAGAATTTAATTATGAATTAATAGTATAGGATATTCATCCAAATAAGTAAACACTTTGTAATATAAGAAAATGTGATAGTATACTAATGTCAAAATATTAAACTGACAATATAAAAGAAATTACTTAAAATGTGTGGTCTCACAATAGTAACAAAATCGTATTTTATGCGGTTAGAACTGAAAATTTATGTTTTCCAAGTTCTCCCTATACCAATGTTAGCGATTTGGATTTGTAATACGTCTGTACTTAAAATTTGAATGGTTTCCATTCACATGACTTTCTCTAGCTGTTCCACAAACAAACTCTCCCTACAACAGATCATTCTTTTATCTACGTCATGCTAATCAGGATAAACATTGTCAGAATTGGTCTTATTACTTGCTTCTTTGAAAGGGAACACATCAGGCAAAAAGATAGTCAGATTTTTAAAAGCCGTTCGCTAAGAGAAACAATTGAAATTCGCTTATCTTTGCATGATAAAAGTAAGCAAAAGAGAGACAAAAACAAAGATATTTCCCATAAGCGAAAAGCTTAACTACCTTAAAACTGAAACCAATAGCTCGGAATGCCTCGAAAATGGTTAAATCTGCAAAAAAAAAATGGATATGATATAAATGATGTGTTAATCGGATGCATGTTTTAAAGGGGTAAGTTTTTGTCTATCTCTTAAGTTTACCAACTATACAAAATTTATATAAAAGTCATCCGAAACTAATACTTCTTCAGAGCTTATCTCTGGAAAATTCAAGATATATATTTCGTTTTGCATGAACCTATCTTAAACATATGACATTATAATAAAAATCATTTGAGCAGTTTCTGATAAAATCAAAATTTTCAACAAATGTTTCATGTAAATAATAGTTGGGGTGGGAGGATTTCCTTGAAAGAGCTTTCCATCCTTGGAAGATACTGAACTTAAGACCAGTTTGGTATTTAACTGACTTTTCGTTTTTTGAGCTCACAGTTAGACACACACCCGGACAAGTTTCTGAAGTGATTTTTCTCATCAGGGGGTCTCAAAATATATATATATATATACGGTGAAATCTCGGTGTCGAATTTTTGGATGGAATACAATATATTCTCTATCCACAATATATATTGTACTTTGTATTCTTTAGTAAAATCATTATTAACATCACTGGAGTAGAATTTAAGAACAACTTGATTAACAGTATTTTGTCGTTTAGAAACCTGTTCCTTCTGCTGATATTTGCCTATTGTGGTCCCAAAAGTTATCGAATTTACTGGTGTCTGTTAGATTTTATAGCTATAAAGGAATATAACATTATATTGAATTAGACGTTCAGTAACATCAGCGAAATATTCTGTTTTAAGTTTAGGTTAGCTCTGTCGTCTTTTTTCAGTCTAAGACATACTAATTTTAAGAAAGGAGCAACTATTATAAAATTGCTTTTCTTCTGAATTTAATATGAATTTCTATTACATTTTACATCATATTTTAACTCTAAAACATGCATAGCTATAAGAAAAATTCAAAATCAGAAGAAAATATATCAATAATAAATAACTTAAAAATTAGGTAAGTAAGAAAGAACTTACATCCTTAATTAATTATGTTTAAAAATCTGATATGCTACATACACTTTACTTTCTCTTACTTTGTTGCAGCAAACTATTCTTACAAAAGCTTATTCTTCTATCTACTTCATGCTTATCAATATAAGTATTAGCATAAATTATTATCATTATTATTTTAGGTAGAAATGGAATAAGAAAATACAATAATATAATAAGGACAGCTAATAAGGATAGCTAACTCTTTTAAAAGCCGATTCCTATAATAGTATTGAAATTCCGTTGTCTTTGCTTAGCCAGAATGAAAACATCTATATCATGACTTTCCAGTCGAGAAAAGTATAAATATTAGATATTAAATACGTCAGAAATGGTAGCTCCACAAAAAAAAAAAAAAAAAAAAAAAAAAAAAAAAAACATGTATCTCACAAAATGTGTTTTGACTAGTTGCATATTTTGTATAGAGTAAGTTTTTGTCTGTCTTTTTCGATTTACCAGCAATGCAAAAGCCATTCAAAATGAAGAAGTATACAGAATATATTCATACATTTCACTGAGTATCATGAACACATGTTTTAGGCAAAATTGTTACAACCATTTTTCAGAAAATCTAAATTTTCGAAAAGTTCCGCATGTAAATGGCACTTTGGGATGGGGGAATTTCTTAAAAATCTTTGTTTCAATCCTTGGATGGTGCCAAATTCAAATATCACGTTTGTTATTTAACCGACTTTTTGTTTTGCTGCTAACAGGTGGACGGGCGACGGACACACACACACACACACACACACACACTAAGCGCGCGTGGAATTGGGGCGGGGGGATCCATGTGTATCTAAAACGATATTTCCAGTGAAATCTGAGTATCGATTTTTTTAATGGAATAAAATATCTTCTCTACCTATGTAGTCTGTACAAAATAGAAAAATTAAAAATATATCACTGTAGTCACATAAAAAGCATATTTTACTATTCGATGACCATATACAATGGACTCAATAAATTATAATATTAAAGGGAAAAATGAAACCTAATTGTCATATTGATGTGGGACTAACAATAATTTTTGAACCTTTAAGTTTTAATGAAAATTTTGAAAAAAGTCGAAACAGGATATCATGCTTTAAATTATTAATATAGTCTAAATGTAAACACCCCCCCTTTTTTGGTTTCTCAAAAATTGTTATGATAATGCAGCATAAAATAGCTCAATTTTGAGAATCAATAAAATTACTATTCTTAATTTCCTTTAAATATTCCGTGACGTTCTATTAGTTTCTATTTTTGTAATATTATTATAAAACCTTGAGAAATAGAAAAAAAACATATTAAGAGAAACCGCAGATATCGTTAAAGAAAAATTTTAACAACTATTACAATTCAAGATTATAAGGGAAGAATATTATGTAAATATTATATAATAGGCTTTTTCGTTGCTTTTGAGTATAAATGTGCTCAAAATTGCAACATTCAACTGCTAAGTATACAATGAGAATTTGTTAATAGTGAGCAGCTATAAATTTTAAGCACTGACTCTGTGAGTATATGATAACTTTTTCCACAGTTTACCTGAAAAGCCGCAATTAATTCATTTATTACTAGCTGGGATTTCCAGTCTTTCCCGTAGTTTGAGGATTCATCCATATAACATTTACCTTTAAATTGCAATCAGCCAATAAGCGTGCGTTTCTTTGGACGCATTTAGAAATTATTATCCAACAGTCTTAAACAAATAGGTAGTTAATACGTTTCATTTTAAGGTGTTTCATGGGGTCTATGCTGGAATTTGTGATACACAGTTCGTAGACTGTTTTATCATTTGCCAGCTACTGAAAATGAATAAGACAAAGAAAAAGAAATGTTATTAATATAATGCAATTCGAAACTTCGTTAATCTTTTAACCATGCCATTATAGTTTTTCTGCATAATAGCTGACATAATATTTTGGCTATGTTACCACACTAGAGATCAGCGGATAATATGTGAACTCACTGATTCTTTGCTATTTTTTGAAAGTCCAAGTAATTATTTCATTATACCGGAAATGTTCGAGCTAACATAACAAATGTTGTAAAAGATATAGCTTACAATCTTTTGTAGCATCACATGAAATTAAATAACGAATCTTGTGAAATAACACAGAATTTCGAATTCTAAACTAGACAGTGCTTTTGGTCTTGTATCAAAAGGTATCTTAGTCACGTTTGGTCGAAATCGGTGGAACGATACAGAAAACTATAAGGAATATGCATACATACATGCATAATATGTATGTCATACATACATACATACATACATACATACATACATACATACATACATACATACATACATACATACATACATACATACATACATACACACATACACACATACACACATACACACATACACACATACACACATACACACATACACACATACACACATACATACATACATACATACATACATACATACATACATACATAATATGTATATGCAACAGTCTCTCTGAATTTTCAATATACTTTATGACAGTAAATACTTGATAGTGTACTTAGCAATTAACTTAAACAATCTAATTATTAAAATATAGGCTAATGGCTCATTCAGCTGGGCGACAATCCGTCTCAACCAGAATATGAAGCTATGTAAGTCGACATTGGGGTATGTTATCTCAAAACTAGTTGGAGAACAGAATAAGTTTTATTGGCAAAATTTGAGTCACATGGAACTTTCCTTGATATGCTAACACAGAAATCGTAACTTAAGTGGAAGAGTAGTGGCACTCGGTTCGCACCCCAACTATGACACTGCATATTTAATTCTGATTCTACTTTTCCATTTTTTATTTATTTCCAAAATATGAAACATCTGGACAGCATCTGTAGCTGAGTAAATAGATGCAGAATACAAAAACAACGAAAAACTTGCAAAAGCAGCACAAACAAACTCAAATAAAATCACAAACTACCTAAAATGCTATAAAAGCGATTAAAATATAAATAGTTAATCAATATACAGCTTTATGCAACTACTTCGCAATTAAGATCATCTAAAATTAATTGTAATATCACCGTATGAACATAAAAAAATTGTAATGTATAATTGCGACTTTTTCTTAATGTGGTTCATTTTTCCATGGTTCATTTCTGTATATCGGACTTTGTTACAAATACTTTTTACCTTTGTTTAATAACTAGGTATTTTATGGTATTTCTTCTTCCAGTTAATATTTTGGAGTGTTCTGAGATTATACCGAAGATAAATTGTACTCTTTTTGAGATTAATTTTAGATAATCTCCATTACGTATTGCGATGATAGAAAATTATGTTTCCTACATTCTGTGCAGAAGATCAACCTCCTGTTTAACTGTTTTACTGCATATATGTTCCTTTCATATAATAATAATAATAATAATAATAATAATAATAATAATAATAATAAAGAGGACAAGGCAATTTGAACCACCAATCTTTCTCTTAGATCTCAACCTTTCCTTCTTTCTGCAGCAGAAAGACCCCTGTTCCTTGGTTAATGTTTTAGTGGCAGAATTTCGTACATCCAATGGAATACGGAAACATCCAGCGAGTGTCTCACAGCTACTTAGGTAAAATGCTTTTGTTTCCCACATCTTCACCGCTCGATTTGTTCAAACTAAAAGAGGCCAGGTAGATGCGTAACACAACTGATAAGGGTTGCACAACGTTAAATAAGTAAGAACTTAGAGGGAACCAAATGCATTGGCAGGAAATTTGGCCCTCTACAATACCTAATAGTTCTATTATTCACCATATATTTACAATATACTTGCATAAGATGCCTTGAGGAGCTCGGAAGTGTCTTGCTGCCTCCTTTTCCATTACGACCTTATCACACTTTATCACAGTATATGCTTTATTATGATTAGGATAGCATCTTGGGACCAATAGAGGGATACATATGAATACCAGTTTACATACCTACTGAGTAGAGACCATTGGTGCGTTGGTGACTGCACGCGCCGCATATAAACAACCTTAGTAACGCAATGGAGAACGTGACTCGACGCAACGGTATACTATGCTGTATATTACAATACTGTTTTACAGGCAATTAATGCCTTTGATGAGCGGGAGGGTAAAGTTCAGGGAAATTGACTACCAATAAGTCCTTAGTGCTGCCAGTTATGGAATATGGAGTAGCATGCTGGGACCCATACAGGGTTCATCAAACTGTCTCGCTGGAAAAGATACAGAGACGGGCGGTTAAATTCATAAAGTGAGGTAAAGATTCTGGACTTACGAAAGGTGAAGTGAATAAATTGGAGCCGCTAAAAATTAGGGTAAAACACATAGGTTAGTCGCTCTATTTAAAGCTTATGTTGGTTTAAATGCATGAGTGGACGTTAGAAAGAGGTTTAGAAAATCCAGCATACTACGGACGAAACGCTCCTTTGTATAAAATTAAAGGTAGAAGGCATAGAACCGACGTACGAAACTTTTCTTTTGTTAATAGGACCATTGAAGAATGGAATGAATTGTCTTTAGCAGTCTTTCAGGGCTGCCTTCTGACATTAAAGAAGTTTAGGGTTAATTTAAGGAGAATAAATGTTAGTTAATTTGAGTAAATATTGTGAAGTAATTAAGGATCTCAAAAACTGTATTACTGAATGTTAATATTAATGTATATGATATTAGTAATGTAAAGTATTAATGTTGAGGCTTCATACTAACTGTTTATAAACTAGATGGTAATTTACATAAGTATTTAAAAAACATGTATATATAATATGTTAGTTGTATTGTTATTCTTAATTTAACTTACGATTATTATTATTATTATTATTATTATTATTATTATTATTATTATTATTATTATAAGTGAATTTTGTACATTTAACTCTGCCACTTGGTAATATCCAATTGCAGAATTGCAGAGAATAAATACTTACATACTTGATAGTGCATGCTCCTCGATTTTAAAATCTCTTGCTTCAAATAGATTGCATGAGGATTGGCAATTCATAAAGAAGAGCGTTGCAGATATATCTACGACAATGCCATATTTAGAATCATCGAACATTGAAATGCCTCGAGCCCTGAAAGATGTCTATGAATTTGTGTAAGCAGCTAATCAGAGATCCTTGACACCCTTTTTTAGACCTGAGTAAATGAAAGTAAGGACAGTGTTTGGAAAAGCTATCGGATTTTCAATAATGCGTGAAGTACGAAATTTGCTACAAGGTATTGTTACGAAAATAATTGTTGATAGATTACCTTACCCAATATCGATGATGTGTCCTATTTCCGTTTTGTTCCAATCGCACAGAAATTTCTCACAATATAAAGCCTATTAACGTGGCAATCGGAGACGATTCACATTTAAGCATGTAAGTTGTGCACTCTAATGTATGTATCTTGAGAGAAAGTGAAACGGATAATGATGCTGATGACTTGTTGCACAACAGCAATTGAATATATGTAAATATTAATATTGATAGTTTCCGTAAATGTTTATGGTTACCATCCACCCAATATCAATCGCCTTCCACTGATGGTGAAAACATCAGAGTCTACCACGTAACCGCTGCCCAATTTTCCTTCTATTAGTACCACTGCACTGCATTGTCAACACATCACAACTATGTATATTACATGCTGCGCTAACTTCGATCCTGTCCCGCTATCGGTTTCCAAGGTGCTATCCCTGATTATGATAAATTAGTGACTTAAAAATATATACAGCGGCAACATTTTTCTTTATATATATATATATATATATATATATATATATATATATATATATATATAAAAAGCAGTAAATGTTACTGGTTTACAAATTTAAAGGTAATTGATATATTATGTTATACCTCCCAAGACTAACTTGCAAGGGAAAATAACGAGCTAAAGGTTCCAATGTTTATGACCAGTTTCGTAGATACCTAAGTTATTTTCTGTCTGCAGGACGTAAGTTACAAAGGAGAGAAAGGGAGAGACGATTTAGGCGACAGTCTTCAAGAGATGACGAATCTGCGAGGGACATACATAAAGTAAGCAACGATTTGGCATAACTGAATAATAACGTAAGATATCAACACAGAATTTTGTTTAAAAAGCTACAGTATATTATTTTATTTTCAACGTAATTTCCATCGGTATCAAGGCATTTATTGTTAGGTGGTACAGGTTTTTGCACTAAAGATCTGAGCCAAGATGTCACTGGCACTTTCAGGTCTTCATCGGTTGGGAAATCTTTTCCATCTCAACAATTTTAGCATGCTAAATTGAGTGCTCAGGCTTAGCATCTGATAATAACATTTTAGATACATTTTAGATAAATTATTAAACTATTGAAACAAGAAAACAAACTTACATAAAAAGTCGAATGTGGTAATAATAAGATTGGATGCAAAGAATCGCTGATTCAAGAATAGATTAATGGACGCTCTTTAACTGCTGTGGTTTTTAGCGTCCCATTCTATATTGGGCGTGAAAGACAGCTTAATTTTGCTCAGTGGTCTCTCTATCAGGCTTAATGTTCTTTTACGTGCCGTAAATCTACGACACGGAACCAATGGCTTTACTTCCATTCCGAAGGAAGATGATTGTCGAGAACAGTTAACTTTACATAAGAAGGAAAGAGGTTTGAAGCTATGTCGTAGGTGCACAGTACAAGCAGTAAACTCTTTTATGAAGTATAATGTAAAATGTTTATTCGTACTGGAGATCCTTAAAGCCAGCATTTTCTTGGTTATTGCTTTCAGAAACCGGAATGGTGAATCCACACAGCCTATGCCTGAACAAATAATATATCTACTTTTTTAAATTCTACAGCTGAGCAATGTTTCACTTTGGTTCATATTGGTCACTCATCATTTAACCAAATAAGTAAGTTGCTCCAAAGTCAATAACATGAAAAAAAAAAAAAAAAAAAAAAATTAATGCCGTGGCATTTGTACATCTTGAAAGTGTGCAGATTATTGTATGAAACCAGATACGAATGGTATTTTTCTTACCTACGAAAGACCTCAATCTACATTGCCAAGTGCGGTAAGGTGACATCATCGAACACGACTTGGCAGCTGTAAACGCAAAAGGATATGGATCACATTGCACTCCATAAACTCATCTCACCATATAGTTTTAAAATTATAATGCGCCCATCATTCATAATCCTGAGCAACAAAATAAGATATAACTTTGTTGTATATTTTGAGGTGCTGAAAAACACAATTACAATGCACAATAAGCTATGGTTTGTTCGAGAGCTGCAATAGTGTTTAATGTTATAGAGTAAAACATAATACAATCATAGGGATCACGTCCAATTTAACATCTGAAGTCGCTTTATTTCCCATTTGCATAAGTGCTAAGGATGGTCCTTAACGATTATCTAACATCATAGTTAGGCATCATGGAAGTGGATAACTTTTCCAAGTATATTGCCTCCGTTGTAGTTATAGTCTGTTGAAAAAAATCTCCGATTTATTATCCGGTAGCATGTGTGTATACCTCAGCTCAGTTTATGACATTCAGCCAATATGTACTCAAGTAGTTTTTGTTCTTTTCTTACTTGTTATATCTGAGAAACTTGATACCAAAGAAAATGCGACCCTGGATTCTTTCTCGGTACATGTGACAAACTATTACATTTTTAATTCATACAGAGCTTTGAATCGGAGCCACCAACGTTCCTTCTCTAATTTAGTTGAGGAAATTCAGCAAAGAAGTATTTCGATTGAACGACGGCTATTACAAAGTTCTTTTTTTATACCGAGTTTTACGTAAAGGGACAGTACGATAATTTTATATGGACTAGTAGTTGAGGAGAAAGCCCATTATTTGCTATGTATTCCTCAGTTGGAGACAAATTACTACACACAACATTTTTAAATTACCAGAGATAAGTTATCCACACTTGAAGTGTTGAAGAAAGTATAGTTTTTTTTAGATCGTCCTAGATTTCTTTCATGCAGCTTGTGCAATTGGATTGGATGGAAGGTTATTCCAGTGTATAGCAACCACGTCTTGAGACTCAATTTGATTGCAATTCTGTGAGCCATGTTTCATTTGAAGGGAATTAGTAAGAACAAATTCATCATTAGAACATTTTCTGTGATGTGTTACCATTATTGTAAAGGATGGCAGTAATTCAACTTTCTGCTTTGGCGGGTCCAAATAACGGAAAGCGTAATTAAATTATTGTTGTGTTTCCTGAGAGTTCTGCATACGAGTATGATATATCCTAGTAGGCATAATGGTTACCATCAGATTTTATAAAATATTAATTCACCACCCTCTTCTCAACAACTGAATCGATTTTACATAATTTTGGGGTCCGATAAATGGAAGGTAGTTGGTATATATTTGAGTACGATATTGTTCGTTAATCTTTCGCAATACTTACAAAAACAGATTTTACCTTACAGAAGTAGCACGTCAATTAACCTAATATTCTGTCCCCTTCGCACTATCGCCACAGAAAGTGACATTGAAATTTCACCACCTTCAAACACTTCCTAAGATTTTAGTTCACTAACTGTAAGGAACATTTGGGGGCCCAAAGGTTGCCAGGTCCCCATTCCTGCATCCGATATTAAGCTGATTTGACGTTTTACATAGAGTTGGACTTTTTACAGCCTGATAAAAGCAAATTCAACAAATATATAAAGAAAATAACTGAGATTATTGAGATAACTTACGATGTTTATCTGATGCTAGATTTCCACTGCAACATTCACTTGCAAGAGCAAAGTATTAGCTGATAACATAGACCGAAAATTCCAGGAATTCCACTGCGCGTGAGCACGCAGTACTATACGCATAAAAGATATATGGATATTACTCAGAATTAAATGATTACATCGACTTTAATCAGTGCTATGATAATACATTATTTTAGGAAAACCAATTCACCACCTCCCGAGACAGATTTTTTAGGCATTTTGTCTGGGACTGCCATTCGGGAGGTCGAAGGTTTGATTCCTGCGGACAATCTCTCACATGATTTTCGGGGTCTTACATGGATAACCAAGCGAATGCTGGGAAGGTGCCTTCATCCAGTCCCTTCATTCATCTTCATTTCATTCCAACCGGACATTTTTCAGGGTTGTAGATTTCAGCGTCTCTCCGGAATGGCTCTGGAAATATAGCTCTCGGCGGCGAGAAGTCGTAGGCAGGACTTGGGGACTAAGATAGGTACAGGATGCAGGCTCCTACCTCTCCCCTATCTAACAGAGAACTGTTTGGACTGTAGGGAACCACCAAATGTAGCGCTTTCCTCGCAATCCGTCTGATACTCTCCTCTCATCCTACCCTTTTGGGTTCTGCTGCACTATTAGTCTAAGGCGGCCGCAGTGTGGAATCCCTTTCGGAATGTACCAACCATCCTACCAGCCTAACTCTGTGCTGTAGTATGAAGTAAGAAGGGGTGTTAAACACTAAAGTAAACTCAAAAAGACAATTTTGAGTCCTAGAAGTGATGTGATATGATAAATCGTCTTTTATCAAAGCTATGATGCAATACATAATTTCACAAAGGTAAGTTGATTCATGGAATAATGTAATATGGTGTAGCCATAAACTTGTTAGCAACATAAGTTTGAAATTGAAGAGCTTGCAAATGATACCTAAGAAGTAATGTGGGTTGAGGGATATTGATTATCAGCTAATTCCTGTTTATCGGTTAATCTGAGCAAACGGTAACTTTTATTGCCGTTTTCGTCGATAACACCTCAATGTTATTCAATATTACATATTTTCATTTCAGGGGCAAAATGTTTTATGACCAATGTAATATCATATATATGAGTGTGTGTGTGTGTGTATATATATATATATATATATATATATATATATATATATATATATATATATATATATATATACACACACATATATACATCATATATCATATCACATATTGAAAAAACGCTCTAGACAGAAAAAGCATATGTGGAATTTTGTGGAAGCTGAAGCTAATGTATTTTGTAAAATACAATTCATCTATCTGTATTGTCCCATCACAACATCTAGATTTCACTTAGGAAACTCTCCGTTAATTCATTAAACTCATTCATAATATTAATGGCATTTGTAAATAACAGTAATAGCAAGTGCATTAAAAAGTTGCGGAGAATGTCTGCTAGCTTTTCGCCCAGCTACACGTTTTTCAGAATAACTATTAATCACATTCACTCAATAGCTATTAATCAGTTTTTCTCCTGTTATATGCTGAGATGTTTTACTAGAAAGTTAGAGTTTTATGCTCGGTTACAGGATTGCAAATCAAATCAGATAGTGGTTGTCAAAGTTAATTTTTAATCAACTGAATTTGGGTTGCACAACACTAATCACAAATTTGAATGAATTAATTGCCGACATGCATTTGGCAATAGTTTATTTTAAAACCACAGCCAGTAAACAATGCTCCTTTCTCAATTAAAATCTTTATTAAAATTCCTATTAAAATGTTTGTGGTCCTAAGAGCTGATGTTTGCGAGTTTAAAGTAGGTGAAAATCAATCACTTTTTAAGTAATCTCATAGATTTTACTTCTAATCATACAATAAACAATTGACATGTGGATAAACTAACATAACCTGAAATATACCCACAGCATAAAATCTCGTTGTAATTAGTAGTTGGTACATTACAGAAACTGGGAATCTCAGGCTACTCAACTTTAGTCTACACAAAAATCCGTATTTAAGCAAAATCTAAGTTCAAATTTTCTATTCTTATAAACTAATAATTCTTCTCTCACTCTCTCTCTCTCTCTCTCTCTCTAAAGAGCCTAGTTAAATATAATATTTTCGCTCTGTTTAAAGATTTTACCAGAATAATCTATTACTTAGACGTTACGCAGCCAGATGCATTAGGTTAGGTTTTCGTTCTTTCGTTTTCTTACTCTGTGCTAAATTTTGTTAAATTTTGTTTTAATAAGAGAAGAAAGATTTTCGTTTTGTAATTATTTCTAGTTTTAAGTTAGTTTGTTCGTATTTATATTTTACTTCAAAAGTCCAAAATAGAGATATTTGTGAAGGGGTTTCAAATTACATACGGCAAAAAGAATATTTTCTATATTCTTCCAGCCAAAAATAATTTTACAAGTAATGTTTTACACATTATCTCGTATTATTTTACGCAGAAAAATATATATCTCAAACACAATTGTTTTACGCATAGCGTTGAGGAAAAGAAGATTCCAGTAGGAGAATTATGACACATATATTTTTAAAATAATAATTCCAAATGATACTCTTTAGCAAAATTTAGTGCAATTCATATTAGTTTTGGATATTTAGATCCAGGAATATTCCGTCTTTTAAGCCACTAACCAGGACAAATGTGATGATGTATTCTAATGGGCAAATAATTTCCAATCAAAACTGATTGGCCTTTCAGGGACATGATTTTTTCCGATAACCGATGAAAACCACATTAGTTGTCGATAAATTTTGATTTGCTGTCTTGCAACGGGCATTAATTTCAAAATGATTTGCTTCTAAAGTAGTTTGTCTTCCTCAAATGACAGTAGAGCACAAGTTAGCGGCATAGTTGACATTCTTACCATACCCTAAGGAATTGGTTCAGTGTCGATGCCTGGGGTGCCATGTGCAGTAAAAGCGGGCGTTAAACACTATTAAAAAAAAGTAATTGGAAAAGGACACGCAAGGAGGGGATTTGATGGTTGTTGTAACTATGACACACTAGGAAGGGATGGGTGAGGAGAGGCAACACATCGGGCGGCTGGACCAGGAGCGATGGCACGACAATGACGGATCCCTATGGTTTCCAGATAAAACAACCCTATAGATGCTTGCAAGGTCAACATCCTGGCTACCAGTCGAGTTCTGGAGACAGCACAATGAGTCTCCTTTATCCCTGCAGCGAGCACCATCGCAACCTTGAAAGAAATCAACGGGATGAAGTATAAATGAAATGACAGTAGAACGACATGGAGGGACAGAAATTCGGAGTTGAAAGAAATCTACCAGGGAAATCCCCGAAAAAAAAACATGGTTTAGGTAGACCGGCCACACACCACCCTATTTTTGACTAATTTGTATTGAATTCGTTTTTAACTTTTATCATACTTTCATTATTAAACAAGAAAAAAATTGTTTTTTTTTTTTCTCTATAGAATGTTTTTACTTCTAAAGAATAATAGTACTGACAGCCAAACTAAGTATTAATCTGCAATTATTTCTGTTTATTATGCTGAATTTTTCCAACCCCTTCCATTATAGCCAAAGAGCTATGACAATAATGAGCGTACCTTCTGGTTTTTAATGCCTATTTATAATTTTCATAGCTATGAATTAAAATATAAATATGTTCATCCACATTCATTGCTGGTGACCTTCTACGTTTACTTAACTCGGAGTTTTAACGCGTAGTTACTCTTTTCGTAACCACGAATTAAACATTTATACTTATTCCATGCTTATATCAATGCTGAAGTTTAAACGTTTGTATGCGCTTTTTGTAAACATTAATTAAACTAAAACCTCATTTATTCACATTTAATACTGTAGGCAAAGCTGAGATCCCCCTCTTATTTCATCCAACTGCAGTTTTTAATGTTTTTTAATGCTTTTCCAACTATGAATTTAAATATGAACGCATAAATCACATTCAAATGATTTGATATACTTATAACGTTATACTCTTAAATGTGTAATTTCTCTACTAGATGGAGAAGTATAGCATTCTACCCAAAAATTCTATACCGAAATTTCACCGAAAACACACGGTTTAGGACGCTCTTTATCCAAAAAAGTACTTTTAGAAAAAGGTGCATGTCTATGCGTGTCAGTGTGTCCGTGTGTATGTGCAAACGATAACTCAAAAAGGAAAAGTCATAAAACACCAAATTTGGTATTTCATTTTATTATTTTACAAATATATGATACGAAAATTTTGAAGAAAATCCTCCCACCCCAAATTACTCTTCACATGGAAAATTTTGAATTTGTTTTCAAAAATGCCTGTAACGATTTTGATTAAAAGACCGTATATAAAAGGTAGTTACATGACAAAATGTATATTTTGAATTTTCTGGGAAAACTGACTTTTCTGGCAAACCGTAAGACATAGAGAAAACTTACTACACATAAACGTAGATGTCGTTAAACACACAAGTTAGGTAGTGTACATTTTTTTTTTTTTTTTTTTTTTTTTTGTGGAGTTGACCGCTTTTGAGTTATTCCTTGTTATTGGTTTCAGTTTTAAAATACTTAAACTTGTCTCATGCACGAATTTATCAAGTCCTGGCCATGTAAATAAACGAACTTCATTCACATAGCAACCAGCTTTTAAAAGGTTTGACAATCGCTTTAGCCAATGGTACTCCCTTATTTTCCTTCCACTTAAAACGAAGCAAGTAATGAGACAATTTCTACTAACGTTTATGTTGATAAGCATGTAGTAGATAGAAAAAAACCTGATATTTTCCATTCACATGGCTTTCTCTACATCTCTGCAACAAAATATTGCTAAAAAGCTTATGCTTCTATTTACTTCATGCTAATCCAGAATAACATTAGCAGAAATAGTCTTATTACTTACTTCCTTGAAACTAGAAGCGAAATAAGGGAGTACCATAGGTTAAACTGAAGCTGGTTGCTATGTGACTGAAGTTTCTTTGTTTGTATGGATAGGAGTTGACAAAGTCCTGTGTGAGCAAAGTATAAGTTTTTTAAAGCTGAAACAAAAAACAAGGAATACCTCAAAAACGACCAACTCCACGAAAAAAAATGCATGTAAAATAGATTGTGTGTTTTAAAGTGCTCTACATTTTTTGTGCGGTAAGTTATTCTCCATCTCTTATGCAAAATTCCATAAAATTCGTCAAGAATAAAGTAGTCTTCAGAAGTTATTCCCAGAAAGTTCAATATATACACTTTACTTGTGAGGTAAATATCTTTAATATACGATACTTTAATCAACATCGTTATAGCCCTTTTTGAGAAAATCAAACTTTTCCAAAACAGTTCCATTTAAAGGGTAATTTGGGGGAGGGGGATTTTTCAAAATCTTCGTGTAATATCTCTGGAAGATACCAGATTTGTATTTTACCGACTTTTCGTTTTAGAGTTATCGTGTTCACACGGGGACCTTTTTGTGAATATGCTTTTTTTGGATACAGGGGACCCTAAATATTATATTTCTGGTGAAATCACGGTATCGAATTTTTGGGAGGAATTCAATACCTTCTCCTTACACTATGTACATAATGCGTCTAGAGAAAGTGATAAACTTTGTAATAATAAATTGTTATAGAGATGAAGGGAAAGTCATGTATTCTGATACGAAAGCTAGATTTTTTACTTTTCACACAATCGAATGCTTCATAAGGATACGGTGGTATATATGGTGGATATTTATGAGACACTCTTCCGTAAATATCACTCAAATTGCTCTTTTTTTGAAACCCCAATTGGATTCATTTAAAACTTCTAGCTAGTTCAAAAAGGATATGATAATCAGGGACAATCATAATTAGGATCTATCTATGGAATTAAAAGTATTCCAAAAGTTTACTTTCGAAGAGTGAAATAAAAACAAGGTTTACAATATATATGGTGCCTGTGAAGTTGGTGTTTATCATGCAGTACTAGTCCACCGTTCCGTTAATGCCATGGCTTTCATTCTTAAACAGTTACATCACCATTAATTATTATTCACCCCGCTGTCAACACATATAGTATCCTGATTTAAAATCATGAAACAATTATCTAATGTTTCTCTAATTCAGCAGTATCATTTTACTTTCTCTACCAAGTACGTACAGATACATATTAGGTAAAGAAATATTGTATTCCACGCAAATATTGGATACCGAGATTTTGCCGAAAATATATGCTTCAGAACTATGCATCCAAAAGAAGACCTTTTTAATATGTGTGTGTTCGTGTTGATGTGTCTGTGAGGAACATAATTCTAACTCGAAAATTCCGTTAAATACCACGCTCGATGTTTAAGTTGAACATTTTCTAAGGATACAAACCGACGAATTTTAAGTAAATTACCCATCCTAACTACCTTTTTTATGGGACATTTTTCGAAGATTTTCTCAAAAATGGCTCTAACGATTTTGGTGAAAATACCAAATGTTTAAGATATTCTTATGACAAATGAAGTGTTTATCTTCAATTTTTAGGAACAACCTTTAAACCCTTTTTCATTCTAGATGACTTTTCCATAGCTTGTACACCGTAGGAGAAAGACAAGAGCTTCTTCACAAAATATGTTAATCTCGTCAAAACACACAATTATGTCCAAATTTTTTGTGGGGTTAATCGATTTCGAGATATTTTAGATAGTCTTTAAATTGTCTAATGCTTGTACTTTTCTGCAGTAAAAGAGATTATTGAGCGTATTGATGATACAATATTTCATGATGTGTAAACATCAGAATACCCTGTCTATGAAATTTTACGTTTAATTCTTCATAAGATATAAATTGCTTATCCGGGATATTGTCATTCGCTTTTCTTTTGTTATTTTATTCCTAGCCATGCAAAGAGAATATCATTTCAATATAAACAACCAGGTCTTAAAAGGTCTGATTATCGTTTTAGACTAATGTATTTCTTTGTTCCCCTTGAATCTACAAGGAAATATTTTATAAAAATTATTTCTGCTAATGATTATCTCGATTTGCATAACATAGAATATTAAAGCTTTGTAAAAATAGCTTGTTGTGAAATAGGTAAATAAAGCCATGTTAGTATAGCATATCAGATTTCTTTATAGCGTTTTATGTTTATATCTTTACTTGCAATGTATCATATATGATTATTCCTAATAAGATAGGAGATTTCTTTCAGGAATTTCAAAATCTAGGCTGAACTTCAGCAGATTATTTGGTATTGAAAAGTTGTATAAATAATGATTATACTGCAGTAAAAGTAATTCTGAAATATACTAGTACTAATTCATTAGATTGAGTAAGTTAAGCTCTCCCTTTAGGTTTTAAAAATGCAATAGCAGCCAATTAGATACAAATAACTTGAATTTCTGAAATAAATATATAAACGAACGGAAACCTCTTTCTTGATAAGTTTTGAAAACCTTCTAAATATACATATGTGAGTTTCAACAACAGGATTTGGAGCACGCGGGAAATTATTGTTTCTTATAACAGTGTTATAGAGTACAAACACTACTAGTACGTCAATCCTTTAATTAAATAAGTGTTATTTTAATACGATTGTTAATGAAAGTGTTTAAAAGGCATATGTAGAAGGAAACAGTATTCCAAACCCATTTTAAAGACCTCTCTTTACAGAAATTCGGTAATGAGGGTACTATTTGGTGCAGAGGAAACGTGTCTTCGATGTTATCGCTTGGTCAGACAGTAATGATATTCCAAGGTTGTAATTGACCTTCAAGTGCAACACCCCTCCATTGCGCGCTCCCTATACGTGCCACTGTGCGTCTAATGTCAAACTGCCAAAACCCCTTCCTTCCGTCGCCCTGCCCATTAACAATAAAAACCTCTGAAAGACAATGGTCACAGTTCAATACCGTCATTCTCCGTGTTCGTCCTGCATTGTGTTTTATTTTTCTCTTGTTTTTGCTAAAAGGGCGTCTGAGCCATGTTCTTTCCCCGGAAGTCCCTCCTGATTCTGGTGATGTTTTGGGTGAGTTCTTGTATTGCTAACGAAATGTCTTCGACTGTGGAAAACGTAAAACAAGAACAGCCCGCAATGTCACAAATAAGAACACCTGACACTGCGTCGTCGAAGGAACCTAATGCTGTGGAAAACAACGCAACAATGGAGGAAGATATTACTAAAGGGAAGGAAAATGATGAATCTGTTGACGATATTTTGGGATCATGTAAAGGAGATAGCTTAGTGTGTACCCTAAAGGCATTATTGTCCTTCATGGGTCGCTTGGACTCCAAGAGATCCCTGGAAGTGCTTGGAAATTATGTCACCGTAGAGAAGACTGACATCAAACCGGAAGAAGACAAAACAGTTCCGGAGAAAGACGCTGATCCTGCTGAGGCGCTAGCATCCAGACTAGAACGCTATCTCAGATCTCACGTGGTCCAACTTCGGTTTCCGGAATTGCAGGATTCTGCCGTCTTTAATGCAAATGAAGGTGAGCTACTCAAAGGTATTTTACGGAATGGAAGTTTGTAAAAGTTAGCTGGACTGCTAAAGTATTTTAATATCAGCACAGAGGCTCAAATAACATTTGTTCAACTGCTAACGAAACCTTATTTTCTGAGATATTTTCATAAAAATATTTTAAATTAGCAGAGATAGTCTTATTACGTGATTCGTTGTAAGTAGAAGCGAAATGAAGGACTACTATAGGTTAAAGTATTAGTCAAAAGCTTATTGCTATGTTAATGAAGTTCCTTAGTTTGTGTGGATACGAGTTGACAAATTCCTTATGAGAAATGTAAAGGAAAAACAAGGAATATCTAAAAAACGATCAACTCTGCAAAAAAACTTTATAACAATAAATTGCTTATTTTAATGTACTCTACATTTTTTGTGCGGTAAGGTTTTGTCTATCTCTTATGGTTTAGCAGTTATACAAAATTCCGTAAAATTCATCCAGAGTAAAGTAGTCTTTAGAGGTTATTCCCCGAAAATTCAAGATATATGCATTATTTGTCAGGGAAATATCTTTAACATTCTATATTCTAATCAAAATCGTTAGAGCCATTTTTAAGAAAATCAAAATGTTCGAAAAAAGTTTCATGTAAAGGGTATCTGGGGGTGGAGGGATTTTCTTGAAAATCTTCAAGTTTGGTATTTAACGTTCTTTTCGTTATATGAGCTATGCTGCCCACAGACACACACACATAGAGACACACACGCACACACGGACATTTTTCTAAAAATGCTTTTTTTGGATACAGGAAGTCTCAAAACATGTATTTCCGGTGAAATTTCGGTATCGAATTTTTGGGTACAATACAATACCTTCTCTATACACTAAGTACGTGTAGAGAAAGTAATAATGCATCTCATTCGGAATTTGTTGTGCATGACAAAGGATGGATTCCATTTTGGAGATATGTTAGTTTTAGCGTGATGTTGCTAGGTATTATTAGTTACTGAATTAGAACCATTAGTTCTTCACCCTAAGTGAAAGAAACTGTCCTTGGCGTAGGACCTAAATATAAATTTTGTTTTGTTTGCTAATCAAAGGCAAGAAAATTCCACTTACCTATTTTATAAATAATATTTTAATTTTAAGTTGAGTAGTCCTTTAAATTACTCTTATTAAATTATAAATGTGCATGTTGTTTAAAGAACATTTTAAGCAGCATTAAGGATGAAACCTCATGAAAGACTACTCAGTATATTAATAGAATTGAATCATACGCTATTCTAGCGTAGTTGAGGAAACATAAGAGAGCGAAATCTATCAATCCCAATTAATAGTAACCATATAACTATTGAAGGATTACTTAATAATTATACATCATGAGGGACTTCAAGATGGAAAGAAGTGCACAACAGCCACTTACGAGTTTTCACAAAGGGGCACATTGTAGTTTATTTATACTATGAAAGCATTGCTAATTGCTTTTAAAATGCACTAATGATATATAATAATTAATATCGGAGCGATAAACATAGTTTGGTCATGGGGGTTTAGTGATGTGAGTGTACTTTTCATTGTAATATTTTCAAAAACTATTTACTCAGTTTGACATCCGAGCAGGGTGTCAGATTTTTTAAAATAAATGAGATCAATAAGAAAACTGAATATCCCAACATGAATTTGATTTATATTAAGATGGAGACGGATTAAACCTTCTCTTAACAATGAAACTTTTGAGCATTTTATGTTACTTTCCTATTTTATAGTTTTACTTATTGTTTATTAATAAGGCGTAATAGGTTTTTAACTAAATACTTTATGAGAATATCTGGTTTATAGCACCCAGTGATTTTTATTTTTTGATACCATATAGGGGTTATATGAAAAGCATTTTCGTTCTCTTCCTAACTCTAAAATTTTAATTTCAACCATGTTGTTTTAAAATAACACAATGGTTAATTTTCAGTAGTTAGCATTCTTAAAATAAATATGAATATTGAGTTCTACATTCCCCTAATTACTTAAAACCGTCCTTAAAGTCTCCCTGTCATTGTGTTTCGGTTGTATTTAGAGCATTTTATTTCATAAAAACTTTTCATTCTATAATGAAATGTCTATATGATAAGAAAAAGGTATAGAAAACCATACTTCTGGTATGGAACGGAGCATAATGTCTTGAGACCGAAAGACAGAGATTTTTCTGTTTACGGTATCCGCAACTGTGCCATACATGGGAAGTTGAGCGTGCCAAGGTCTTACTCTGGCAGCATGAAAACGCTATATGGCTAATTGCCAAGATACCAACATTTTATAGTCTGAGAATGTTTTGGTTCCGTCTGAATTCAAGCCAATCAGGACCAGCATTCTCTGTGACGTCATGGTCTAAGGCGTAAGGAGGCTACACAAGGTAGAAGTATGTCGGTTATTGACCCAAACAGGTTCTTCCTCTTCTCTGCAGTCCATTCCCCTCCAGAATGCCATGACTTTGTTGGCGGCGTGTTCAGTGAAGGCCACGGACAGCTCAAGTGGGGTACTTAAGTATATTTGTATTGACGTTTCTGCGGCAAAGTATGTTTCTACTACTACCAAATACATGTTGAACGTACGACCGGACGTCCGCTTGTAAACTAAATTATCTCAATCTTGAGAAGCAACAAGTCCCTCTGAACTGTTAACTTTTGGAGCTTTCGTGTCTCACATTTCTTTGACATTCAAGTTTCTTTAGTTTTAGCAAAAGACTCTTACTTTCACCAGTCTACAGTTTTCTCTACTTTGTTACTCCTATTGCTTTAAATCTAGTTTCCCTGTGTTGCCTCCATTGTTCTTCCATTACCTTTCTGTCTTGTTCCATGTTTCTTCTTTCGCATCCTCTTCCTGCACTTTATTAAAACACATTGTCATTTTCTCCATCATATAATCATCATGAATCATTATCGTTATAAATTCCTCGCTTTCCTCATCAAGCGATTACCACCAAAAATCTCAATGGCTATGGTTGATTTTATTTTGTTCTTTCTTTTTTGTCCCGCCGTTTATTAATTCTTTTTAATTCGTTCATAAACTGAACGAAATTTAATCCTTCAGCGACATTTCAAGCCAGGAGCACAAAACTGGAATCTGATTGTATCGCCACTACAATAGTGAGAAGGTGCAGGTGCAATTAAATTAAAAAATCTGATTTTTACCATTTCTACAAAAAGCTATTCCTGTAAAAGTTTTTTTTTTTTTTTTTTATCTGCTTCGTGGTAATTGCGATAAATGTGAGCAGAAATTATCTTATTATTTTTTCCTTGTGAAATTGGGTCTAAAGTCCTTTAAGAGCTGGTAGGTATGGCATAAAAATTCTGATTTCTTTATATTGGCAAATTTAAGCTAATAAGAAGGAATATCTCAGAAATGGTTAACTCCACAAATTGGGCATTTTAACGAGATCTATATATTTTGTACAATAAGATTACCTATGTCAATCTCTTAGCTTTACCTGTAATGTAAAAGTCTTCCAGAATATTATTTCCAGAAAATTCAAGATATATATTTTATTTGTGATGTAAACGTATTTAATATATGGTATTTTAATCAAAATATTTAAGCCGTTTTTATACAATCGAACATTTTGAGAAATCATCCTTGTGAACAGTATTTAGGTAGGGATTTTGTTTAAAAGCTTACTGTTTCATTTTTAGAACATCTTGATATTTAAAAGAGTTTTTTGAGTTATTGTGTTTACAGACACACAGAAAACAGGGACTATTTTATTAAAATTCCTTTTTTTTTCAGGGGACCTCAAAACGTACTTCACACTGAAATGTCGGTATTGAATTTTTTTGTGGAATTTAACAACATCTCTACATAGCCTGTACGTATTATTATGTGGTGTGGAAAGTAAAAACGACAACTTAGGGATGTGCAAGAGAAATACATAGTATACATTTAAAATGATTAGCTTGCCATTTAGTACAAATTTTGTTAGTAATCCTGCGTAAGTTTATAAACAAGGCAAAATGTTTATACACAAAAATTTAGTGTAAGGTAAATTCATGAATCACTCCAAAGTTAACGCAGATGCTTTTGTACTCTTTTAAATCCAATGGGATAGAAAAATGTGAGAAAATTTTCCAACAGTTAGTAAATTCAGGCATTCTTAAACTATCCTTAAGAATAGGATAGGATATTATGTACCAGTTTTACCCAATCTGCTATCAATATGTGCTATTTATAAGCTACTAGAGTTTTAATATAAATTGCCGATTCAGTAAAATAGCCATGGTTCCTTCTGTTACTGTAATGCAGTTTACCTGAGGGTTAGAACATATAAAGACGTAGTTCGAATAATAAAATATTAGTTAAATGTATGTAAACTGAATGTCTAATTGTCTTATTCTAAGTTTATTATAAACGCTGTTTATTTCGTTATTAATGAATTTATATTTCATTATGATTTTGAACAAAAACCTTACAAAGCTGATTTTGAGGAACCACACTTATCATAATATTTAACCTAAAGTAATCACTGAAGTTGAATTCGTTTTGTCAAATAGCCCCATAACTTTTTCTACCTCTTTGTAACAAATTATTCTTAGAAAGCATACTCTTCTCTCCTTCATGTTAAGCAATACAAACATTGGCATAAACGCTTGTGTTGCTTATTTCCTTATAAGTAGAAGGGCAATAAAGCTACAGCGATTATCAATCTTATAAAAGCTGGTTGCTATGTGATTGAAATTATGTTCCTTTGTACGTCAGGAGTTGGCAAATTCCCGAATGAGAAAAATTTACGTATTCCAAAATTTAAATTTAGGTTACATCCACAAAAACTGTATATGGTATAAAGCATGTGTTTTAACGAGCTTTATATTTTTTAACTGAACGTTTTTGTCTATGTTTTAAGGTTTATCAGCTATACAAGTGAAGAGGCCTATAGAGACTATTCCCAGAAAATTCAAAATGTAATTTTTATTCGTCATATAAGTATATATAATATGCGTTATTATAATTAAAATCGTTAGTCATTTTAGAGAAAATCAAAATTTAAAGAATATTTTCCATGTAAAATTGGTAATAATAGCGTTAATATACGTTATTATAATCAAAATCGTTAGAGACATTTTCGAAAAAAATCAACATTTAAAGAATTTTATCCATGTAAAGTATAGTTTGGTGCGGGAACACTTTCTTTAAAATCTTCGTGTCGTGTCCTTGGAAGATGCTGAATTTATATATAAAGTTTGGTATTTAACCGTCTTTTCGTTTCTGAGTTATCGTGTTTGCTGACACGTGAACACACACACACACACACACATATATAAGGGAAGCTAAAGCGTGCATCTCTAGTGAGATCCCGGTATCGAATATTTAGGTGGAATGTACTACGTACTAAGTGGAACAAGTAAAGGACTTAAACTTCATTTGTTATATCGGAGGATTTCACTTGAACAGCAGATAATGTGTTACTTCTCGCTGGACTGTAGGTGTTCCTATCACTTTTAATTTTTTAGCAGGTACTATGTCCCTGCATATTAGATAGAGGAGATAGGTTCCATCCAAAAATTCGATACCGAAATTCCATTGGAAGACCCCTGAATCCAAAGAAGCATTTTTAGAAAAAAAGTTCATGTGTGTGTATGTGTATGTGTGTGTGCGTGTGTGTGAGTTGGCTGCATAACGCAAATACGCAACTTTTGTTAATTACCAAACTAGTATATATGTTAGGTATCTTCCAAAGATGCGACATAAAGATCTTCTAAAAATCTCAGCAATCTAAACTACCCTTTATGTGGAAATATTTCCAAAATGTTCGATTTTTATTAAATTACCATAACTCGTAAGCCGTAGCAGATGGACAAAAACTTGCTACAGAAAAAATGAACATCCCATTAAAACATGTACTTTATATGATATTACATATTTTTAGAGCTAACTACTTCTGAGATACTCCTTGTCGTTGGTTTTAAAATGTCCAATACTTAGATCTTCTCTCAAATGGAAAGTTATTAATAGGAAAACGTAATTCACCTTTTTTCACTCTGTCCTTATAAAAAGAACCGAATCACAATTGCATCACCTAACGACCGCTTTTATTTTATTTACACATTTATTTTTTGTTAAAGCCTGCTTGGTCATGTCTGACTATGAATGAAATCGGGGAAATGATGCTGAAATGAACTCGGGGTTCATTCATGTAGCTTAAAGTTTCCACATTCGTCTTCTCAGGATAAGAGAAAACTCAGAACAACATTTATCCAGATAACTCACCCTTAGTGAGATTCGAATTCGCGACCTCTTGAATCTGAGGCAGGTACGCTAACCTCGAGACTACAATGCGGGCTTTAAAAGATTTGACTGTCGCTTTACCCTAGGGTATTCGCTGATTTCGCCTCTCTTAGAAGGAGCTAAGAAATACATCTGTGCCAATGTTTACCTCGATCGTAGGGAAGAATAATTTGTTGCAGAGTAGATAGAGAAAGTCATGAGAATGAGCATATCAGATTTTACTTTCTCTACACGTACTATGTACATAGTGTATAGAGAAAGTGTTGCACTCCACCCAAAAATTCGATACCAAGATTTCACCGGAAATATACGCTTTGGGGTCCCCTGTATCCGAAAAAAGTATGTGTGTGTGTGTGTGTGTGTGTGTGTGTGTGTGTGTGTCTGTCCGAATGTCCGTGTGTCTGTGAACACGATAACTCAAAAACGAAAAGTTGGTAAATACCAAACTTGGGTATTTAAGTTTAGTATCTTTCAGGGATACGACACGAAATTTTTTAGAAAAATACCCCCACCCTGAACTAGCCTTTACATAGAAAAAACTGCGAAACTTTTGATTTTCGTTTTTGAACTATCGTGTTTACAGACACACGGACCTTTTTCTGAAAATGCTTTTTTTTTTTGGTTACAGACCCTAAAACATATATTTCCGGTGAAATCTCGGTATCAAAATTTTGGGTGGAGTGCAATACCTTCTCTATATACTTTGAACATAGTACGTGTAGAGAAAGTAAAAATTTATTGTAGTACATAGAGTAAATACAATTCTTAGTCAGCTCCTCCTAAACACATACACACATGTATACACGTGCGCAAACACACTTTTGTTTTAGTGATAAGAAGTTGTTTCCATAGACATTAATGAGATTTTTAACAATTGGAATGTGCATTCATTTTGTACACCAAGCTAAGATATTTTAAGATCGACCAACATAATTGTTCTAGCAATAAGCTCAAATTTTGGAATAATGGGTGTAACAAAGACACTCACAGGAATTATAGAAAGCTGCCGTCCCCCTTATTTACCTTCTTTGTCGTGCATGTATTCGAGACCCACTTATCCAATACGCATATCCTACGCCAGTTAACCCACTTTTTCCAAGAGTTTCTATGTCGGAGATAGCATCCTAATTAAACGCGGCAAGAAGGTTAATAAAAAAAGTGCGTACATCCGGCAGACGCAGAGAAAGAGTGAGGGGTAAATGAGGTGGGCAGGTTAGAAAGTGGGAAAAGAGACTCCTAATTTCAGGTGACCTAGAAATCTCCTTGAGAAAAACAGACACGTTGGCTACGGCGTAAATCAAGCAAGAATTATAGATCATGCAATTAATAGATATGTTTCAACAATTATTAAATTTGTATAAATTAAGTGGTTATTCTAATATTATTAAATTATTTGATCACTAAAAAATTGAAATAAGGGTCAGCTTCATAAAATGTTGAATGTTATTTTAGCCCTAAATAAACCAAATTTGAATAAGAGATATATCTATTTTAATAAATCTTCCAAACCGAATTTCACCTCTCTAAGATGATAGTTTAATTTTATGCATATTTTGATTACTAAACCTTTGTTTTATATAATGCACCACAATGTTCATTATTTTTAATTCAAATGAGTAATTAAGTGTACATTAAGTATGCACGCTTAAGTTTGCTCTTAAATTCTCGAGCTAAAAGTCTTAAAATAAATATTTTTTAAGCTTTGTCATTAAAAAGAACAAATATTAACATTGCCATAGCTCAATCCATGTATAAAAAGCAAATAGGGAAGTTTTATTGCTAAATTATTGAGGCGTTTCCACATAAAATGCGAAGCTGTTTTGATCAAAATTATGACACTAGATATATTACAAAAATGTAAGTTGTGGGTTTCTTCATACAGACTTAAATTTTATTGTTTTATAATAATCTGCATGTTTTTTACTCTCTGAAAGCGCAAGAATGTTTAACTCAATTATTGCTGGCAACTCTCACGGACTGTTTTCACTGACTGCGCGTAATATAAATAAAGTAATTAATTAAGAAATGTATATATATGGGAGAGCGAGAGAGGGAGAGAGAGAAAGAGAGCGGGGAAAACAGCAATTTGTTTGGTCCTAGTCAAGCTGCACCCTGCCATCAACAAACCTCAATTTCACTTATTGCAAATACACTTAGTGTTGGAATGCCCCCTGCGCCTCTATCTCACCTGTGGGTTAGGGCCTGGATGTTGATGGGGCAGGTAGAAGCATCTGTTGTGATACCTGTTTTTCAAATTTTCCAAACATATTACTATACTCACTTTTTTATTTATTAGTGCACATTATTTTATTCTCAAATTGATCGCCAAATTTAATGATGGATTTAAAATTCGAAATTATACCAACATTGGGGTCGAAAAAATTTACAGAGCAGCAAGCAAGCCTTAAAATGGCCATAGGACATTTAGAAATGGCGTACGACTCTATTCAACAGTCTTACTTGAAAGAGAAGAAGACATGCTATTTGTTAACGGTCAAAACCAATTTACAGATTTTGAATATTGATTACGGATATTCATCATGTCCAGAAATACTGGGCTTACCATCACCTGGTATTTGCATAACCCATATCCTGTAGACGTTGGGTGAAAGAAATGGGTGAAATGCTTCTCAAATGAATCCAGCGTCCATAGAGTTTATAGTTAGCTGGTATTCGTCCTCTGAAGTAACTCACTCCAACCGCGATTGGAATTCGAGATTAACACAGACACACTAACTCCTCATTTGGAAGTGGGTGCAAGAGAGTCTATTTACTTTGGGAAAAGTTACTAGAAGCCGAATAGATTTCCATAATGTATATCCATCTTCGAAATTTGATTGTTGAAGTTATAACAATAAAAGCTAAGATAAAACAGATACGGATAGAAGGTAGAGATGGAAGCAAAATTAAGCCGATTATTAATGAGAGCATAAATGTCACTAAATCGCAAATAAATACTCACGGTCTATTTTAATATGCTTATCGGAATCTATATTTTAGTTATACTGTTCACATACACAGAAATAAAAAAACACACACACATACACGGGTACTTTAGCTTTCAAGTGAGGGCGAACTTTTAAAATGAATGTCGACTGTACTTTTGTTAAGCAACAGTTCTAAATATGGAAATTGGTTTTAGCTCTTCAGTTGTTATCATTTTTATAAATTAGTTACATGGATGCTTATTTTTAATTTCTCTAGCACGTATGTACATGCAATGTATATAGTAGCTAGAGAAGGTATTGTATTTCATCCAAAAATTCGGTGTGGAGATTTCACCGGAAATGTATTATCAGGAAAAGGTTCATGTGTGTCTGTGGACAGCGTAGCTCGAAAACGAAAAGACCGTTAAACACTAAATTTTGTATTTTGTTTAATACTTTTCAAGGATGGGACACGAAGATTTTAAAGAAAATCCCCCACTCCACAAACTACACACTACTTAGAAAAATGTTTGACCATTTTTTTCATTTCTAATGATTTTGATTAAAATACCGTGTATTAAATATATTTATATAATAAATAAAATGTATGTTTTGAATTTTCTGCCAATAGCCTCTGAAGATCTGTCTATTCTGAATGAGCTTTGCAGCCTTTTGGATAATGATAAACAAACACTTAAGATACAAAAAAGTAGATCTCGTTAAAATACATAATTTACGGCATATATGTTTCTCCCGCAAAGTAGACCGTTTTCGAGATATTTATGGTTATTGTTTTCAATTTCAAGCTACGTACTGTTCTTCAATAGGACCATGCAAAGCGAACCAAGCATCATTGTTGCTTACAGCAAACAGTTTTTAAAAGATTTCACGTTAGCTTTAGCCTAATGTATTCTCTTATTTCCCTTCTGCTTACAAGGAAGCAAGTAATAAAATAAATTCCACTCATATTTATCTCGTTTAACATGATGAGGATAAAGGAATAATCTTTTGAAGAAAAGTTTGTATAGCCAACAGCTAGAGAAAGTTATGATAATGAAACGCATTATATTTTTACTTTCTCTACACGTATTATGTACATAGTGTATAGAGAATGTATGGCATTCCACCCAAAAATTTGATACCGAGATTTCACAGGAAATACATGTTTTGGGGTCCCCGTGAATAAAAAAAAGCATTTTTACAAAAAGTCCGTGAGTGTGCATGTGTGTGTTTGTGTGTATGTCTGTGGACAGCAAAGCTCAAAAACGAAAAGACCGTTGAACACCACACCTGTTATTAAATTTGGTTCCTTCCAAAGAGGCGAAACGAAGATCTTCAAGAACACCCTCCACCACCAACTACCCCTTACAGGGAACTTCTTTCGAAAATGTTGCTTTTTTTAAAAATGGCTCTAACAATTTTGATTAAAATATCGTATATTAAAGATATTTACCTGATAAATCAAATGTATATCTTAATTTTCTGGGAATAGACTCTGAAGACTACTTTATTCTGGAGGAATTTTACGAAATTTTGCATAACTGCTAAACCGTAAGAGCTGGACAAAAACTTACTGAACAAAAAATGTAGAGCACGTTAAAACACACCACTTATGTAATATATATTTTTTCGTGGAGTTGGTCGTTTTTTTAGGTATTCCTTGTTTTTGGTTTCAGCTTTAAAAAACATACTTTTCTCATACAGGAATTTGTCAACTGCTGTCCATACAAACAATGGAACTTCAGTTACATAGCAACCAGCTTTTGCCTATCACCTTAGTATATAGTACTCCCTTATTTAGCTTCTACTTACAAGTAAGTAAGTAATAAGATTATTTCTGCTAATTTTTTCTCGATTAGCTTGAAATAAATAGAAGGATAAGTTTTCAACGGTAATTTGTTGCAGAACTGTAGAGAAAGTCATGTGAATGGAACATATCAGATTTTTCTCAATTAGCATGAACTAAATAGAAACATAAGCTTTTTAACAATAATTTGTTGCAGAGATTTATAGAAAGTCATGTGAATGGAAAACATTATATTTGTTCATAAACTTTCTCGTAACTACGATATTTATTCCTAAATGGCGATTTCCTTACTTAATTTATTACTTTCTCTACGCGTACTATGTACAGAATATATAGAGAAAGTATTGCACTCCACCCAAAATTTCGATACCGAGATTTCACCGGAAATATATGTTTTAGGGTCCCCTGTATCCAAAAAGAGAATTTTCACAAAAAAGGTCTGTGTGTGTGTGTGCGTGTGTGTCCATGTGTCTGTGAACATGATAACTCAAAAACGAAAAGTCGGTAAAATACCAAACTTGGTATTTATGTTTAGTATCTTCCAGGAATGCGACACGAAGATTTTGAGAAAAATCCCCCACCCCAAACTACCCTTTACATGGAACTTTTATCGAAAATGTGTATTTTCCCAAAAATGACTCTAATGATTTTGATTAAAATATCATATATTAAAGATATAAAATTGACAAATAAAATGTATATCTTAAGTTTTCTGGAATAGCCTGTGAAGACTACTTTACTCTGGACGAATTTTACGGTATATTGCATAACTGCTAAACCGTAAGAGATGGAAAAAAGCTTACCACACAAAAAATGTAGAGCACTTTAAAATACACTCTCTATGTTACATGCATTTTTTTGTGGAGTTGATCGCTTTTTAGATATCCCTTTTTTTGGTTTCAGCTTTGAAAATCTTATACTTTTCTCATACAGGAATTTGTCAACTCCTGTCCATACAAACAAAGGAACTTCATAGCAACTATCTTTTGACTGTCAATTTAATCTGTTTCGCTTCTACTTACAAGGAAGCAAGTAATAAGACTATTTCTTCTATTTTTCTGAATTAGCGTGAAGTAGATAGAAGCATAATCTTTTGAACAATAATTTGTTGCAGAAATGTAGACAAAGTCATGTGAATGGTACACATCAGAATTTTTTTGTTCGTTTTGTACTTCCGTTATCGTGTCTATGGGAATAAGCACTACATTTTTGGCTCACTATTAAGTTCTCACATATGTTCACGCTCCTTCTCATACTCCAGACTCCAGGGAAGATAGGGAATAATCCTGGCTTAAAAGATAACTCGAGCCTGTAATCGAACCTGGGGCTTCTGTGTTTGCGGAGTGTCATATTAACATAGAGGCAGTCAGACATGTAAGGGTGGACAATGTTGCCGGTAAAAGCGAGCGTGTCTTTCCACATTAGCGGCACACTTTAGACACGCCAAAGGGTACAAAGCAGGAAGAAAAACAGGTGTCAAATGTGGAATAAATGATACATAGCCTCTCATCGCATACTTTATGATAGTACCGTTACAACAATTTCCCTTAACCCCGATAGTGAACAGGTAGCGGAGATATTTTCTCCGAAATCTGTCACAACATCCAACGCTGTAGGTCGCTAGGTGTCTAGTATTCGCTCTACGGAATACTAATTACAAAGGGAACAATCCTGATGATTTTCATTGTTGAGCTTAAAAGGAAACTGATCTATGAATTTCTTAACATAAGTATACCGCTGAGTTCCTTATGTTGGTACAGATAATTGGGGTTCAAAATATGGAGTACATATACTGAATTATCCTGTAATATTCATTTTGAAACACAAATTTAAACTATTTTATAAGTAATGCTCCTTGCTATGTCAGTCTCACAACTTGTAAACATTGTTTAATTTCGAGATCATTTTGAAAAGTGTGAGAAATATCAATTAATCGTCACGACACCACTAAGGACTATTTAAACTATCACATAAATGCCGTCTTTTACTCAAGTATAAAGAATACAAGACAACTAAAAAGTCTAATTTTAATATTCTTACCCTTTTTTCCAATTTCATTATTTGATAGATAAACTAACAATAGTGGCTTAGGCTTTTTAAAGCTTAATAAATTACTAATTTACTTTACAAACAATTAAAACATAAGCAATTTAATGTTAAAGCACATTCTTTCGCAATTAACGTAAATGTGATTTTTCGTTAAGTTCAATATGCACATTATGTAAAAATAGGTGAGTAATAGTATGTAAAAATATTTTAGGTATATAATTCAAGTTTTATCCTTCAAAAACCATTACGAAATTTCGCAGTTTTAATATTGTAAAAATAATTCACTTACTTTCCCTTTGTTTTATAATAAATCACTTCAGCTGTCACTCTCTGCATGAATTTTTACAAAACACGCATGTGCACTTTTTGAGATAGTAAAGGAGAATGCATCTTCAAAATACTCTTCCACACACACTTTCAATTTTCCTTCTGCAATACAAATTATATTCATTAACATTCTAAAAATTTAGGATTTTGTATTTTTTCCCCTACATCCAAAAACAATGTTCAGTGATACACTATCATAGGATAATTTTTTACAATCCCAGAGAGAACTTTAAGGTATACACACATATGTCTTGAAAGTACCCGTATCTTAGGTATGCAAAACATAATGCTTATATTAAATACTTATACTCGTACCTATCACATTGTCAAATATGTCATTGCATAGAAACCTAAAAGGGAAGCATAATGTGAAATGACATTAGCAATATGGAATTAGAGTGTATAAGAGTTTATTTTATACTCTAGGAATAATGATACATTATTTAACTTCTTAAACATTCAGTATATTCCTTTATAACTATTTTTGGGAACAGGAGTGACATTGTTCTGGTGTGTACCTACATATTTTTTCAAACTACAGCATAATTAATTCAGGGTTAGACATTCAGATTGATTAAAATGATAAAACCCATCATCGATTGCTTTATACATATTTATATTTCTTCTTCCTCAAGTGTATAACTAAACAGTACTTCAAACTCAGAATGAAGTCATCCTTATTATAGATGTTATACCATTTATACGAGTATTCTATTATTTCTTCAGTTATGCTTATTATGTTCTGCTGGTTAATAATTATATCTACTTTCCTTTTATCGTGCAATCAAAAACTGAATGTCTTATTAGATGTTGTCAAACTTTATTTTTCAACTTCAGTTTTTTGATTTCAGACATTCTTGGTGCATACATTAAGAGAATATTAAAAGACCTATCCAGCTATATTCAGGACAATTTATAACCTCTAATCTCATAAGCTGTTTAAGATATAACTTGAAATTTACCGAATTTTTTGGTCTACTTCAATGCA
Source organism: Hymenopus coronatus (assembly GCA_030762935.1). Classification (NCBI taxonomy): domain Eukaryota; kingdom Metazoa; phylum Arthropoda; class Insecta; order Mantodea; family Hymenopodidae; genus Hymenopus; species Hymenopus coronatus. Next base: position 19,078,561 of record CM060890.1, read on the forward strand.
AAATGTTTTCTTATTAAAGGAAATAGCATTATATTTTTATTATATAATGTAAAATGTATTAATCATTTAATAAATATATAGTTAATTCAAAAGTAGACTCAAAACAGCACTTACAGATTATTTTAGTAATACTAACATTTAATCTCACTATATTCCGTAGTTTCTGAGAAAACTGTGCCTATATAACAGAAAAATCCATGCACAGCAGAAGCTATTGAAACCGAAAATGAAAAGGAAAAGCGCATATATTTGAAAAACATACATGGTCTAACCATAGGAAAAATATCAGTTTGACCACTGAACCAATTTGTAGAGCAAAGTTTCTCCTTATAAATGTTTATGTAATGTCGTATTTGATTTGATTTTATGTATGAATGTTCTTTTGTTGTTACATTTAAGTGCAAATACATACATAAACAAATAAATAAATAATTAATCTGTATAAGTATATGTTTCAAATGTCTTACTTTGAAACGAATAATCCTGGTTTTTAAATTTTCTCGGAGATAACACAATGTTCAATGTTTATGATCAAAATAATATGACATAGTACCGCCATCGAGAGCGATTTCTTTTTAAATAACTGATTCTACGTTATGAAGATTTCAGTAACCTCAATGGTATATTAAGATAGACTGAGTTTTACAAGCACTTTGTATAGTGTAGAAAATTCTCCAATATGACTCCGCTGCATGTCCCATAGCGGTCATTTTGTAAGGACTGAGATTCATTGAAGTGGATTACTTAAAACTTTCAGGTTTTCTATGCCATGTGGCCGAACTGCGCCATATTTGACGTGAGCAGATATACATTTGTGCATTACAAGTATTGTAGAACTCAATGGGGCTCTTAAAAGATTAAACCAGTAAGTGGGGAACTGATTGAGTGAACTTCGTGTTACATTTGCTTATTAGCGGAGATGGTGAGCGGTTCGCGCTCATTGAGAGGAGTAAACGAGGTTCCTCTCGCCAGTTCTTCACTTCCCATTTTTAACTTGAAATAGCCCCGTTGAGTTCTGCAACTGTTTTATCGTACGAGTATCTGCGCACGTCAAATACGGGTACACCTAAATATATTAAAAATACGCTTGGGAATACTTATCGTAAGATGGGGTCTTTTCGCTGACTCCGCCCATGTTGGATGGACACTTTACCGAAGGAAAGAAGCTGGACATAAAACATAGCTTGCGACAAATACAGCTCTGTGTTGCGAACTTGATCCCTAAAATTTCTGGTTAGACAATGATCCACCTCTACAAAATTAAATTAATCTTTTCTCTGCACTACCTACTGGAGTTCTAATGCCAAGGTAATTCGCGCACGTGGGCGATAGAATTAACATACTGCTTATACGAGCCATCTTGTTCGTTGGGAGAGCATTGAGTGAGGCTGAAGGGTGAAGGGGTGAATTGCCCAATCGGTTTTACTCGCGTGCATATTGCATTAGAATGGCACTAATGAAAATCGTGGAAAGACCCGAGTTCCTGTCAAACGTTCATATTTTGAGTAACATCACAGCGACAGGCGCATTTTTAATGCTTTTGAGGGCACACATCTTAGCTAAAGGATTAATGTGTTAACCCTGAAGCAAGTCTGGTATTCACAATTTCCTATTTATTTCTATTACAGGTCGTGGTCGTTTAAGGAAGCTGATCCTGCCTCTGGTCCTGTTCACCAAATTGTTGTTTGCTATCCTGCTGCCAATAGCCATGTCCGTCATCGCACTCCTCAGTTTTAAGGGCTTATGGGCAGGCCTTGCAGCATTACTGGTATCCGCAGCGTTAGGACTCAAAGCGCTATTCACCGATGCCAACAATAACTCTCCAAGCACACGTTTCTCACTGGGTTTTCTGAAGCCGCACCATATCCTGCCTGACTACCACGATTACTGGGGTGGTGGTGGCTGGAGCAGGTCAGTTCCACATCCGGAGTACAGGGCGGAACCTTACAGAGGGTACTACCCTTCATCTTCATGGGACAGACCAGCAGCGAAGTAATCTCAGGACTGTAGCCAAAGAATCTGAACCAAATATCTCATTTAAAGGTTGCAGGAGCATACCGGAAGTGTGTGGCACTTGAATAAGTTAGGTTTTAGTTTCTCTATTTATATATAACTTAGTACAAAATCCTTTTATAACTAAAAGAAATTAGGTAAATCTATTATGGGAACATAGAAATGCTTTTTATTTTTTTTTTTAGCAATTTTGATTAAAAATACCATTTGTTTTGTTTGGTACGAAAATACGTAGCATGAGGAACATATTTGCAAAGCTTTATTCTCCTAGAGCGTATGCTTTGGAAGCCATTTCATGGTTTATATCTCCATGGCAAACTCTAAAGCTACTTTTCTCGGGTATTTTCCCCATATTCAAAATATATTTTCTCCCATAAGAACGCGGCTATAAATATGGAAAAAATCCTAAACTATTGAAACATGTATACAATGTATACATTTTGGATGCAACTTGGTTGATGTTTTTTTCCGTTTTTCCCGTTGCTATTTAAAATAACTTTATAAAAAAGACTATTCACCATAGGAAACTTCAACGAGACATTTTGTTAAAAATATATTATATGTGCGATTTTGAAAAAATGGACATGTTGCTCAAAATCAATAGCATAAAATAGATTTTGATTTCAGCTGATTAAACCAAATGGATTAATTAATATACCCCAATAAAAATACATAATTAAGTGAAACTTAATATGAGTTCCTTTTTTTTGCTGCCAGCAATGTCTGTGCAAAATTTAAAGCTGTAATATTTATACTTTAGAAATGTCATTTCTTCTTTTGGTGTCCCATTAAGACTTATAAAATGCCATCAAATATTGTTTGTCATTAATATCTTACCTCACAACATGCCTTTTTAAAATAATTAGTATTAATTAATTTAACATAATTTAAAAATTTTGTTTATTTATTATTTCATTAAGAGAAAAATAATTCTTATTCAAAATTATAGGATTATCCGTTTTGCTCTAGACCCAACAGTTATTCAACATCTTTCATATTCTTTTAAGATGTGTAAAACCTTACTATATTCTATTAATTTTTTGTTTCATTTAAACTTCAACTTATTCTAATTGTTTTCATATTATAAAATATGTTTATTTTACAAAACAATGAATAACATAATAAAACATTCAGTAGCGGAGTAAATCGATTTAAATTTTACACTATCAATCATTTTATCAAAATTATATGCATAAAATGTTATAAGTATGAGATTATTACTCAATATTACAATCATAGTACTTAACTGTTCTACTTTATAAGATTGGTATGTAACCACAAAGTATTTATTGTTATTTCCTTTACTGTTCCTTTGGACTTTTGGTTATCTATAATATCATATTTTATTTAGATTTATAAAATGTATGAGCTCAATGTTGTTGTTCTAGTATTTGGACTCTGAACCCAAATTTGTTATTACATCTTCTCTATGAGAAGTTCTTGTCAGACTTTTATATCTTATGAATGTATTGCTGAATGTATGTTTAAAATAAAACTTAGAATTTATATGTTCTGTATTTTTTAATTTCCTAGTCCTTTAATATAGATAATGGAATGTTTAAATCATTGTCCTTTATTATTATTATTATTATTATTATTATTATATAACTATTACTATTACTGTTATTAAAGAGAGTATTACTTAGGAGTCCAAAAAATATTAAAATATATGTAATACATAAAAACAGATGCTATTTTTCTTCAGTGAAACTGTCAAATTAAGTACTATCGTTAACTCATATACATCTATAAGTTCGTAACTTTCATTTAATCACAATTATTTAGAGAGAAGAAGAACCTCAAAAAATGTGTATTTATTATCTCAGTGCTGTCTATGACCCAGAAACCTTTACATAAACACGTTAAAACATATTGGCACTAGCAAACCTGTCAACATGTAGTTATTGAAAACAAAATTTCAGCGTAGGTTGCAATTAGAGCTCACCGACGTTGGTTTGCATTTTCATGACATTATAGTATGCCCTTTGAACACAGGAATATCGGAAGTTAAAATCAGAAGGATTGCCTTGCGGTACTGGAGATTTTGTCTACACTCTACTCGATGGCTAAAATGATCTAATACTCCTTTTTCCAACTTGTGCATACTCAAGCACAAACCTCTTAGCCCGGCTATAGGAGAAGCTGAAGCTAATATGTCACTCACTGGACGCAGGTACCTGTGTTTTCATTCTAATATTTGATTCAGCCCTAACCCTCAATGATCAGCCGCTTTGCATACTGCAGGCATCCGCTGTGAATAAGTGCTTAACTGCGTGCAGCCAAGCTGGAATAACTGGAGTATTTTATGGACAATGTTCAGAAATTCGTGATGCTAATCAAATTGTAGGAAGATTGATAATTCAACACTTTTATGCATGCAAATCACAGGTTATATTTAAGCACAACTCTATTATTATTATTATTATTAATTATTATTATTATTATTATTATTATTATTTTTAATATTATTATTATTATTATTATTGTAATACGTGTATCCTTGAACAGGTGAGGCCAAATAAAGGATTGCAGCTTGCATACACAGAATTCTATAAGGCATAATAAGGCCACAGTTACTGCTGTTATCGTGATACTCATTCTCCTCATGGTTAACGAAAGGTTGTTGAATATAAACCTCAGAAAATAACTTGAAAATATAACTTCTCTCTGGCCTACCGACTCGGATGATATGCACTCTGGAATCGGAGGTCCATAGTTCAAATCCCACCTAAATCGGACAGGATTTCAAATGCATGGGAGTTAGCTCAAACGAATCCCTAGAACGTTCCTTCCGAAATTCCCTTTCCCGATTATCTTTACATTTCATCTATCTTCAGTGTCAACCGTCTGCAGCATCATGTGTTGTTAAGAACGGGCTTAATAACACTACTAAGACAGACAAAAAGATCTGTAACAAAATACAGCATTTGCAGGCAAGTGGTCAGCTATACCGATTCGAATTCCGCTAGTAATATATCAGGGTGTTTGTTTGGCTGAGTGATCAGCTTTCAATCCAGAGGTTCCTTTACGAGTCTCGCCTGGAGCTAAAGAATTTTTCCTCAACCTGTATCATTCTCTACCCTCCGCAGCAACTGGCAATATGAGTGCGGTTGTGAATGTCAGTTTGCTTTATTGCAAAGTTGAATAAAAACCAATATTAAAATGTATAGTAAAACAAGTATAAACACTGTCAGATGTTCTTAAAACCCACCATTATCCCATAGAAGCTAAAAATACCTATGGAAACGAAACAATGGCAGACAATGGAGTTTGGGATTAAAAAATGGAATAAATTCCAGTCCAGTTTCTTATAGTAGGTCAGAGATTGTGAACCTCTGCTCACTGGTGCACTGGGAAATTGTTCATTACCAGAAAACATTAACAGAAATGGTCTTATTACTTGTTTCTTTTAAGACGAAGATGAATAAGGGACTACTGTAGGTTAAAGCGATAGTTAAATCCTTTAAAAGTTGGTTGCTATGTGATTAAAATTCGTTTCATTGCAAGCCAGTAGTTGACAAATCCTCTTATGTGAACATTTTTTAAGTATTTTAAAAAATGAAACCAATAACAAGGAATATCTATCTCGGAAAGGATCTTCTCTAAAAAAAAATGTGCATCATAAAAACGGTGTGTTTTAACAGTTTTTGGCGGTTTATTACGGTTTGCCACCTATAAAAAATCATCCAGAATGTAGAGGTATTCAGAGATTTTTACCAGAAAATTCAAGATATAAATTTTATTTGTAATGCATATCTCATAAATATTTGGTATTTTAGTCAAAATTGTTAGAGCCATTTTTCAGGAAATCAACATTTTCGAAATGTTTTTTATGTAAAGAGCAGTTTGGAATGGGGGGTTTTGAAATCTTCGTGAAGATTGGAAGATAATAAACTTCAATGCCAGATATGGTACTTTACCGAGTTTTCGTTTTTGAGATATCGTGTTAACAAATACATAAACACATGGATCTTTTTCTAAAAATTTTGTAATACCTTATAATTTCCTTTTATGGAAAAGTGGTAAAATTCTCTTTAGGAAGGTACTTTATATAATTTTGTCGAATTTATAAACCACACGAGATAGACAAGTTGGGATTAACCAACAAAGATCGCTTTAGAATATAGTAGTATTGTTTCAAATAGCTGTTAGTGCATTATATATTTTTGAGAGATTTCACTGTTATTTCAAAATTTCTGGACAATTGTTGTTCCTGGCGATGCCATGGAAATATTATATATTTAATATACAGCATATATTAACGCGCTTTAAAAATATGTCCATCGCTTCGTTTCCTGTTGTCTCTGCCTACCCACAACAAAATATGCAATAAAACTATATCTGCATTGATTAACTATTATCATATAGCAAAGCTTTTAGAAACCACTAATATAAACTGTAATGGGTAGTAGAGATGCCATTTAAAGTCATTACAGAGATACCCGCTTTTAAACCTTTGTCTATGGCTTCAGCATGCTGCATTCCTCTGAAAAAACTAAATGCATAATATAATGAAACCTTTATTTTGCTAAAGAAAGTTATCTTTCGCAAGAATAATTTTAAAGGGAGTAGGTGTGAATCCGATGTTCTTTTTTAAAACAATCTATTGATTCTTGTCGAAAATGAAACTTACAGTCCTTTCCTATCCTTTTCGGCTAGGGCTCTTAGGAGAAGGAAGGGTGCCGAATGATGCAGGAACCAGTCTCCTCTCCCCCCTTTACCCACATGCTGGCTGAAAAGAATGCAAATAGATTATAAGGTATAATTTGAGTTATATCAGCCAATAGGTATTCTAGTACCACCTCATCAGCATCATCATCTTATACATACACACACACACACACACACACACACACACACACACACACAAGGTGATTCACCTGTTCCTTATTGTTTTTGGAGATAGGCAACACTGCAAACTCTGAAAGTAATAATGTCGAAATTACCATGCTTGTTGGCCTATTGGTAACCGTGCAAATCTAGTCTGCTCTTCATCGGAAATTAGACCTTAGCAGCAATAGTTACGTCCATTCCAAAAACATGCGATTAATAACTCCTGTTACAGTACATATAATATCATTAGGATCGCTTTCGTATGCTCTACAACGTAAATTATAATGCATGAAGGCTAAATGAACGGCTTAAGCTACAAAAATGGTCCACAACAATTATAAAGAGATCAGAAGCGGAGATGGAGATATGTGTGACACTACACCTACAAATTTTAACACAGCAAGCGGGCGCAATAATTGTAGTTCAACTGCTTAATTTCATGTTCCTTCTTCACCTCATAGTATGTTGGCATTCGGGTCCCACAGTCTGAGTGTATCTTGTTTCTTCTTTATGTATTATCCATCGAGGTGCTAAGTTAGTTCAGTGCTTTAGATGTAAATAGAAAGGTATACTAATGAAGAACAAACGATAGTTCATTTTACGTGTTCTTCAGTCTTCGAACCTTAATTTTCTTTCTAATTATTTTGAAAAAGAAACTTCACTAAGACATTAAACAATAGAGGAATTTTAAAACGTATAAAGTTAATAAAAACAATTTCGAAATACTAGAAACAATGCTATCGAAATAATGGAATGTTCTCTACAAAATGTTGGCAGCTGAAACCCCCAGTGGGTTAGTGAATACTACCGGAAGTCATTTTGGGTCTAGACATGCCACATTAGATATAGATGCATCAAGTAAATATGTAGGTATGTGCTATACCTACAGCTTAGGTTATCTCTTATGAACCTCACAGCCCATTAGATAGGGAGCTTCAGTCGGTCGTTAACTCCCCATGTATTCCAGGATAAATGCCTGTATAGAAATTGATTTCCACAAAGACGAAAACTTACACACAACACTTTTCGGGATGCTGAACGACGTTTGTCATAACAGGAGCATTTGAAAGGGTAGGTCCTATTAGAGAGGCACCAGTTACCTCTGGGCACAATGAAGATATAATTTTAGACGCTGTCTTAAGCAATCCCAACATTAGCTCGCGGGCACTGGTACAAGACAGAAACATCATTAGGTAATCAGTTATGCGAATACTACATAATAATACATTTCACCCTCACCGGTTGCAGCAATACCAGGAACTCCATAGTCCTGACTTTGAAGCTCGAGTAAATTTCTGCCAGTGGGTATTACGCAGTTTGAACCTTGATGCAGTCTTTTTATCCGAAGCTATGTTTTCAGATGATGATGGTTTCCAACAATGGCACTGTGAATCGCCAAACATGCACTACTCGATTACCCTTATTGTGTAAGACAGATTTTTAAGACCAGCGAGGAATTAGTATATGGTGTGACATTTGGGTGATCATCTAATTAGGCTACATTTTTTCAGAGGTCACCTTACAGGAGCACGCTACCTTCACTTCCTCCAAAACGATCTCCTGCCACTGCTAGAGCATGTACTATTAAATGAAAGATTATGAATGTGGTTTCAGCATGATGGTGCTCCACCGCACCATCCAGGATCGTCGTAAATTATCTTTATGGCACACATCCTCAAAGATGTCGTCGCCCTTCGTGGTGTAATGGTTACCATGTTAACTTCATATACCCTAGGTCGCGGGTTTGAACCCGGTGGAGGACGATGGATTTTTTCGGGTGTAAAAATCCTTAGCATGGATTCCTTTAGAAGGGAAGTAAAGCCGTTGGTCCCATGTAGTAGATTTACGGCACGTAAAAGAACCTCAAGCCTGATAGAGAGGTCTCTGACCAAAATTAAGCGATATTTCACGCCCAATTTAGTATGGTACGCTGGGAACCACAGTAGTTGGAGAGCGTCCTTATATAACATGCCATTTTTTTTCTCAAAGATGGATAGATAGGCGAGGGCCTATCCCGTGGTCTGCCAGATCTCCTGATGTTACGCCACTTGTTTACTTCCTATAGGGTCATTTAAAGCAATGTAGAGCCAACGACCGCATAACCTTAATCATCTTTAGCAACTAACCAGGGAGGCCTGCAGGTCTGGCACATCCCAGATGTTACTACTTGCCAGGTTGTCATTGCAACATCGCGTACAACTCAGAATCAACGAAGGTTATCACCTTGAACAGCTGTTGGGCTAAACGAAAAAGTTTCATCTCTAAATTTCATGTCGGAAACACTTTATTTAGTGGATATTGAGAAGTTTGTTAAGTTATCGCGATTAAACCTAATTTTCTTTTCAACTGAAAATATCGGTGAATACTTATGTATACAAGCACAGTTCGTGAATGTAAGGTTAGAGATACCCTGAAAATGGGTGTGGTTCTGTAGTATTATCTGAAATACCTATATCAGTTTTGAAACATTGTAATAATACCAGCATATTTAGAAGAAACTGAATGAATATGCCTCAGAATGTGCATTTTCATTTATATTTCCTGTATCTGGACTGATTAAGTTAGAATAAACATAAATAAAAGAAACAAATAAGCAAGTATAAAATGTTCCAATATCCCATCTAGCTTTGTGCCAAATCTGGAAGAAAGAAAGCGGGAGAAACAATTGTCAACTTTTGGTAAGTTTCGAACCTGAATCGAGCCTGTTGTAACTTCTGCTAATACCGCGCGTTAATCAAATAAGCTAGTGTTCAGCTATAACTTGCAGCGTCAAAGTCTATAATGTTAGTATGCAGGAGATGGGTCTCAGGAACGGTAGACTTTAACCTGCGGGTTACATAAAACCAGAGGACAAGGGACAGTTGAACCACCTGGAATATGCATGTATACAGTAGCAATATTTGTAGATACTAGCATATTTTACAAGTGATACTATAATTATTACTGTCCCTATATTTAGTCAAAATATTTCCAAGTACACTTCAGTCCCTTCCTACATGGGAACCAATTTAATTGCACAAAATATTTCAGCAAAACTATGAGCTCAGTGCTCAGATTTAAACACTTGCTTATTTTGAAATTACTGAACGAACATTAAATTGATTGTAAATTTATGTATTGAGGTTCATTTGTATTACAGAATGGGGAACTTGTTACGAGGGTTCGTTCCGTATTCAGGCATGAAAATGGATGATATGAGATGCAAGGAAAATTGATGATTGGGAAAGTGACGATGGAGCAATTAGTGGAATGAGTGGCGGGAGAAACTGGAGGACCTGGAGAAAACCCGCCCAGATGCCGTTTCGTCCACCGCGAATCCCACATGGGTGCGCTTGGTGTCGAACCCGGGCCGCCTAGATGGGAGGGAACTGTCCAACCACTCATCACCTTTATCCAAATAAAGCATTTTATAAATAGGACTGACAATGCGTGTGTGCGTGCGCGCGCATCCGTGTGTCCAAGTGTCTGTGAACACGATAACTCCAAAAACAAAAAGTCGGAAAAAATACTAAATTTGGTATTTGTTAAGTTTTCCCCCAGAATGCGACATGAAGATTTTGAGAAAAATCCTTCACTCAATACTACCTTTTACATTGAAAAAAATTCGAAAACTTTTATTTTCTCAAAAGCGGTTGTAAAACATCGTATATTAAATATATTTACATTAAAAATAAAATACATATCTTAAGTTTTTTGGGAATGGATGGATTTTGCTGTATTTTGTATAAGTGGTATACCGTAAGAAGCAGATAAATATGCCTACACAAAATGTAGAACCCATTAAAGCACATAATTTATGTCATTCACATTTTTATTGTAGAGTTGACCGATTCCGAATTATACCTTGTTATTGTTCACATAACGATCAGTTTTTAAAAGACTTGACTGTCGCTTTCTAGTAGTCCATTATTTTCTTTTCTGCTTACAAACAAGCAAAACATGAAATAGTTACTCAGTTGTCTGATTACATGAAGTGGATAAAAGAATATTTTGAAAGAATACCTGGTTTGCAGAATTGGGAGAAAGTTATGTGAAAGGAACCGTCAGATGTTCTAATTATGTGTTTTATATTGTTAAAGAAGTGTTTGTTTGGCTAGAAAATCTGTCAAGAACAACACAAACGTGATTATTACCGTTAGGGAATGTAGAATATCGAATTCCTGAGTAATTTTAGTCACATGCTTCACGCAACTCTACAACTTAGCATCAATGAAGGAAGCCGACCATTCTCTTTTCTGTAGTTTGATGCTTCGCCGCCAGCTGTCAGCATTCGTCAGCGTCCGAAGAATGCTGTCTTGTAACTTGATGACAAAATTGGTTTCACAGTAACAAAAGAGAGTTTTGGGAGCATACATTTTAAAATAAAATTGTTCAAATGAATGCATAGTTACACTTATAATTAAACGTTGGTACTCTCAGAATGGAGGAAGAAAATAACAGAAGCCAATATAACTTTTAGCATTTCTTGGGATGTAATTTCAGAAAACATTATATGAGATGTACCAATAACAAGCAGGAATCCTACTTTTTGTCAAGAATTCATAGTAACTAATAACAAATAGTTAAAGTAATAAAATTCAATATTAATAATAGTATTAATATTAATATTATTATTATATATCTTAAACAAGCGGCAATTATTTGTCTAAAAGAAATGGAATTTAAGTATTAAGTTATAATCTGAATTAAAAAAATTAGAATACATTTTCAAGACAGAGAACAGCAAGAAGCAATAGTTAAATGTTAACCAACAGCTAAGAAAGTATGAAATCAACTTTAACTACATTTAGTAGAAATTCATAATATTTAATTAGACTGACTTAAAATTTACTGGTACAGTTAGTTGTTGATTACAACCAACTCTTCTTTGTCCTCTTTATTAGAGCGCTTCTCTTTTGAATTATGTATAAATTCTTCGCTGCCATTGGGGCAGGGCAATCATAATCTTTATCTAGTATATTTTGTAGATCAACTTCATTTCTTTCAAGAAGATCCCCTCCCGCTACTACTCTTTACATGGACAACTTTTTGAAAATTTGTGTTTTCTCTAAAATTCTCAAAGCAGTTTTATTTTCTCAAAGTTTAACGATTTTTATTAAAATGCCATATGCTTAATATATTTTCATTAAAAACGAAGGTATATCTTGACTTTTCTGTAAACAGTCTCTGAAGATCTCTTTTCTCTGGATGACTTTTGGATATCTTTAGTATAACTGATAAACCGTAAGAGATAGATAAAAACTAACTATACAAAAATGTAAATCTCATGTAAACACGCCATTTAAGTCCTATGCCTGATTTTGTAGAGTTAACCGTTTTCGAGATGTTCTGAGTTTATTGTTTCAGTTTTAAGGTACTTACTCAAACTTACCTACTTTTTTGTTTTCTCCTAGCAAGCAAAGCGATCCGAATTGCTGTTTCACATAGCCTTCAAAGGATCTGACTATCGCATTAGCTTAGTGCATTCATTTATTTCCATTCTACTTACAAAGAAGTAAGTTATAAGACCAATTCTGGCAATGTTTAATTGATTAGCACAAAATAGATAAAAGAATAATCTTTTGTTATGAAAGATTTTTAGTGGAATAGCTAGAGAAGGTTATGTGAATGTAACACATCAGATTTTTTACTTTCTCTAGGACATATGCACTTACAATGTACTTAGTAGCAAAATAAGACATTGTATTCGAGTCTAGATTTTACTGGAAATATATGTTTTGAGGTCTCCTGAGTCTGAAGAAAAGTATTTTTAGTAAACGGTCTGTGTGTATGTCTATGTGTATCTGTGTGTGTCTGTATGTGTGTTTGTCTCTGGTTAGCATAGCTCTAAAACGAAAATGCCCTTAAATACCAAATTTACTATTTACCTATGTTTAGTTTGTTCCATGGATTCGACACGAAGAATTTAAGGAAAATCTCCCCACCACAAACTTCCCTTTTAATGGAAATATTTTTGTAAATTTTGGTTTTCTCAAAAATGGCTCAAATGATTTTACTAAAAGGCGTATATTAAAGATATTTACATCAAAATTAAAATGTACATCTTGAACATTCGGGAATAGCCCCCGAAGACTTATTAATTATGGATGAGTTTTGTAAATTTTGCATACCTATTAAACCGTAAGAAATAGATAAAAACTTACTGAGCAAACAATTTAGATCTTGTTGAATCACATAATTTATGTCACATACGTTTTTCTTTTAGCGTTGACCGTTTTCGAGATATTCCGGTTATCGGTTTCAATTTTAAGCTTCCCAACAGGACCATGCAAAGCAAAACTCAATTGTTTCACATAGCGACCGGCTTTTAAAAGATTTGACTATCGCTTTAAAATAATGTATTCCCTTATTTTCCTTCTATTTACAAGGAAGCAAGTGCTAATGTTTGTCTCGATTAGTATGACATAGATGAGGAATAGTATTTTGCAAGAATAGTTAGTTGTATATGGAACAGCTGGAGAAAGGTATGTGAATGGAATACATCAAGACCTTTGTTAGTGCGGGAATGTTCCATTCACACAACTTCTCTACAAACTATTGTTACAAAAGATTATTCCTTTTTCTACATTGAGATACACATTAGCAGACGTGGCTGTATTAGTTCCTTTAAGAAGAAGGTAAATAAGGCAAACCTGTAGGTTAAATCCATATTCAAGTCTTGTGACTTCGGTTCACTCTGTACTGTCAGGAGTTAAATAAATGAGAGATGAAAGGTAACCTCTCGTTTGAAAAAAAATTTTTTTGCCTATTCCTTATGGCTTAACAATTGTGCAAAGTTTCCCGAGTCTATTTTCAGAACATTCAAAATATACATTTTATTTGCCATGTAAATACCTTTAATATAGGTATTTAAAAAAAATGTTTATATACAGATAGTTTGAGGTGGCAAATTTTCTTTAAATGTTTTGTGTCGTATCCCTGGAAGATACTAAACTTAAATACCAAATTTGGTATTTAAAGATGTTTTAACTTTTGAGCTATAGTGCCCATAGGTGCTGACAGACACACACTACACGAGCAAATAGACGCAGGTTTTTCTGAAAATGCTTTTTTGGACTCTGGGGACTTCAAAATGTATATTTCCTGTGAAATGCAACGTCGTTTTTTGAGTGGTATACAATACCTTTTCTGCTTACTAAATGCATAGTACGTGAAAAGAAATTAAAAAGCAGTAAGTATTTTAAGTCAAATATACCAATATAAAATCAAGATGTTGATTTAAGTTTTAAAATGCATATTTTCTCATAAATAGCTTAGAAATTATATAGTACATTTATTTTTAAGTAGTGGTATTTTGTTTTATTTATAATGTCCAGTAAGTATTATTTGAGAAAGCAAGAAAATAATTGATAAAGGTGAGAAATTATAGATTTACAATTAAACTGTTCTGGTGTTATGCTTCTTTTCATACATTAAGTTTGTTACGTAGTTTTCTTTTTCTTTTCTTTCGACGCTCTCGTCAATACGGCGTTTTACAAGTTAAACACTTTTAACTCACTAACCACAACACTTAAAAAGGAACTATGATATTTTACAGCTACATACTATTTGTGCTTCTAAAACACTATTTAATTAATAGAAACCAGTGTCAACCATGTTTGAAATTTTATTGTTAGAAATCAATGAATTAAGGGAGCACTTGCCAAATTGTTAGGTGACTTGTTTGCTTTGCTAGTTTACCTTTAATGCTAAGACAATATTTGCAATAACTTTTAATTTCTCTATTGCTTATAGTAAGTAAAGGAAGTATTGTATTCCATTCAAATTTCGATGTTGAGATTTCACCTAAAATATATATTTTGATATCCATTGAATCCAAAATAAGTATTTTTATCAAAAAATGTGGTGTAAATGTGTTTAGTTGTCTCAGAAACATAACTCAAAAACAAAAAAGTCGATAAATATCAAACTTGGTATTTAAATTTAGTGTCTTACATCAAGTCTTATTTAGAAGAATATTACACACATAAAGAGAATTAAATTTAAGCAGGTTTCAGGTCCGGGAGGTCTACAATATTCATATATTTGTAAGAAAACAATTTATTAAGAAGTCTAATAATAACGGGCAGCAAATTCATTTCCCTTCATGGAATTATACAAAATATGTGACACTGTGCATTTTCATAAGTTTTAAGGTGCAATAAAGGATATGAATGTTAACAAATTAATCGTTGATGCAACGTAAATTTTGCGTAAAAATGCTGTATCTAGAATAAAAGTGGGAGAAGTTGTATCAGCAGAAACTGAAAAAACTAAAGAAACAAAAAACCTTGTCATTGTTGTAGCATAACATTTAAGATGTTTAAACATTAGGCATTATCAAATTGGAGCAATTAGTACTCAAGAATGGGAGTCCCAATTGGAGATGGGTCAGCAGACCAATGCACACATTGTTACTTGCGAACGGCTAGATAGTATTGCTATCTGCATTTTATGTTTAGAAAGTTAGAAGAAAAATGTTATAAATTGTGTCTGAAAATAAATTTAGAAAAATCATTTTATACTGAATGTGGAACAGAAATAAAAGTATAAGTTTTAAACAATAGAACGGTTGTTTTAGAAGATGTGAGAATTTTGACTATTTCGGGATACAAAGAGTTAAAATTTTAGGAAAATGTCCTAAATGGCGTAATCAATAATCGTAAATTAAAATATAAATAATGAATATTGACATATATGTAAGAAAAATAAATTACAAGTATATTATAGAATAGATTGAAATTGTGAACATTAAGGGCTCACTAGTCGACTATGTTAAATGCAAACATCTGAACTGGTATGGATAAGTCAGAAGAATGAATGTAGATTACCGAGAAAGGATTTCTATGCAGTCCACCTGGAAGAAGATGAAAGAAACACCTCGAAATTCCTATTTTTATAGTGTTTAACACCCGATGAGAGATGGAATGTAGATGGAGCACCAGCGGAAGGAAACTAAGGAACCCGGAGAAAATCCGACTTTGGCCGTCAATTCTCACATACGGTCGCTTGGAATCGAACCCATGCTGTCTAGGTTACAGGCTAGTGGTCTAATCACTCGGTCACCGCGAGGCCGAGAAACATTTAGATGCGAAAAATAACTGGAATGAGAGCAAGAGGACTGGAATATATGGGATGGATGGATAGAGACGAGTTGAGAAAAAAGCTCTTATGCATAAAAACATGTGAAAATATTAAAACTTTTAAGTTAAAAATAAATCCTTCAAGGTCCTACGAAGATTATTAAGAAAATCTCCCACTCTATACTATCCTTTACATGGAAGTTGTTAGAGGTTTATGGTTTTTGTTTCAAAAATTGCTCTTGAAATATTAATTAAATATACTTTGTATAGAATCTATATATTAAATTTTCCTGAAATATTCTCATAACTCGAAAACTATAACGTACCACACAAAATACCTTATTCACAAGAAAAGTCATCGTTTTACTTTCTCTAAATAGGCAATAGCCTATAACGTAAGTAGAGAAGATATTGTATTCCATTCAAAAATTCGATTTCAATATTTCACCGGAAATACACTTTTGAAGCCTCGTGTGTACAAAATTGCATTTTAAGAAAAATGACCGTGCTTATCTGTGTATGAGCGCTCTCGTGGTGTGTGTGTGTGTGTGTGTGTGTGTGTGTTTTTTTTTCAGTACACGGCATAGCTCAAATCTAAAACTCAGTAAAATCCATACGACACGAAGATATTTAAGAAAATCTCCCCACCACAAACTACTCTTTATATGAAAAATATTTTGAAAATGCCGTTTTTGTAAAATGGTCTAGCGATTAAAATGTCGCATGACATTTACATGAAAAATAAAAAGTACATATATCTTGAATTTTCTGGCAATAGCCTATGAAGACCTCTTAATGCTGGATGACTATTGCATAACCGGTAAGCCGTAAGCGATAGACGAAAATTTACCACTCAAAAAAATCTGAGACTATCTCTACAAACTACCTATTCTTATAAAAGACTATTCTTATATCTACATCGTGACAATCGAGATAAACAATCAGCAGTGGTTGTATTAGTTCCTTCTCAGTAGAAGGGAAATAAGGTAATAAACTATGTTAAAAATTCGGTTGTTATAAAAATCAGTTGAAATTCGGTTTGGATTCACGACCAGAAGTAAAACAAAAGAGAGATGAAACGAAAGATGACCTCCCGTTTGAGAAACGCTTTAGGTAGCTTAAAAGTGGAAAATGCAAATCTTTGAAATGGCTAGTTCTACAAAAATAAAAAACAAACAAAAAAGTATGTTTTAACTAGATCTACACTTTTGTGTAGCAACTTTTGGAAGATGATAAACCTAAATATAAAGCTAAGTTTTAAATTCAATTTAAATTTTTAATTATGATGTCCATAGACATACACACAGAATTTTATTCTAAAAATGCTTTGTATTCGTTCAGGATCTTGAAACTATTTATTTCCGGCAAAGTCTCTGTATCAAATTTTTGGGTCTACCTACAATGTACATCAGCACTCAGTAGAGAAAGTAAAAATTAAACTTCCACCTTTACTGAAGTAACCTGATTCCTTGTGTTCAAAGTACCCCACCTTCCTTATTTAGATTATTCTCGTGGAAAAGGAATGCAATACGTACACCTGCGTTAAGTACATAAGAGAATCTCCTATTTTCAAACTTTTCGTTTTCCAATAATGCTCCTGCCACACCTAACCGCAACAAGGTATTTTTAAATCTTAACCGTTTCCGGAATAGTTCCGCTGTATGTTTAAATATTGTAACATTTTAAATATTTCACTGAAATATTACATATTTCATCATCCCATATAAAGAGAAATATAAAGCCTTGCAAATTTCACTTTATTTGTAAAATCAGACCGTCTTCTGTGTCTGAGTAATTATTACAATATAGTGAAACTGTTTGTATGAATAACTTTTAGAACAAAGTAGGATTTGTCACTTTTTTGGTAGCAAACATCATAAATATTGACCTAAAATCCATAAACTATTTATTCAAAATCTTCTCGAGCTTCTAAACAGGTAAAAACTTGGCTTGATGCACTTCTTCAAAACGTTGGTATCAAGCCAAGTTTTAACCTGGTTAGAAGCTCGAGAAGATTTTGAATCAATATGTCGCCAGGAAAGCTTCAGTTCTTATTTTATAAACTATTTGCTTAATTGCTCACTGTATGTTAGGAAAAAAGTGTAAAGAATAAACATAGCAGGGGATTCATTAAATCTTAAGCACTGAATTATAAATTACATTAATGGAGAGAGAGAGAGAGAGAGAGAGAGAGAGAGAGAAAGAGAGAGTGAGTGTGGGCATTTTTTTCTGAATTCGGTATTTGTCGGACCATTTAATTTTTCCCGGTTTTAACATAATAGAGAATGTATATTTTGCTAAATATGACTTGATCTAGAAGAAAAGAATCACAAAACAAGTTTAATCAGAAAACTACCGATTCTCTAAAAGCAAAATTATAAGTGTTTCAAAGGCAACTTTAATAGTGCTTCAAGCATGACAACAAAGTATAAAGCGTATAAGCTTTAACAATGAAGACAATAAGCCTGTTTATTGGTCGTAACATTTTATTAACGCAGAAATGTCATATCTCCACGTTAGCTATTTTGACTATTAACAATACACATGTCACAGATCGAAACATCATCTGCACATTTGTTCCTCGCTTTCGTTTTATTATACAGTGAATTAAACAATAATTCACTTTATAGGTATAAAATAATTAAATTATTCGACTTTAACGAAGAAGTTGATAAAGTTGAACTGTAAACCAGAATATATACAGGCTGTTAGGGGTATAAGTGGTATGCTAAGAACAGTGTGGTGAAATCATTTCATCAATATTTGCTTCATTAGCAGACTAATAATATTACTTATTAAGAGTTGTATATTTTCATTTTGGTTAGTATCTCCAGGTAGGTGTGGCACACACATGACATACATATTTATTTGCCATGAGACAATGGAATGGGTGACCATAAAAATGTATTGGAACTGAGTTTGAATGCTTTTTTGTAAGGCCAGCGACCCCACACTACCTATACTTTGGGTCACGTATTAAAGTGTAAAAACGTAGAGCAAAATGAATAGTCTATAGTGACAGGCATTGTTCATTTCGCGGCGCAATTAAGACCATGCAAAACACATCAGGTAATATGTTATTTGATTGGCTTGTAAGAAAACCGTTAGGCGAAGAGAAAAAACAACGAACACCGAAGTGGATACACATTAAGTTACCATTCATCAAAATATCTATACCTATACCTCCAAGATCGTATATATGCCTTAAGACAAGAAGTCAATTCTTTTAAAAATGGTCACTATACTTTTAATCAGCCGCGATTGGAGGAGCAATTTTTTTAGGCTTTGTAGGTTCTCAGAATGTTTTTCTATCACTAAGTACAGGGAAAGATGAAAAAACTTAGCCCATTCACACATACAAATTGCTATCTCATGTTACAGTTCGATTATGATTTACTTTATACACTAAGCTGCATGTTTACAAAACATAATAATATAATCGCCCGCCTCTGTGACATGGTAGCATTTGTCTACCTCACACTCAAGAGGTCGGGAGTTCAAATCTCATTTAGGGTAGAGTTGTTGGGATTAGGCTTTTTCCGAAGTTTTCGCCTATCTTGAGAAGACGAATGTTGAGCAAATCTAATATCTATAGAATTCAGGACCATTTGAGCTTCATTTCACCCATTTCATTCAGTCATCGTGCAATATGATTTAGTAGGTTATAGATGTTTTAATTACAATAAAGGGGAAGAATGTAATACTGATTTATGTCGAATGCATTGACAACATTTCATAAAATGCTGAATTAATGCAGAAATTTGAGCACCAAGTTCATTTCAAAGACGACTTAGAATGAAGACGCTATGAACTGTACGCAATGTAGGAAAGAAAATTGAAAATATGTAGGAAAAAGTATTCTATCGTTATAAAACACCCAGGTAGAATACCAAGTTGACAATTCGTCCTAAGAAATATAGTTTAGTGCGCATTCAGGGGATCAGAACGTACGGTAAAGACTCAAGGCTCGATCCGGCGTTACTCAGGGAGATGGAACACTTTATATTGCCCCGGCAGCAGAATCCGTCTCCACATGAGGTTAATCACCTCCATTCAAGTGCGCATGACGTCAAGTAAACTTGACTACACCTTGCGCGCCCCACATACCAGCAGTGCAGGTTCCTGGACCACCTTGACCTCCATCGAGGTCGCCCGTGAAACAGGCACGCACATGAGAAAGCTCCAATGACTCACTAAACCACTGACCCACAAACATCCTTGGGAAAGAGTCCAGCCGGAAGTGAAACGAGTGCCAGACAAAAAGAGAAATTTATATATAAGCTGCCGCAAATATTGCGCCCAGCCCACATTTGTTTTGTGGCTCGGATAAGTTTGCAGTCCATAAAGGGAGTTAGAATCCAGAGTGAAAACACTTTTTATAATATTGCGTTACTTTCCGAACTCCCGCTTTTCAGAATAGAAATTACTTGCAGGCTGGATTTCAAAACTAGCAGTGTTATTTAGTCTTTAAACAAAGGTGGGACTTTGTATGTTCAAAATCATAGGGATTCATTGTTTCAGAGAGACCAACATTTCAGAAATCTAATATAGAAAAACTCAAAAAATCTTCTACGTAAATGCTAGTTTGGGGTTGAGGGATTAGGTTGAAAATCGTGTCACATCTTTGGAAGATACTGAACAAACACCAACTTTTGTGTATAACCAATTCTTAATTTTTGAGTTGTGTTGTTTATTATCAAATAAACCCGAACCTTTTAACATTTTTATTATTATTATTGTTACTGTTATTTTGAGAGTCTCAAAACGTGTCTTTTTGGTGAAATCTGTTACAGAGTTTTTGGGACGAATGCATATTGTTCTTCCTCTACTTACTATATGTAGTCATAATAATCATAATCACAATATATATGGTTAATATATGCTCTAATAAACGACAGAGGGTAGAGATGGTATGGATTAACAGATTAGATTTTTATTGTATGTATTTAGTAGGTAATAGAATTCACTTAAAGGTTTCTTTAATACGTTCTTCGAATTAATCGCGTATATCATTTGAAACATTCTAAATTATACTAAGTAGAAGACTATAGTTTTTTTAGTGACAAGTTTTCTGTATGTGAATCCCTCAATAACAGTTTAAATATATTTGTAGCAATTCGGATTATAATTGTGTATGTGTAACTGAACTGAGATTATCTAGTAACTTGGAGTTTTAATGGATTTCACCTTTCAAATATAAAATGTGCACTAATTTTTAACCAAGTTTATACAGATTTACATTCAGTTAGCACTTTTATAACTTTAACTTTTTCTTGGTATAAATACCGGATATAAATAGAGGTAAAAACTATATGACTTGAAGACAAGATTCTTAGTAAAATTACGAAACGTAATAAGTTATTTTCAACAAACACAAAAGTTAAGGTGATAAATGAGAAGTTTTGGAAGGAAATGGTTAGTTAACATGGAAAATCTTTCACTGGTATAGAACTTCTATATTCCTTTAATTCAATACTAGGCGGCCGCATGCTTGAGTAACTAGGAGAGCGAAGACAGTTCTTTATTTTTACTTCTTTATTCTGAGTTACGCCCTTCAAAAATTACGTTCCTTTATATAAGAATATTTCAGGTCCCTTCATTAATATACACACAATTATAATCCAAATTACTACAAATGATGTTTAAAATTTCACCGAGGGATTCAAATAAAGAAAACTCTCGCTAGGAACATTATAGTCGTCTTCTTAGTACGATTTAGAAATTTTCAAAAGATATCCGTGATAAACTCTAAGAACATATTAAACAAACTCTTAAGTGAATTCTATTATATACTAAATACAATTCAATAAAAATCTAATCTGTTAATCCATACCATCTCTACCCTCTGTCGTTTATTAAAGCATATATTAACCATTTTAAGAAAACTTTTTTCTGTCTACTTCATTTTAATCGAATTAAATATTTGAAGAAACATGTTCACCACCCATATTGCTGTAAATGAAAAGCAGATAGCAATGATCAAATCTTAAAGAACTGGACGTAATAACATATGTGACCTTAAAATTCCATATTCTTTCCTAGCATATTCTATCGAGAACATCGATAGCACTTGAAAAAATGAGGAAATGTTGAAGAATTCGTCCAATTAATACGGATATCTATGTATTGGCTTATGCCAATAAATATTTTAAATAATTGTGCATATTAAAGCTTTTGTTAACGAAGCGGACAATTGCTAGCGCCGCCGGAGTGCCGGAATCTTGTCCCACGATTTCTTTATATATCAGTAAATGTACTGACATGGGACTGTCATTTTAAGCACGTTTAAAACATCGTTCTGAGACTGGTTTGCACCAGAGACTGTGGGTAACAGAGGCAAGCGCCTAACCAACTGATTCATCCAGACCGGCATGTGTTTTTAAATATCTCCATTTTGTGCAGGGCCTATCTGTTTACACTTAACGTTAACCGTTATACACGATATACAACATTTCTTGTAAATGAAGACAACTAACAGACTATTCTCATTAAATTCATATAACTTTATTTTAAACATTTTTGAGTAAAGCAAATATATCTAAAAGGGTAGTTGGCATAGGGCATTTTATGGATACCGCGCATTCAGGTTGGAAGATACTGAACTGAAATACCAGGTTTGGTATTTAATCGACGTTTCGTTTTTGTGTTAACTGATTCACAAACACTCTCACTCATGTGATTCAGGCGAAATCCCGCTATCGAATTGTTGCATAGAAACCGTGTAAATGTTGGAGCAAGTACTAATAGATTAAATTTAAAAGATGTGCAGTACAGTACGTCACTATTGAATTAATACTTGTTGGTATATCAAATGGGTATATATTTTGGTAGGCGTCGTCTGCCTATGTACTTTCTCTACACGTATTATGTACATTATATATAGAGAAGGTATTGTATTCCATTAAAAGTTCGATAACCAGATTTCACTGGACATGTATGTTTTGAGGTCCCCTGAGTCTAAAATATTTTTAGAAAAAGGTCCTAGTGTGTCTGTACGTGTGTGCATATGTAAGTGTGTGTTTGTGTGTGTGTGTGTGTGTGTGTGTGGTCGCATCAGTGGACAGCATAGTTCAAAATTTAAAACATTGTTAAATAGCAAATGTGGTATTAATAGTTTGATATTTCCAAGGATGCGACAAGAAGATTTTCAAGAAAATCTTCCCACTACCAACTACTCTTTACATGGAAACATTTTTGAAAATTTTGTTTTTCTACACCGTAAAATACTGTATATTAAATATATTTCCATTACAAGTATAATGTACATCCTGACTGTTCTGCGAATAGCTTCAGAAGACCTGTTCACTGTGGAACAATTTTGGTGAATTTTGCATAACTGGTGAACCGTAGGAGATTGAAAAAACAAGACTAGATCTCGTTAAAACACAATTTATGTCATATGCATTTTTGTTGCAGAGTTGAGTGTTTCCAACATATTTCTTATTAGTGGTTTTAATTTTAAACAGCTTATCTTCTAATTCTTCTCAAAGGAGCCCACGAACGAATCTTCAATTGTTTACATGTCGACCAGCTTTTAAAATATTTCATTATTGCTTTATCTTGGTGTATTCCCTTATTTCACTTCTATTTGTAAAGAATTAACCAGTAAGACTATTTCTATTAATACTTATTTTGTTTATCATGATGAGGTAGAAAAATAAACTTTTGTGAGAATAGTATTTTTCCAGAAGAGGTAGAGAAAGACATCTGAATACAACACATTAGATTTTTAAAACAAAGTCTGCACTCGCACCTGAGCATGTCTGTGGACAAACATTGCTCAAAAAAAGACCCTTAAACACCAAATCTTGGTATTTCCATTAATTATCTTCCAATTATGTTACACAAAGATTTACGGGAAAATCCCCACACCTCAAATTACCCTTATCTGGAAAAAGGTTTGAAAATTTTATTTTCCTCAAAAATGGCTCTTACGATTTTGATTAAAATGGGGGTATATTAAGGATATTTACATCACAAATAAAATGCTTATTTTGAAATTTTTGGGAATAGCCTTTGAAGAGCTTTTTGTTCAGTAGGAATTTTGTAGAATTTTATAAACCGTAAGAGATAGTCACATACTGCTACACAAAAACTGAGTCTGAGTAAAACACATAATTTATGCCTTTTACGTTTTTAATTTCTTTATACGTACTATGTACACAGTGTATTGAGAAGGTACTGTATTGCAACTCAAATTACATGGACAATTTTTTGAAAATTTAGTTTTTCTCAAAAATGTCTCCAACGAATTTGATGAAAACACCGCATATTAAAGTTATTTACAACACAAAGAAATGTATATTTTCTGGGTTAGCCTCTGAAGAACACTTTATTCCGGTTGCATGACGGTTAAACTGTAAGAGATAGACAAACACTTACTACACAAAAAAAAAAAAAAAAAAAAAAAAAAAAAAAGAGATGTCGTTGAAACACGCAAATTATGTTATAGTATGCATTTTTGTTGTATAGTGGACTATTATCAATATATTCCTTGTTATTGACTTCAAATTTGAAATTCTTATACTTCTCTCAGACATCAAGTTTTTGTTTTTTCTTTTCTTCTACTCCTAGCCAAGCAAAGTAGACGCATAGCGATAGTTTTTGAAGTATTTGACTATTGCTTTAGCATAGCGCAATCCTTTAGTTCCCTTCTACTTATAAGTACATTCTGCTAATGCTTATTTCGATTAGCATGGTGTGGAAAAAAGAATTATCTTTTGTAAGAAGTCTGTTTGTAGAACAGTTATAGAAAGTCATCTGAGTGTAACACATCAGATTTTTCTTGCAGAGTTGGCTGTTTTCGAGATATTCTTTATTATTGGATTCAATTTTAAACAACGCCATTTTCAAACTGAAAGCCCACCACCTTTTATTTCGTCCCTTGTTTTATTGCTGGTCATGCAAAGTGAACGGAACCTATTGGTTCCCATATCAACCAAATGTTAAAAGATTTGACAATCGCTTTATCCTGCTATTCCCTTATTTCCCTTCTACTTGTATGGAAGCAGGTACTAAGACCAATTCTGGTTAAGTTTATCTCATTAACATGATATGGATAAAATATTAATCTTTTGTAATTATAGTTTATAGCTAGTGAAAGTTATGTGAATGGAACACGTACGATTTTCTTATTTACTCTTTATTTTGGGTCTATATTTCAAATAAAACGTCCATGATATATCAGAAGAGTAAAAGAAAATATAGTGTGCATAGAAGTAGAAATAATATAACAATGTTAACTGATGTTACAGCAAAACAATAACATATAATAATAATAATAATAATAATAATAATAATAATAATAATGCATTATTCACAGGGGGGATTACAATAAACACGAATATTGTACCTTAGCGTCCTTTAACTTGGGGTTGGCCATATCGGACGATAAATGAAATTAGTGAA
The DNA here is from genome assembly GCA_030762935.1 of Hymenopus coronatus. NCBI lineage: Eukaryota > Metazoa > Arthropoda > Insecta > Mantodea > Hymenopodidae > Hymenopus > Hymenopus coronatus. The sequence goes on from CM060890.1 coordinate 19,103,877, forward strand.
ATGATGCCGATTTGAGCTCTAAATCAATGGAGCTTAAAGTTACTCACATTCGTCTCCTCAGGATAAGAGAAAACTACGAAAACGAAACTTATTCAGGGAGCACATCCTACCCGAGATTCGAACTCGCGACCTCTTGCATGTGAGGCAAACATGCTACTCTCCACTACTTATTGTTTGTCTAAGTATAAATAATATTACAGTACTAAAACGATTTTACAAAAACAGTGAGAATTAGAAATAAATTAGACGTACCGTAACAAAATTATAATTCTGAGATTGATAAAAATTAAAAAAATTGATTTCTTTATAGTACATTAATATATGAACTCAACTTTTTGTGTCAGTAATCGTTAATGAAATGTTTGTCTCACTTCTAGCCTACCAGGTGCTCAAAATTCTAAATTTGTGCTTTGAACGCTGCGATAAACTTGGCATAGTATTTGTAAATGTTTATTTTGATGAAGATTTTCACCTGCATTTGTTTAGGAAGGAGAAACGCACTATTGCTGAATATACATGTGGTGGTAACAATGAAAGTGTTTATTCATCATGGAATTTACTGTGGCATATATTTTATGTAAGTTCAATGAGTTAAACTGATTCATAAATTCTCTTCAAGGAATCTGCCACGCTAGAAAGAAAAATCCTTGAAATATATTTCTTCCTTAATCCCTTTTATCAGGAGCAGAGAATAGAGATAAGGAAAAATACCACATGCTGAAATCCTATAATTTTTTTTTTTTTTTTTTTTTTTTTTTTTTTTTTTTTTTTGTGAACAAACTTTGTTCCTCTGACGGCAACATGAATTGTATTTCAACTGAAAGTGTCGTTCATTAAAATCTTTAGGTGTCGGGAGTAAATGTTTGTGTAATTTTTATGAGCCATCTGAAAAGTTATATTTTGATTAATTTAATACTTGTTTGAAAATTTTACACTGTTGTCTCGAGCGTATATTTCTTTATAATATCCAACTTTTGCAGAACAGTAAATCCAGTTTAGAACCAATTTATTAACTATTTAATATCTGACTATTGTACAAAGATGTTGATATAACCATATTACCATTACAAAGTGTAATTTAGAAAGCTTAGTACGGAAAAAAATCATTATGATCGATTTTGCACCAAATACATCACACAAAAATGATGTATAAAGTAACCAAAAGTGTGGAATATTGGTCATAACTTTTAAATTGATCTATAAAATTAAGTGTGACTGTTTCGATTCTCATGGGAGGTAGGGGGCCAACAAAACACCGAAAAGGAGAGAGCGCCCGAATCGACCCCGAGTGCCGGACACTGGCCGCACTCGCTAAAGTGCCTAGCTTTAGGTTCGTGGCGTAGTGGATAGCGGGTTCAAGTGTCCAGGTTCGGGCATAGGTATTTGTCTGTTTGTAAATGAGTGTTCTGTGGAAAAAATCTGATGTGTACCATTCACATGACTTTCTCTACATCGCTGCAACAAATTATTCTTAAAAAATGTATACTTCTAATTACTTCATGCTAATCAGTAAAAAATTAGCAGAAATAGTCATATTACTTGCTTCCTTTTAAGTAGAAGCGAAATAAGGGAACACCATAGGTTAAAGTGATAATCAAAAGCTGGTTGCTATGTCACTGAAGTTCCTTTGTATGGACAGCAGTTGACGAATTCCTGTATCAGAAAAATAAGTTTTTCATAGCAGAAACCAAAAATAAGGAATGTCTCAAAAATGACGAACTCCTCGAAAAAATGTATATAACATGAATTGTGTGTTTTAACGTGCTCTACACTTTTTGTGTTGTAAGTTTTTGTCCATCTCTTACGGTTTAGCAGTTTTCAAAATTCAGTAAAATTCATCCAGAATAAACTACTCTTTAGAGGCTATTCCCAGAAAATTCAAGATATACATTTTATTTTTCAGGTAAATACCTTTAATATATGAAATTTTAATCAAAATCGTTAGAGCCATTTTTGACAAAATCAAAATTTTCGAAAATAGTTCCATGTAAAGGGTAGTTGCGGGTGAGGGGATTTTTCTCAAAATCTTCGTGTCGCATCCCTGGAAGATACTAAACTTAAATACAAAAAGTAATATTTTACCTACTTTTCGTTTTTGAGTTATCGTGTTCACAGAGACACGGACACACACACACACACACACACACACACACACACACACACACACACCTTTTGCGAAAACATGCTTTTTTTAAATAAAGGAGACCCTAAAACATATATTTCCGGTGAAATCTCGGTATCGAATTTTTGGGTGAAGTGCAATACCTTCTCTATACACTATGTACATAGTGCGTATAGAGAAAGTAAAAAGCGAGAAGCAAACAAGAAAACAACAGGATGTGTTTCATTCACATGACTCTTCCTACATCTCTGCAAAAAAATTATTGTTAAAAAGCTTATGCTTCCATTTACTTCATACTATTCGAGAAAAAATTAGCAGAAATATTCTTATTACTTGTTTCCATGCAACTAGAAGTGAAATAAGAGAGTACCATAGGTTAAAGTGATAGTCAAAAGCTGGTTGCTAAGTGAAGCTCCTGTGTTTGTGTTTACAGGAGTTGGCAAATTCCGGTATGAGAATAATAAACAAACAAATAACAAGAAATATCTCAAAAACCATCAACTCCACGAAAAAAAAGCATGTGCAATTGTGTGTTTTAACGTGCTGTACATTTTTGTGCGGCAAATAGTTGTCCATCTCTTACGGTTTAGCAGTTATGCAAAATTCATGCAGAATAAAGTAGTCTTCAGTGGCTATTCCCAGAAAATTCAAGATATACATTTTATCTGTCAGGTAAATATCTTTAATATACGATATTTTAATCAAGATTGTTAGAACCAGGTTTATGAAAATCAAAATTATCGAAAAAAATTCCATGTAAAGGATAGTTTGGGGTGGGGGAGTTTTTCTCAAAATCTTCCTGTCGCATCCCTGGAAAATATTAAACTAAAATACCTAGTTTGGTATTTTTCCGACTTTCCGTTTTTGAGTTATCGTGTTCACAGACACACGGCACACGAACACACGGACACACATACACACGGTCCTTTTTCGGAAAATAGTTTTTTTGGATACTGTAGACCCTAAAATATATATTTCCGATGAAATCTCGGTATCAAATTTTTGGGTGGAGTGCAATACCTTCTCTATACACTATGTACATAGTACGTGTAGAGAAAATAAAAATCTGATGTGTTACACTCACATGCCTTTCTCTAGCTGTTCTACAAACTTTGGTATTTTAGCTACTTTTCGTTTTTGAATTATCGTGCTCACAGACACACGGACACACGGACACAGGGACACACACACACGGACCTTTTTTCTGAAAATGCTTTTTATGGATACAGGTGGTCCTAAAAGATGTATTTCCGGTGAAATCTCGGTATCGAATTTTTGGGTGGAATACAATACTTCTCTATCCCTATGTGCATTGTACATACGGGGCTAGAAAAAGTAAAAAGGGAAACAAAAAGGTTTTAAAAGGCGCTTAAAAAGTGAGGTGGAGGTTAACTTGAGAATTTTAAATGTAATCATTATACTTAAGCTCAGGAAACGTATTTTAAAACAATATTTTGCACGAAATTTGTGAATTTACAGGTTACTTAAATTTATTTAGCATGCCTGACCACCTCAGGTATCGGCCATATCTTTTAAATGGATCTATAAAGTGTGACTACTTGAGATACCCAATAGACCAAGCTATTTCTTATATTTAATACGAAATATCAGAAAAGATATGCGCCTTATTTGTTTAAATACTTTGCGAAAGTCATTAGAACATTTCCGTTTCAAACTGGGACTTTGTATAGCGGTGAATGGTGCTCATTTTAGCATTTGTTGTGATATAAATAATAGCATTAATAAACTTTAACAAACCATTAAACCATTCAGATGAATAACATTAAATAGAGCATAACAAGCCCATAGTGTCATAATTATAAAAAAAAAATCTAAGATTCACATGACATTATCTATTTATACGCAAACAAATGTTTATTACAAAAGGTTATTATTTTGTGTGCATTATATTACTACTTGCATCCTTGTAAGTAGAAGGGGAACTAGGGAGTACACTAGGATAAAGCGATACCCAAATCCTTTAAAAGCTGGCCGCTATGTGAAACAATTGAAATTCCGCTATCAGTGTTTGCCTAGAGCAAAGAAATAGACGAAAAGAAAGGAGACCCCGCTTGAGAAAAGTTTAAGTACTTAAAGCTGAAACCAATAACTATAAATATTTAAAAAAAGGTTAACTCTACAAAAAAATGAACATGACAGAAATTGTGTGTTTTAACGAAATCTACATTTTCGTGTAGCAATATTTTTGTCTGTTTATTATGGTTTACCGCACAGAAGTCATCCAGAATGAAGAGGTCTTCAGAGGATACTCCCAGAAATTTCAAAATGTACATTTCATTTGTCACGAAAATATCTTAAACATATACATTGTAAATATAATCGTTGAGCCATTTTTATGAAACTCAAAATTTTTGAAAAATGTTCCATGTAAATGGTAGTTGGCGGTCGGGGGATATTAGCATCTTTGGAAGATACTGAGCTTAATACGAAATTTGGTATTTATCAGAGTTTTCGTTTTTGAGCTATACTGCCCACATATACACACAAACATTCACAGACACACACACACACACACACACACACACACACACACACACACACACACACACACACACACACACACACACGGGGTCTCGGGTAAAACTTCGGTATAGAATTTTAGGGTGGAATACCTTCTCTAACCATAATGCACTTTCTACATCCGTGCTAGAGGAAGTAAAAATTGGTATTCTGCAATATTTCAAAAGGAGATTGTGAATGTTATACCATATTTAAATAAACTGTAAACTCTCAAGCTCCATTTTAGGAAGCAAGTGTTTTAAACAAAATTGTCTGTGTTTATTGTGATACTTAAATTTATACTACGGATCTATTTAAAATCTGAATTTCAGCCCCCCCTTACCCAACTCGGGGTACAAAGAGGTACCGGCCCCTTATGGTATCTTGAAGTTAGGTACTTCCCATAAGAAACTAAATTTCAGCACTTAACCTTATTGATATTAATACTCCTAAAGGTTATTAAGAATGTTAAAATTTCAACACACTATACATTCTCAGTTTTTCATTCTAGAAAAAGAATGTTTTACACAAAAGTTTCTTAATTTATTACCTAAAAGCTTAAATTTATGGTTGTATTTATAATTCTGAAGTTCATCCTCTCGCCCCTATTGGGAGCCACTATGGCGATGCTCCTTGTTCTTTCTGGAGGGTCCACACCTCCTAGGAAAATAAACAAATTAACTTTCAGCTCCTAAATTTATTGATCCCTTTAAAACTTATTCCCAACCTTACATTTCTTTTTGTTAACACTGTATATACTGAAATCACTTTCGACTTTGAAGGTATATAATGGTAAACGCATTTGATGTCTTCTGAAAACTATATCGCAGATTCACATAAACTTTGTATTATAATTAATTATATTTATTCTATCCTATAAACCTCATGTATACATTTTATGTATCTTAGGAAATAAAAAAAAATGAGTATTTATTTCATCGTGAAATTAAGGAAGTACTTTATTTCATTGTAAATTAATTTAACTGCTTTGGCAGATCCCCATTTTTTAAATAATGAAAATTCCTTGTCATATAAGTTCCTTCGACTTGGCGGGTAATAAGTTAAACACAACTTTTTTAGCATAATCTGAAACTTCTTCAAGAATATCCATTTTCATTCATTGATAGGTTTATTTGGTGTAGTTTAAACACCAAAATTGAAAAACATTTATTTCGGCGGGGTTACACAGCGTACAAACAAAGCACTAGCAATGTCACTACTAAAATTGAATTCCTCGTAATGATGCCTCTAATAATATTGATAAATATAAGAATATTTCAGTTAATATTAGGTTAGAATAAAACGCCGTGTATTACACGTGGCTTATTAGACCATTGTTTGCTCATTAAACATTTAGAACACGCGCCTTTACGCGCCCGTGTACGAAACACCCCACTCACAAATAATATCTTTTTAAGCCACTTATAATATAAATAACTATTATCAGAAACATTATTAACCTCCTGGGCAGACTAACCTGACCGAAGGTTATTTCCTCTATTTTCTTCAGTCACTAGACGAATGTTGCTTTAGATAATTTGTTCCGCGAGCTTTCCTATTGTCGCTTTCATTACCATGTCATTTCCTCCTATTTCACTGGGCGGATAGCCGTCCAGGATATGCTATTATTCAGAGCTTGTCTGCTCCTAGACAGGCTCTCATCCAAGGTACTAGCTTGTAAGTTCTTAGTGGTTAAGTCCTCCTAAAAGGGGTTTAATCCATTAAAGAACAAGTATCTAAAAGTGGTAAATCTATAAACAATCATCGTCTTTAATATTTGAATTTTTAGTGGATGTCTTCCATCAGGTGTTACATTAAATTTGACAAGACTGAAACATCCTTAGTATTCTGCAACTTCCTCCTTTAGAGCTTTTTCTTTAGAGTAGCTATTTTTATTGCGAATCCTGGAAACCTGTTCTCTTTATGTATCGATCCCCACTTCTTATCCCTCGAGTTCCGCTAGCACAAATAGTTGTCCCCAAGAGGAAAGTTGAGTAATTCGTTAACTGTCCTTGCAGAATCTATTTTATAGGCTTTCTCCAGGAAGTGCTCCATTGAGCTCATGAGGATGTCAATGAAGTCTACATTCTCAAAATAAAACATTGCTCATATCATATCCACTAAAATGAATGATAATGTTATGTGTTTCTTTCGCCACATGCCTTTCATTAAATACTCCTCTACAAACTTTTCTTAAAAAAAAACAAAAATATTACATATAGCACCACAGGCGGTGACAAGGATGATGAATGGAATAAATGAACACCGGTGGAACGCGATGCGGGAAAAAACCGGAGAATCTGGAGAAAACCCGCCGCGGCACCGCTTTGTCCACCACAAACCCCACATGGTTCGCCTAGGAACCTGATCTAGCCACTCTGCCACGGCGCTGCTAAAATTGATATTTTACATACATTATGTGATTTAACAGATATCCATTTTTCGTGCAGCAAACTTGTGTCTTACGGTCTACAACAGTAGTCATCAGCGACACAGGCGTCGATTTATTTTGCGCGGAGCAAATAGTCTTCCTCCGTGCAAGCAGTGAGTAAACATGTGACAGTAGCGACTATCCTTTTTCCTTGTATAGTGCCCCATGTGTCAGTTTATACCAGGAGAAGAAAAAAATAAAATCTCTGCACTCTAGTCTATCTAGGAGGAATCTTTCTCATTTATAGAAAGTTGCGGAATCAGTGTTTAGTTTTCGGCAAAGTTCTGTATTCAGAAAATTCAGTTTGCAACGTTATTGCACAACTGATGCAGGTGATTACAACAATTACCAAGCAGAAGAACATTTCTTTTAAATTGTGTTCTCTCCCAATGAATTACGAAGATGCTGTTAATATTCACTGCTGTAAATGTAAAAGTATTTCATTACAAACTAGTTCTCATACTGCCATCATACAATGCGATAACAGTAATATTAACCAGGTTAAGGAGCTTTTGTTTTATTTACGTGTTTTAATATTTTAATAATTGTCATTAATTTTTTACAATTATTTATGTTACGACTGACAATTAGCATCAAACTTATGAAAATATGTATACACTCATATCAGAAGCATAAATATAATGCAAAAGAACATAATAGAACAATTTTGCTACCAATCAGAAACTACAATAGGTACCTATATTAACCTATGATAGGTAGATTAAGTATTTCAAAAGTAAAACGTTGCATAATGTCACAGCATTAAATGGATTATAAGTTCCTTCTTTCGAAATTGATCGCGCACTACACAATATTCGATTTGCAGAAACAGCGAGCAAATTCACTCTCTTTGCTTTGCTCAAAGGGCAATCAGTGACGCCCATATTACAAGCTATTAAGCATTTATTCATCATAAAAAAAGGCCAAGACATGCTAGCTAATATTACTGTATAAACATTTATACTTATACATTCTAAGAAAATAAAAAACTCATAAATTAAAGCCATAAACTTGAAGATATGCATGTAATTTTTCATGTAAACTTCTTAAATACTTTAGAGCAAACTTTGAGAAAATAAAAAATAATAAACATTTTTTATGTAGAGTAGTAAGGCTAGCGATATTTTATTAAAAAGTTTCTTGTTGCAAACCTGGAAATCACTGAAAAAAATATAAAGTTTAAGATTTAACCGACATTTCTTTAATGAAACACAGAGGAACTCCAAAGAGAGAGAGAGAGAGAGAGAGAGAGAGAGAGAGACAAATACAGACACTCATATATAAAGAGACAGAGAGAGGGAGAGGTAGAGAGGAGAGCCCTTTTCAAGGTGTCTCTAAAGGGTATTTCTGATGAAATTTCGATACTACATTTTTGGGTTGAGTGCATTACTTCCTCTAGTTGCTATAGGTACGCAATATGATGTAGCATGCCTGAACGGAGAGGAATATCTCGCTCACAGCGACACAATGGGTTGATATGCCTACATTCCCGAAAGGCAGAGAGGAGATAGCCATAGGAGGCCCTCGGTCTACAGATAAGCAAGCAGACGGAGACGCGCAGAAGTCCCTAATAGCTTGAGTTTGAACATCCACGAACCATTAGAGAGCAATCCTAAGAGGACAGTGCATAGACCCTAGAATCAGGGGGAGAAATCTGCAACTGCGCCATCTGTCCGGCCACGTTGACACTCCGTGAATCGATTGACCATCTGAAACACGAAAATAAAATAAGAAGAAATGGGAAAACGAAAATCGTAATAGAACACATCACACAGCATTTACCTTGGCGACCGGGGGAAAATAGCAAAAAATCGCCGGAAATTGAACCCGGGGCATTCTGAATATGAAAAGCAACACAATATGACATACAAAGCAGCATATAAAGCGAAATATGAACAAGTGTAATTTGGTATAAAAACAATCCAGTTACGAATATTGTAAGGTTTAAACGTTATTATGAAGCATTCTGTTTCTTGTGGTCTATCCTGTGTAACCATTTAGATGTAAGAATATCGTGAGTTATAGTAATCATCCATTACTTTAAGCTGATTTGTTGACTTAAATTAAAAATTATTGATTTTTCAGTTTTCAGTTAAATACGGCATTGATTAAGCATGAAAAACTGCACAAGGTGGTAGTTTCATGTGAAATAAAACTTTAATTCTAATTTTCAAGGGAGACAGAAAACACTATCTCCCTCAAGGTTAAATAATTCATGATACATTACTTCAAAAATTACTTAAAATGTCAGATTGAAATTTTACAGAATCATATATCTGTGCGTCATCTTTGTTCACTGATTTATTTTTATCCAATAAGATTTTAAATAATGAAGATGGACTCTTAATTCATTAGGTGTTACAGTATTTGCATAATTTGTCATCAACCATGTTATTTTAATAACTAATACTATTCCTAATAGTAAATAGATTCCAACGATACCTAAACATATATATTACGCTAACCTTTGATATACATAACTACTTACTGCTCAATAGTTTTGGAAAAAATGACCATTTTACACAGAAACGTCATTCACAGAAAAATTGTTCAAAGTAGAATTGGAGAAACAACTAATATACTTACAAAGATGGAAACCAATGTGTTGAACACACAAACTCACTTAACTACCGTTATAAATTGTGGTCGTTTTAGTAACTAAACAAATAGTTGTAGTAATGCAATTTGTAAGTTATACTTTATAACTAATCAATTTTGTACTACCTGGACTTACGTTTTCAACCATATGGTACCTTATTGTTATAATTATATGCCGTTTGAATTACTTTGACGTTTTCTGGAAACTTACATTGTTAAATAGTTTCATAAACAAATTCCACTTTAGGGAACGTAAATTTTCTAAAGAATGCCGGAGGTCATTTCCCTACAACATAGTGTATAAGTGATGATTTTGTACTTTCTCAACTGTCGCAGAGTTACTGTTCAAAATAGTAGCCGAGGATTATTTTAAAATTCTATTTAAAATATAAGTATTGTGCGAGAGCGGATCTCTTGATGTGGGAACAGACCAAGGACCTGAGTCCATAAAGGAGAAGATGTAAGTATCGTACCTACAATGATAATATATATATATAAAATTAATAACCATTTATTAGTTTGAATTAATATGCTCCCTTCACATGGCTTTCTATACCTTCTCTGCAAAGTAATTGCTAATGATTCTTTTTCTTTCTAATTTATGTTAATTGTGATTAACATTAACAGAATGGTGCGAATAGTTCCTTGGAAACTAAGGGAATACACTATGTTAAAGTGATAGTTAACTGTTTTAAAAACTGACGCTATTTAATGATCATTTAAGTGGCCAGGAGTAAAACAAAACAGCTCCTATTGAGAAAAGTGTTTTAAAACTAAAACAAAATATAATGTATATCTCGGAAAGAATAAACATGCAAGTCACATAAATTGTGTGTTTTAAGAGATATACATTTTAAGGTTTACCAGTTACGCAAAAACAATTCATAATGAAGTGCACCTTAGAGGCTATTTCCTGAAATTTAGAATATACCGTTTATTTATCATGGGAATATTTTAACATACGGTATTTCAATCAAAATCACTATAGCCATTTTTGGCAAAATCAAACTTTAAAGGGAGGATTTTTCTTCAATAAAATTAGAATTTTCCTCTTAAGTTTGTTAAATACAAATTTTAATTGTGTTAGTTAAGCTATTAAATATGTTAATGGATACTGTTTGAATGCTAATTTGAGTTTTACTATATGTTTATAGCATTAAATAAATATTATTGCTGCTTCTTGTCAAATAATTATGAACAGTTCCACACAATAATAATGTTGTATATTTTTCTTTATATATAGTTAACTATATAAAATATATAATATATAAGCAAGATTGAGGATTCAAGGTTCAATAAAATATGTTTTATAATCAGATTTTGGCGCCTCTGCACTAACTATTTTTATTGCTTGATTTTGTAAAATAACAAGATTGTTTGCAAGGAATAATTACCACAAAGTAACATACCATAATTCAGAAGTGAGTGTATATTACTATAATAAAATGACAGCAATTAGTTTTTGTTAATGGTTTCCTAAGTACTCGTAATTTAATCATCCATTTGCTAAGTTATTGGATATATAATCTATGTGGAACTTCCAACCTAATTTAGGCTTAAGATATATGCCTAAAATTATATCATTGGAGTAGTAGATTTAGCAGTACTTACTATAACTTAGAAACATATCTTAGCCTAAGTATTAATCTATTAGAATTACAACATTATTTACTTTAATAGATATAGCTTTAGTTTTCTTGTCAGAGTAACATTATTATCATATATTATTTAATGCTATATCATCAGCAAATAACTTTTTTTTTTCAGGCATTCATATTGGATAGCTTTGGGGAGATTATGTATCTATTTAAGAAATAAAAGAGGCCGGAGTACTGAGCTTTGTGGCACACCATGCTTGATTTTCTTGAGCTTAGATTTTCTGCCACTTAAATAAGTTGCCTAGTATCTCTCACTTAGATAGGAACGTTATGCCATTTATGCTGGTGTCATTAAAACAATAGTAGTTTATTTTTAAAGAACATCTTGTGATAATTGGTACCCAATGTCTTAGTCAGATCAAAGAAACGACCATGGGATAAAGAGCCACCTAAAACGCGTCTAAAGATCGTTTTAAAAAGACGAGTACAGCATCAGCGGGACCGTGTCCTGTTCCAAAACCAAATGACAAGGAGCAAACAATAAGTTATCTTCAAAGTACTGCATTGTCTGGTTATTTAATAAAACTTCAAAAACCTTAGACACAATTGATACCTTTAGGCTTGTAATTGACATCGTCAAATTTGCTTCCTTTCTTATGGATAGGAATGACTTCTGTAGTTTAAAAATCTGATGTGTTCCATTCACATGTCCTTCTCTACATTTCTGCAACAAAGTATTGTTAAAAATCTTATGCTTCAATTTACTTTAGTTTGGGGTGGGGGAATTTTTTTGAAAATCTTCCGGTCCCATCCTTGGACGATATCAAACTTAAATAATAAGTTTAGTACTTAACGACCTTTTCATTTTTGAGCAATGCTGTTCACACACATAAACACAGACAGACAGACACACACGGACATTTTTCTAAAAATGCTTTTTTTGAATTCAGGGGGTCTCAAAACATATATCCGGTGAAATCTCAGTATCGAATTTTTGGGTGCAACACAATACCTTCTCTATACACTATGTATAGAGTACGTATAGAAAAAGTAAAAATATGATGTGTACCATTCACATGACTTTCTATATATATCTGCAAAAAATTATTCTTAAAAAGCTTACACTTCTATTTACTTCATGCTTATCAGAAAAACATTAGCAGAAATAGTCTTAATACGTGCTTCCTTGTAAGTAGAAGCGAAATAAGGCAGTACCATAGGTTAAAGTGCTAGTCAAAAGCAAGTGGTTGCTATGTGACTGAAGTTCCTTTGTTTGTATGGACAGCAGTTGACAAATGTCTGTATAAGAAAAACTTTTTCACAGCAATAAACCAAAAACAAGGAATGTCTCAAAAACGAAGAACTCCATGAAAAAAATGTATATAACATATATTGTGTGTTTTAACGTGCTCTACATTTTTTGTGTAGTAAGTTTTTGTCCATCTCTTACGGTTTAGAGCTATTCAGAATTCCATAAAATTCATCCAGAATAAGGCACTCTTCCTTTTGATTCAGGGGGACTCAAAACCTGTATTTCCAGTGAAATCTCGGTATCGAATATTTCGGTACAATACAATAACTTCTCTATACACTAAGCACATAGTTCGTGTAGAGAAAGTAAAATTTTTATGTGTTCCATTCACATGACTTTCTCTACATCTCTGCAACAAATTATTGTTAAAAAACTTATGCTTCTATTTACTTCATGCTTATCGAGAACAAATTAGCAAAATATTCTCCCTTGTAAGTAGAAGCGAAATAAGGGAATACCATAGGATAAAGTGATAGTCAAAAGCTGGTTGCTATGTTGCTGAAGTTCCTTTGTTTGTATGGACACTAGTTGAGGAATTCCTGTATGAGAAAAGTATGTTTTACAAAGCTGAAACTAAAAACAAGGAATACCTTAAAAGCGATCAACTCCACGAAAATATATTTACATATATAACATAAATATTGTGTCTTAACGTGCTCTACATTTTCTGTGTGGTGAGTTTTTGTCCATCATTTACGGTTTAGCAATGATGCAAAATTCCGTAATATTCATCCAAAATAAAGAAGTCTTCATAAGCTATTCCAAGAAAATTCAAGATATACATTTTATTTAGCATCTATATCTCTGAAATATACTAGATTTTAATCAAATTCGTTAGTGTCATTTTTAAGAAAGTCAAAATTTTGGAAATTTTTTCCATGTAAAGGGTTGTTTTGGGTGGGGAGATTTCCTTGAAAATCTTCCTGCCGCACCCCTGGAAAATACCAAACTTAAATACCAAGTTTGGACTTTAACGGTCTTTTCATTCTTGAGCTTTGCTGCCTACAGACACACACAGACAGAGAGATAGACAGACACACACACAGACACAGACACATTTTTCTAGTAGTGCTTTTTTTGATTCAGGAGGTCACAAAACATATATTTCCGGTGACATTTCGGTATCAAATTTTTGGGCTGGAATGCAATATCTTTTCTATACACTATGTACATAGTGCGTATAGAGAAAGTAAAAGTATTTGGAAAAATACCAATTTGAATACTCAATTTAAAAATCTGATGTGTTCCATTCACATGACTTTCTCTATATCTCTGCAAGAAATTATTGTTAAAAAGCTTTTGCTCCTATTTACTTCATGCTAATCGAGAAAAAATTAGCAGAAAAAGTCTTATTACTTGCTTCCTTGTAAGTAGAAGCGAAATAAGGGAGTACCATAGGTTCAAGTGGTAGTCAAAAGTTGGTTGCTATGTGACTGAAGTTCCTTTGTTTGTATGGAGAGTAATTGACAAATTTATGTATAAGAAAAGTATAAGTTTTTCCAAGCTGAAACAAAAAACAAGGAATATAAAAAAATGATCAACTTCGCGAAAAAAATGTCTATAACATAAATTGTGCGTTTTAGAGTGTTCTACATTTATTTGTGTGGTAAGTTTTTGTCCATCTCTTACGGTTTAGCAGTTATGCAAAATTCTGTAAAATTCCTCCAGAATAAAGTAGATTCCCATAAAATTCAAGATATACATTTTATTTCCCTTTTACTTGCAAGGAAGCGACTTTTTATTTCGCGACCAGCATAAGGCAGATTAAAGGTTGAAAAAGATATGCAAATGAAAAAAAGAACAGATTTAGTTGCTAAAGTTAACTTTTTGTCTTCGATTTATTTATATTTAAGTGATAAATATTTGATAGTGTGTTTGTCAGTTACTCATAAATACTTCTAAATCTCGTCTATTTTTAATTAAAACTGCAATGCTATCTGTAAATTGGAGCATGTTACATTTAAATCCCTGTATTATTATTATTATTATTATTATTATTATTATTATTATTATTATTATTATTATTATTATTATTATTATTATTATTATTATTATTATTATTATTATCTCTTCTAGTTTTAACAGGAGCTATTAAAATCAATCTTCGGTTTAACCCTTTTGTATCAATAGTGTTTGTTCTCAAACAGAAAGTATCTCTTGTCTCTATTTTGACAGCTTCTAGGAAGCTAAAAGAACTGAATTTCATTGTTTCATATAGTGACCGGCTTTTTGAAAGATTCCACTACCACTTTAGCCCGCTCAATGTCTTATTTCCCTTCTACTTACACAGAAGCTAACGAAAAGACATTTCTAGTAATGTTTATCACGATTGCTGAATAGCTAGAAAAAGCCATGTGAATGGAACGCATCAGCCTATAAAGTCAAACTACTCATTTTAGGTAACTAACGTATGGAGGCTCCTTGGTAAAATGA
This sequence comes from Hymenopus coronatus, assembly GCA_030762935.1. Lineage (NCBI taxonomy): Eukaryota > Metazoa > Arthropoda > Insecta > Mantodea > Hymenopodidae > Hymenopus > Hymenopus coronatus. The sequence continues at coordinate 19,118,891 of CM060890.1, forward strand.
TTGAGATACATCAAAATAAAAAATCTGATGTGTTCATTTTCTTGACTTTCTCCATATATCCGCAACAAATTATTGTTACAAGGCTTATACTTCTATTTACTTCATGATAATGGAGCAAAAATGACAGAAATAGTCTTATTACTTGCTTCCTTCTAAGTAGAAGCGAAAAAATGGAGTACCATAGGTTAAAATGATAGTCAAAGGCTGGTTACTATGTGACTGAAGTTCGTCTGTTTATATGGACAGGAGTTGACACATTCCTGGATCAGAAAGGTTTTTGATACGTGAAATCAAAAACAATGAATAACTCAAAAACGATCAACTCCACGAAAAAAAATGATATAACATAAATTGTGTGTTTTAACGTGCTCTACGTTTTCCATGTAGTAAGCCTTTGTCTATCTCTTACCGTTTAGCAGCTAAGCAAAATTAGGCAAAATTCATCCAGAATAAAGGGGTCTTAGGAAGCTATTCCCAGAAAATTCAAGATAATCATCTTATTTGTTAAGTAAATATTTGTAATATACGGGATTTTAATCAAAACCGTTAGAGCCATTTTTTAGAAAATTAAAATGTTCGAAAAAAGTTCCATGTAAAGGGTAGTTTGGGGTGGGAGATTTTCTTGTAAATCGTATTGCATCCTTGGAAGATATTAAACTTACATGCCAAGTTTTAACGGTCTTTTCGTTTTTGAGATATGCTGTCCACAGCCACACACACACAGACATATGCACACATGGACATCTTTCTGAAGATGCTTCTTTTTAGATTTAGGAGGTCTCAAAACATACATTTCCGGTGAAATCTCGGTATTGCATTTTTGGATGCAGTACAATACCTTCTCTTTACACTATGTGCATAGCACGTATAGAGAAAGTAAAAGTGTTTATCTTAATATTAACTTATTTTCAGTTTTAGACCCTTCTTCAAATCTTATAAATTTATCAATTAGCTGACTAAGAACCTTTATTGGACTCATACTAATTCCAACCTCAATATGACTCATTCCATCTCGAAGAACAGTAATATGAAATTTAATAATAAATTACATGAAGAATTTAAACAATAATAAGAATTTTATCTATGGGATTTGCTGATTTAGCTTTTTTTCATTTATTAAGTCATGCTCTATTTAAAGCTTTATTATTTATATGTGCAGGAATGGTTATTCATAATGTAAAACATTTTCAGCATATTCGTTTTATAGAATTAAGTATATTGATTTAGGTTGAAGAGAATTTTTTGGTGCTCAAAATTTATATTATATTTTGATAAAAATGGGAAGATTAAATCAATGATTTCAAGTTAATAATTTAAAATCTTATTTAATTATATTAATTATAGTAATATTTACAAATATCTTATGCTGGAGTATAACACTGAAGCTGTTATTGAAATAGCTATTATCTTTGAATATATTTATAAATGCTTGCCATTAGCAATAAGGTGGGAGAATTGCAACAATTATATATGTTTTAACGTTTTTTTCACTAAGTAAATACACTTTTAATGGATTCATGTTCCCAGCATTATTTAATTATCATATCACATGCTAACGATCGAAAATTTAACAAACATTAGAAGGTTTGTAAATTTAATCATTGGTTTTCCTATGTAAAGAAACTCAATTGCATATTTCAAATAACGCTAAAACAGCTCATTTGTTATGGTAGTGCACAGATATTAAACCAGTTGTTTCTTAACCATCGTGTGGAAAAAACACTGTTTAAAGCAGTTAAGAGACATCTAACGCTGTAAAGTGCAACTACCACTGCTAAAGGTGGGGTTGGATCTTTCAGTTTCAGCTAAACCCGCTTGATGGCACCACTTTACGGTGAAGTTCTAGCTTGAAGCCAAAGTATGGCATGACAAGTTAATACGATGAGTTTGCCACCAGTTTGTGCTTAATAATGAAAACGATAGAGTACAACAGAATATAAGTTCAGGACATTGTTGGCGACTGAACGTATACAAATTACAACTTGAGGCCAGGAGTGGAGTAGTCGCCCTTTTTCATAATGTTATCCCACAGCTTCTGAAACCTTTTATTAGTCTGAACAAATCATAAGCCTTGGAAATGTATATAAGTACTAAATGTTTTAAATCATAATATAAACACATTTAATCTTCATTAAATTATCATAAGGATAAGCTTTGAAATGTTAGATAGATTCAAATAAAATGCCGTTAATGCTCGTCTGTACTTATATTTTTACACAATACTATACACTTTTTAGAAATCTCAATTGGAATTGAGTTATAACAGTAAAGTTTAAAAATAATTTACCCCAACTTTCTTTGTTTTCTGAATAATATACACTACAATTAAGATAAGTCAATAAGATATTTTTAACGCTACTAGGTAGCAAAATTACTATTTTTTGCAAATTTCAACGAATACTGGTAAAAAATGTATTAAATATGTCATGTTCATTGTAGCTATAGCAAAAAAAAATATATGTATATTATTTTGGTCCTTTGCACCTAAATTTACAATTAAATTACTTTAAAAACTGAACATTAGGTTTCATCTGATATGCCCACGTAAGAAAACTATGGATAATTTAAACCTTTATCTCTTCATAGCTTAATTAAATAATAACTCTTTAAGATCAAATGTGATTTCTGGTGTAATAAAGTGTTTGAAAAAAATACGCAGTAAGGCACGCAACACCTTTAAGTTTTCAAAATTCCATCTTAATTTTATATTTAAAACCCTAAGACCAAAATTATTTCTTGATATGAATAAAAGGCTGTTTAGATAAGTATCCAAATCAACTTTAAATAACGTATACCGCATTCTGAAGAAAAAAAAAAACAAAAAAAAAACTGAAGCGTGTTCATAGGAGAACACTTCAAACCTGAAAAAAGTTATTTGTTACATTCATTTGACTTTCACTACCTCTTCTGCAAACACACTATCTTACAAAAGGTTATTCTATTACACATACCGTGAAAACCGAGATACGCATTAAAAAAAAATGCTCTTATAAGTGCCTCCTTCTAAGTAGAAGGTAAATGAGGGAATGTACTAGGCTAAAGCGATAGTCAAATCGTTAACAGCTGGACGCTATGTGAAAAATTGGAGTTCGGTAATCTTTGCATGACCAGAAGTAAAACCAATGAGAGATGAAACGAAAGATGATTGCCCGTTTGATTAAACCGTAAGTACTTTCAAATTAAAAACAAATTAAGAGTATTTCGGAAACGGTCAACTCTACAGAATATATGCACAATGAGGTAAATTGTGTGTCTCTACGGGCATTTGTGTTTTTTTGGAGAAGTAAGTTTTTGTCAACCTCTTACGGTTTATCGGTTATAGAAGAGCCATTCACAATGAAGATTTTCAAGGCTATCACCAGAAAATTTAAGATATAAAACTTATTTGTCATGTAAATATCTTTATTATACAATATTTTAATCAAACCGTTAGAACGTTTTTGAGAACAACAAAATTATCAAAATGTTTCTCCTTTATAGGATAATTTGGGGTGGGCGGGATTTTCTTTAAAATCTTAGGGTGGCATCCTTAAATACTCTAAATGTTATATCAAGTTTGGTATTTAACGGTCTATTGGTTTTGTTTTTGTTTTTTTGTTTTTTTAGGTTCTTTTCACAACCACGCACACAAAGGCCTTTTTCTAAAAATTATTTCTTTTTCTATTCAGGGAACCTTAAAACATATATTTGCGGTGAAATCGAGACATTCAATTTTTGGGTGCAACACAATACAATCTCTACCTACTACGTGCATAGTATCTGTGAAGAAGGTTAAAAAAAAAAAAAAATTATAGCCTTGAGAACTTCAATTCGTTTTGAACCTGGGATATTTGTGAATATTCTAAACGAAAAAAAAAATTATTTATAAATTTTGCAGAAAATTCAGGCTCGAGTGATCTTAAATATGTGTATTTGAAGGCCAATAAATGTGGAATTAAACTGAATGCTTGACTCTGTATAAGTACACAATGATTAAGATAATTTACAGACGTAACGTTTAGAGCAGACACTGCTTAGAATGCTTCCTTTAGCTTTGTTGCAAGTCTTATACCTTCTACATTGTGTAAAACTCAGGAGAGATACTATAGGGTATTCACAGGACATTTAAAATAAACAAAAATATTTTTGATCATACTTATAATGTAAATATTTTAATCAAAAGCGTTATTGTATTTTTTCAGGGGATTACATATTTGCAGTTTTCGTGAGCATTTCCGGATAATCCTGTCCTGACATATACTATATATGTATGTGTATATATATATATATATATATATATTTATATGTATGTATATATATATTTCCCTTATAACTATATAACTATATTTCTCTCCCTATTTTAAGGGTACTTGATTTAGGCAACTTGTCCTGACATGTAGTATATGTACCACATATATACACACATTTTGGAACATTTAAAATATTTCTTTTTTAACTAAGGTTTTCTTCCTGTCGCTCCCTTCCGCCCTCTCTCTCTCCCTCTCTCTCTCTCTCTCTCTATCTGTCCCCTCTCCCATAAGGGAGTAATTTTTAACGGATACTTGTTTCAAAATGTGCGATCTCTGTGTGCACGCACAGGTACACTGAGATAACTACTCGGACCTTTTTCTAAAACTTTTGTATTGATTCAGATTCTCTCAAAACGTATTATTTTTGGTAAATTTTGTCACTGAATGTTTCGCAGCAACATAATATATTTCTTGAAAAAATAAAACGATGTACATATTAAAAACTTAGTAAGATTCATTTAAATTACAATTTTTAAAAATTAAAGTTTAAAAAATTAGAAATTTAAGCTGCAAAATAAGCCATGCAAAAGAAAGCCAGACTCCAAGTTCAAATCCTGGCTGTGGCATTAAATTTTCTATCTGCTTATTAAATTTATTGTTTTTATTTATAAATGCATTTTTTCGTTGTAATTTTGGTATGTAAATATTCCATAGGGTGTTGTTAACAAAGACTACTACTAATGTATTAATTAAATAATATGTATTTGTATGTTTACTTTCTCTACCACGTACATGTAGATAAGGTATTGCGTTCCATCAAAAACCGATCCATGACTCTATTGGAAATACACGTTCTCCGAAAAAAAAATGATTTTTGAAAAACTATTCTACGTAGGTCTGTAAACAGTATAATTAAAAGATTTTTTTTTTTATTGCTTCATTTGTATATGCCCCTTTAACATCAATGGTCATATCGGGGGCTTTCACTTGTGAAACTGTAGGTTCAGAACATTAGGTTAAACCTTATATTACTAAACACACGCACATTCACTCTCACATTCATACTTGCAGACTCTATGGGGGATAGGGAATAATACCGATTAAAGAAAAATTCCCCGCCCCAGCCGGGAATCGAACCTGAGACCTCCGCGTGAGAAATCAGCTCGCTGACCACTCGACCACGGAGGCAGTCTAAAAGAAAATTGAGTTAAATACCAAACCTTTTATTTAACTTCAGCAATTTACAAGAATGTGACCGAAAGATTTTCAAGAAAACTATGTTTTACTTGTAAGGCTTTTCGAAACAAAACATTTTCTGAAAATTGTCTAACAGTTTTCATTAAATGTACATGTTGAATTTTTTTTCGAAAAAGATTCTGAATACCTGGTTATTCGGGTGACTTTTGCATAACTGTAAACCTTAAGGGAGAGGCAAAAGTGTACTGCTTAAAAAAATCTAATTGTGGTCAAAACACAGGTTATTCAATTAGATTTTTTGGAGCTAGCCATTTCCGAAATACTCCTTGTGCTGTGTTTCAATTTTAAAATAGTTATACTTTCCTCATGCGGGATGTACGTTTTTCCTGCTCTTGTTGAAGGGAAAGAGAAAGCCCTCGCATTGTGAACCGCTCTTTAAAGATGTCATATTGCATAAGTCTAGTATACACCCTTATTCCTTTGGATATTAAGCAAATGTATATCTAAATTAACATAAAATAGTTAAAACAATGTGCTTCTCAAACAATAGTTTAAAAATAGGTAGCGAAGTTCATGTGATAGTAACATATCAGATCATAGCAAATTAAAGCACAGCATGTTTGATATGTTTCAGTACTTTTAGTTCTGGGATAATTCTGGTTGGAGTGTAGATGTCCTTAAGTTGCACAGCGTGAAATGGCTAGCAGTTGCGTGCCGTTGTAGAGCTGACCGCTTGAAAGGAGTGCGCAAGCAGCCAAACACGTGGCCGAGCTGCCTAAAGCTGCTGGTACTTCATATCGTGGGTTCGAGTCCCGCCTTGGGTATGGCTGTTAAATGTTTGTGTATCTGTGTGTGTAACGGAAGAAAACAGAAATCATACAGCAAACAAAGTAAAAGATAGGTAAATAGCAGTAGGGTATATAGTTAAAAAAAAAAAGAAAGAAAAGAAAAAAAAAATGTCGATTGGTCTCTAATCCTGAAAGAGACAGCCAAGAAAGTATACGGACAGGAAATGGGGGGCCGGAAAATTCGGGGATGTAATGAACTTACCCAGCCAATCAGGACAGGTCAGAGCAACCTCGTGGGTCTGGTAGGATGGCCACGGGGATCGAACCATTGAACTACCGAAACGAAACCGACTGAGCCGCTTGGTTACTAAGGTGTAAGTTCCCAGAGTGTCCGAAAATAGTACACGTTGTTCATAAGGTATTTAAAACACAATAGAGGGTTCTAAGGTACTCTATGATTTTCGCCGAGTTTGAACACATAAGTGCACACATTAATTGAGTAACGATTAACACCATAAGTAGTCTAAATAAGAATACAGTTATATTTTTACAAAGCTTAAAGCATTATAGGATGGTGTTTGGAGTAGGTTATAGAACCTGACCTAGATATGATTCTAATTTTACAAAATTTAATAACGAAATGTAGGCGATACAAATTTTCACAAAAGAATTGAGAATAAGGTAAATGTAATTTTGTACCTTTATAAGAAGGCATTGCACTATTGCACCATTGCAATATTTTAAAATCTAATTGTACTTACACATAATTGTAAAAATACTCTTAAAAAGTTCGTTAAAATCTCGGGAATTAAATCATGTATATCACGGCCAATTTGCCTTCCAAATAACCCATTTTTAATTCTTTCAGCACCCAATTTCACTTCTTTGAACATTATTAAAACTATTTTAACAATAAAGAGACAAAAGTTTCCTGTGTTATTAAAATATTCATAAGCAACGAAATGAGATTGATTCAATGACGTAAACATAAAAACCCCTTTAACTAGAAATTCAATCAAGTATCTTTCAATATACGTCCACAGAAAACAAAGCAATTTATTTCATTTACACACCCAAGCGTACGATCCACACACAACACCAATACATGAATATCTCCATATTCTGGGGAGGATAGGGAATCATTCTTGATAAAGAAACATTCCCCGCCACAGCCAAGAATCGAATCCGGGTCCTTTGGATTGAAAGTCAAAACGTTTTATCTCAAAGGCAGTCAGAAAGAGGTGTTTCTCAGTTATGAAATCGTCAAAATCGATTGATCGGTAGCACACACTCAACAATACGCAGCACACACACACACACCCCACAGACACCATATACACTCAAAAACATACACATACACACCACACACACCTAAACACACACCATACCTACTCAAAGACAAATTACATCACATCACACACACTCACACAAACACACTCACACAAACACACTCATACACACTCACACGCACACACTATACCTACTCAAAGACTAATAATCACACACACTCACGCAAACATACTCAAACACACTCAAACACAGACATATAATCACACACACTCCATACCTACTCAAAGGCAAATACATCACAATCACACACACAAATACACTCAACATACACACAAAAGAGCGCTCTCTCCTTGTAATATTTATAACTCATCATTGAAAGGCAGTAGCTTTAAATAAACATATGATGTGATACATTCAAAAGGCCTTCTCTATTTTGCTTCAAGCAACTGTTACATAGCTTATTCTTCGTCTACTTCGTGACACAAAGATAAACAATAGCATAGGGATTTTATTATATGTTGTACTAGGCTGAAGCGGTGGTCAAATCATTAAATAGCTGGTTCTATGGAATTGGAATTCCCTTCTGTTTGCATGACCAGGATGAAGAATAACGGCATACCACTTAAGGAAAGCATAAGTATTTTAAAACTGAAACTAATAACAAACAATATCTCCGAAATGCTTAAATCTACATTAAAAATGTATTTCACATAGATTGCATGCTATAACGAGATATTTATTTTTGTACAGCATTTTTGTATACGGTTTGCAGTAATACAAAAGTCATCTAGAATCAATAGAGGCTATTCCCAGCAGTTCATTTATGTTCAAAATATCTTAAACATATGATATTTTACTCAAAATGGTTAGAGCCAGTTTTAAAACCGAACGTTTCAAAAAATCTTCCGTGTAAAGTTTAATTGGAGACAGGGAGATTTTCCTCAAAATCTTCGAGTTGCATCCTTGGAAGATACTAAACTTAAATATAAGTTTTGGCATTCAGTCAACTTTTCGTTATTGCGTTCTGCTGCCCAAAATACACTGACACACACAGACACACCCACACTCACACTCATGGACCTTTTTCTAAAAATGCTTTTTTGTCCAGGGATCCTCACAACAAATAAGTGGGATGAAAGTTCGGTATCGAATATTTAGATGGATGACATTTTCTCTACCAACATTTACCGAAATGAAATGTATAGCTATTTTGTGTTTGCGCAAGATAGAAGTAATAAGATGCCTATTTGTAAAATCTTATAATATATATCTCATAATAAAATGCAAAAGCTATGATTCTGTTACTATGTAAATTTGGCTTTCTGGAAAACTGAGTGATTAGCCATTCACATTTCAGGATGATGTATAGGAAGAATAATATAATTATATAGCTAGATTAATATAATGTAGGAACAACACTCTGTTTTTTTTTTTCCTTTATTATTCGTTAAATGCAACGCCTTAGTAATTGAAGAACAATGCAATAGAGAAAAGTGCCCAGTGTGCAATTTAATCATAGAGAGTTGGGACTAGTACACCTTGTATTAGTGCTGGTGTGGGTCACTTGCAATCCCAGGCATAAACTTATTCTTGTAAGTAAGTTTAATAAAGATTTTTAACGTATTATTACTTATTCGGATTGGGAGGTAAATAAGTGGAAATATTTGTGTCAGTGTTTGAGGATGATATAATGGTACAGTATTTGTAGCTTTTTTCGCTATTTTCCAACGTTATATTCATGAGAACAATATAACGATGTTTTTAGGATGATTGTTATTCTTTATCTCAGACGTTTGGTGTTTGTTCTACTTAAGACGTCACATGTTGACCTTCCTCTGCCATACCCGACAATTGGTGCTGTGACGTGAGGAAAGCTTAAACCTAATTAACCATACGTTTTTATTTTCATACAACATTAACTGATTAGAATTCACAATAAGTTCAAGTTTAAACTTTATTTAAGTTTGGTTTTATTCAAAAAATCTGATGTGTTCCATTCACATGACTTTCTCAACATCTCTGCAACAAATATTGTTAAAAGTGTATGCTTTTTTTTTTTTACTTCATGTTAATCGAGAAAAAGTTAGCAGAAATAGTTTATTACTTGCTTCCATGCAAGTAGAAGGAAAAGAAGGCAGTAGCATAGGCTAAACTATTAGTTAAAAGCTGGCTGCTATGTGAGTGAAGTTCCTTTGTTTCTATGGATAGGAGTTGACAAATTCCCATATGACAAAACTATTAGGTTTTTCAAAGGTGAAACCAATAACAAGGAATATCTGAAAAACGATCCACTCCATGAAAAACATTTATATAACATGAATTGTGTATTTTAACGAGCTCTACATTTTCTGTTAGGTAAGTTTTTCTCTATCTCTTACGGTTTGCCATTTATAAAAAATTCCGTAAAATTCATCCAGAATAAAGTAGTCTTCAGAGGCCATTCCCAGAAAATTCAAGATATACATTTTATTTGTCAGGTAAATATCTTTAATATACGATATTTTAATCAAAATCTTTACAGCCGTTTCTGAATAAAATCAAAGTTTTCAAAAATGTTTCCATGTAATAGGTAGTTGGGTTGGGAGAATTTTCTTGAAAATCTTCGTGTCGCATCCTTGGAAGATACTAAACTTAAATACTAAGTTTGGTATTTAACGATCTTTCCGTTAATATATATATATATATTTTTTTTATTATTTACATTTTTTCGTGGAGTTGGCCATTTTCGAGAATATTACTTGTTTTTGATTTCAGTTATAAAATACTTAAACTTTTCTCATACGGTAACTGTCAAACGATTCAACAGACCAAGAAACGGATTATAATCCCATATCAACCACATTTTAAAACATTTAACTGTCTGTTTAGCCCAGGTATTACCTTATTTTCCTTCTACTTATAAAGGAACTAAGAATTAATGCTTTTAGCATTAAATACATAGAAGAATACGCTTATGAACCCCCTGAATTAAAAAAAAAGCATTTTTATAAAAATATCCGTGTGTGTGTCTGTCTGTGTGTATGTGTGTGTGTGTGTGTGTGTGTGTGCGCGCGCGCGCCTGTGGGCAGCATAGCTCGAAAACGAAAAGACCGTTAAATACCAAACTTGGTATTTAAGTTTGGTATCCCCCAAATGGATTGCAATTCATTTTGGAAAAAAACCTAAGAATGGTGGTAATCCATCTAGAGATATGGACAATTCTCAAAAATCTGTGGAGCCAACCATGATTAAGTTTTATATTATTTGGATGAATCAATAGCACTAAACATATATTTGCCCACGAAGATTTTCAAGGAAATTCCCCCACCCCAAACTACCCTTCATATGGAACACTTTTCGAAAATTTTATTTTTCTTAAAAATGGCTCTAACGCTTTTGATTAAAATATCAGGTATTAAAACCATTTCAGTCAAAATTAAATGTGTATCTTGAAATTTCTGGGAATAGCCTCTGAAGACTACTTTATTCTGAATGAATTTAAAAAAAAATTGCATAATTGCTAAACCGTAATAGATGGCCAAAAACTTACCACTCAAAAAATGTAGAGCATGTAAAAACACACAATTTATGGTACATACATTTCTTCGTGGAGTTGATCGTTTTTGCGATATTCCTTGTTTTTAGTTTCAGCTTTGAAAACTTATACTTTTCTCAAACAGGAATTTGTCAGCTCATGTCCATACAAACAAAGGAACTTCAGCCACATAACAATCATGCTTTGACTATCACTTTAACCTATGGTACTCCCTTATTTCGCTTTTACTGCTAATTTTTTCTCGATTAACATGAAGTATATAGAAGCATAAGCTTTTTAACAATAATTTGTTGCAGAGATGTAGAGAAAGTCATGTGAATGGAACATATCAGATATTTTCACTCCTTGACATAATATCGTCTACAATGCTTCCACAATGAGAACGTAATGCACTCTTGCCCCAATTCATGGAAAAGCTTGTTATTGCATTTCTTGTAGTGTAAACCATGCACTGTGAATCTAGTCAACAATCTCTCGGTAATGTAGCCAATTCTTCTACACATCCATTATCAGTGCATTTGTGATATAGAAAACATTCCAGATTTCTATTTTTTTTTCGCTTGTGTTCTATCCATCGTATGCCTCTATGATTTTTAATTACAAAGCTAAGCTTCTTCTTCTAGAAATGGAGTTACTCTGCTTAGTTCTTACACAGGCGTGAAGGTCGTACAAATTTTGACAAGCACAATGTTTGCCTTAAAAAGACACTCTGTGATTTCAGTGTCAAGTCAGACACTGTTAATTATTGTTCAGTTTTCTGATTCATACACACAGCATTTAATTAATACTATCTTTGAGGTGGTGACAGGCTACGAGGAATTTGATTTTAAAAATAATTTAAGCAAAGAGCATTTAATTTGTTAAACGTACTAATACAAACCACCAAAACCTACCTAATAAAATCATTTATTAAAGTAAATACTTTCGAAAAAGTATTCTGATACAAATACATAACAGGTTGATAGCCACTTTTCATTACGTGTGGGCAATTTGTATTTCTTTGTTATACACTTTTTTAAATTCAATGTAAAATAACATGCCGTTGAATATAATTTCATGAAATGAATCGAAACTTCAGAGGACTTTACACAATGTATTTTAAGGTATGTGTATCCAGATTTTTACCATAAATACAACATTCAAATCCTTTTTAAACCTTAAGATAAAAAATAACTCAAAATGTTTCTCAAAATATTTTAAGTACATACTTAGGCTCAAAATGCTGTATGTTAAAAGGTATTGAGGTTATTTACTTTTTTTTCTGAATCTAATCTTTTATTCAAAATCTTCTCGGGCTTCTAGCCAGGTAAAAACTTGGCTTGACACCAACGTTTCGAAGAAGTGCATCTTCCTCGTCTTCAGGGTGAACTGATTCACTGATCAGTTCACCCTGAAGACGAGGAAGATGCACTTCTTCGAAACGTTGGTGTCAAGCCAAGTTTTTACCTGGCTAGAAGCCCGAGAAGATTTTGAATTAACACGTCGCCAGGAAAGCTTTAGTTCTTATTCTAATCTTTTATGTTTATCTATTCCGGTAATGAGCCAAGGAAATCGATAAGTATGTTAATACCGATGTGTATGCTACTTGAATAAGGTCAAATGCAAAATATATTGTAAGTCAAATATATAGGAAACTATACGATTTTCATAGGCCAACCTTATATCTGTGGTTTTAGGGTATAACCTGATATGCACATTTTCCTAATTTTAAGCATAGCGACATTAATGTATACTCTTTCACTATAAATCAGAGATACATATTTGGAAAGATTTTGGTAAACATACTAAAAATGTAATATAGTTTACGTATACTACAAGTGGTATTGAAGAACGTTAAACATGAGTTGTAAAAAACAATATCTGACTTCTCAAGTTCTGCCTTAATAATTGAGAACCTGTGCTCTTCGTTAAATGTAAGAACCTGATGTTCACTGGATAGGTAGAGTCAGACTAAACAATTCAGTGCCATAGCCGGGACTTGAACCACGGATCTCTAGCCGGTTGCTCTGCCACTGAGCCACCATGTCAACATGCCGGCTTAGCATTGAATTTCCCAGTCTGACTATCTATCCAACTCCTGTCCTACATATGGCTTGTGTGAAAAAAACAAAACAATTAAAACCAATACCAAGATGACCATAATAGTGGCTATACTATGAATCCTGGGACTTAAAGCACTTGCAACATTGTAAGTCGCCATTGGGGTTGTCATCTCAAAATAATTTGAGATCATCTTGTGGTCTACCGGGAATCATACGAGTAAGTTGAGAAATTCAATGCCATGTCGGAATGTTGCCATGGTAGCTCAGTGGCAGAAAAACCGGCTAGAGATCGGGAGATCCGTGCTTCAAATCCCGGCTATGGCATTGAATTTTTCAGTCTGATAGTACCTATCCAACTCCTGCCCCACACATGGCTTGTATGAAAAACACAATTGAAACCTGATGTTCACTTTTAGGGCTCCTTTCTCTTAATGCTATCTTCATTCCTTGATGAACATTTACTGCTGTTCAATTTTTTTAAAAGTTGATGACGTTCCTCAGGAATAAGTTGCAACGGGCTCAAGATATCCTTATCTTTTAAATAATAAATATGAAATGAGAATTTAAAGCAGAGATTAAGGATTTTTTCTTCAAGCTGAAAGGTATACCGCTCTTGTGTGTCTCAAGTCAACTGTCCTCAAATCCTCATTATTCTGTAAATTGTACTTAAACTGGCAGGTACCATATATATTCTGGTACTTCAGGTATTTTTAGATTAATAAATTTACGCCAAGTTGATATAAATGTTTTAATTGCTTATTCATCTGCAGCTAGTCATTTAAATTTTCTCAATGAATATGTTTTATTCTTCATAAAATCAGGCTTTAAGCAGTCAGGAAAAGAGCAGAATTTTTGTTACATCGCCTCTACCCCTTAAAACTCTTCTGCCGCTCACAAACTGGTAACAGTCTCTTGGTACTTTTTATTGGTATTATTTTGACCGTTTCAGTTTTTGCGCGATCTGCATCCTATTGGAAATAAATGTGATCAGATAAAAGGAATTTGAGGGCAATACTGATTTCCACAATGAATACAACATAAAATAAAAAAAGTATATATTTTTAAATAATATATTTTCCGAAGTAGGGCCAAAATAACCCATTAAGTACCAAATTAACTCAGTTTATATTAAAAGGTTAAATATCGTATTATTGTAACACTTCCTGGCTCTAATTTATCAAATAATAATGATCCTAAATGAGCATAGAATGCAATATTAAAATTAATCAAAGTCAATTTAACAAAAATAATATCCAAAATCAATGTCACTGTAGTACATGGGAGAATGCACACGAGTGAACTTCCTGCTGCACGCCAACATTCAGCATAAGGGTGACATTAATAATTACTTATGTAATTCAACAATATGGCAATTATATTCAATGTTGCCGTAACACAATTTATGTCATTTAACATAAAAACTACTATCAATTTAAATTAAAGTATTTTTATGTAATAACGCATTCCTAATTAACTCATCAAAGCTTAAATTTATCTATTAAATATCAGTTTTTGATATAAAGCAAATCCATAGAAATTACGGTATTGAGTTTGGTGCAAGTTATGTGCAAGTTCTGTCGCACATTTATCTACAGAAAATAACATACAAGCTATTTGACAGTAAGAATAATATTAAGAAGTCTGATGTGTTCCATTCACATGACTTTCTCTACATCTCTGCACCAAATTATTGTTAAAAAGTTTAGAAAAATTAGCAGAATTAGTCTTATTACTTGCTTCCTTGTAAGTAGAACCGAAATAAGGGAGTACTATTGGTTAAAGTGATAATCAAAAGCTGGTTGCTATGTGTCTGAAGTTCCTTTGTTTGTATGGGCAGGAATTGACAAACTCCTGTATGAGAAAAGTATAGTTTTTGAAACCTGAAACCAAAAACAAGAAATATCTCAAAAACCATCAACTCCACAAAAAATGTGTACAACATAAATTGTGTGTTTTAACGTCGTCTACATTTTGTGTGTTGTAAGTTTTTGTCCATCTCTTATAGTTTAGCAGTTATTCAAAATTTCGTAAAATTCATTCTAAATAAAGTAATCCTCAGAGGCTATTCCCAGAAAATATAAGATATACATTTTATTTACCAGGTAAATTTATTTAGTATTCGAAATTTTAATCAAAATCGTTAGCGCCATTTTAAAGAAAAATTACCATTTTCGAAAATAGTTCCGTCTAAACGGTAGTTTTGGGTGGGGGATTTTTATTTTAAATTTTTATGTCGCATCCTTGGAAGATATAAAACTTAAATAACAAGTTTGGTATTTAACGGTCTTTTCGTTTTTGAGCTATGCTTCGCACAGACACACACCCACATACACACAGAAACACACACACGGACATTTTTCTAAAAATTCTTTTTTTTTTTTGGATTCAGGGGAACCAAAAACATGTATTTCCGGCGAAATCTAGGTATCGAATTTTTGGGTGCATTACAATACCTTCTCTATACACTATGTACATAGTAAGAGAAAGTAAAAAGTGAAAAGACATGCCAGGTGTTGTACATATCATAGAAAATAGCGTTTACGACATATAAACGCAATAAAAATTGACCGAATTGTGCATATGAGCATAGTCCATTACCCCACAAATATATTAGTTTAAGAAAAAAATATCATCATTAAAATACGAAAATGCTGGATAATGTTAATTTCTTCGGAACATAAGGTTTCTTAAAAACAAAAAGATAACATTCATTATTTTGAACTACTTGACATTGTTTAAATTGTTGTAGTAATACTGCCTATTATGACAAATATTTTAATAAGAATTTTCTCAAAAACTGGATATCGGCGGAGCATGAAATAGTAAGTTGCAACAAAGGCTAGATCAGCAAGTATAAAGCATACGATATGTTTTGCCTATTTTTACAGTTATGGCAATGTTAATTGTACCCACGACATAAATAAAGAAAATTTTGTTCTGGAATAACTTGAAATAATTAGAAAATTGTATTATAGCTTTATTTTTTTAAATAAATTAATTATTCTGTAGCAGCATCTACTAACTTCATGGGGACTTCTGGGTGCTCAGCTGTTGAGGTCATTAACTTATTCAATTCGTTACAGTGCTACAGGTTTTTATAAACACACACGTATCTTTTGTTTTTGTGTCTACCAGACAACATGCAATAAAAGCAATTTCCGACGGATATAAATTAAAACAGCAAGTACGATAAAAGGGCACAATGTGTTGTGTATTTACATGACCGACTTTACCTGTTCTGCGAACAAATCCTTCCTACAAAAGATTATTCTTTTAGCTAAATCACATTAATGGAGATAAACGTTAGCAGAAGTTGTCTTATTACTTGCTGCCTTCTAAGCAGAGGGCAAACAAACGAATACACCAACTAAAGCGATAGTAATCTCTTGTAAAATCTGGATGTTTTGGTAACAATTGAATTTCAGATCGCCTTGCATGGCCAACAGTGAAACAAAAGAGAGATGAAAGCAAAAATGACTCAACGTTTGAGAAAAATCACGTAGTTTAAAACTGAAACTACCTACAATAAATATCTCGGAAATGATTAACTTTACAAGAAAAAGTAAAGAACGTAAACTTTGTGTTGTACCGATATCTACAGTTTTTATTAGTAAGTTTGTTCCATTTTTTACGTTTTACAAGTTATGCAAAATTCATCAAACTTCTTCCTAAATGAAGAGGTCTTCAGAGGTTATATCTAGAAACTGCAAGATTTACATTTTGATAAAAATATTTAATATACGGTGCTATAAACAAAATTGTTAGAGTCAGTTTTGAGAAAACAAAATTCTCAAAACATTTTCGATGTAAATGGTAATTTAGGGTGAGGAGATTTTCTTGAAAATCTTGTATCATACTTGAAAGATACTAAATTTAATATCAAATTTGGGATTTAACCTCTTTTCGTTTTTGAGCTATAGTGTTCATAGATACGCACACGGACTTTTTTTCTAGTTTTTTGACTCAGCATACTGTCGCGAACATAATTCTACGACGAGGGGGATAGCTATTTGAGGGTGGTAAAAGGAAGGCAGATGGTAGAGCAATGATAACAACGCAAAGGGAATCCTGATAATGTAAATATATTGAAAGGCAAATATACTTTCAATAAAATTGTAAGATACATTACAATAAACAAGACTTAAGCGTGTCCGGCGTTTCGTGTCGAGCGAGAACTAATTCAGAATACCAAAGGCAAGAATTGGTAAAATAGTTAATATACAACAAACGGTTCTTACCTTTTAGGTTGATTAGCTCGACGAGAAGAAAGATGTGTGTCGGTATGGTAGCCAGTGATCCGGGGTGGTGCCTCGGACGTCCCTCAGGCAGCGAGTCTGCCTCTGTCAAGTACTGAGAATCAAAAGCGCCCGGAATTCAAGATTCCAGACAATTTTATGCTAGACAATTGTCTCTGGGGGATTCTTCAGAATCTACGCCAAGGCTCTTAATAAATCCACCAATCAAAATACAGTATTTAAAAGATAAGACAGGGCTTCCTATATGACGTGCTTGGGATTAAAGTCTATCCTAGCCTACGAAATGCCACGTAGGTTCCGGGAAGTGGTTGAAAGCCCACGCAAGCTCATAAGTTGCAAAATGTGTTAAAATGTTCCATTAATCAGAGGAAGACACATCCGGTTATAATACCAAAGAAAACCATAAAGCTTCCTCTTATTCAACCCAAGAATTGGTTGTTAAGAAATACAGAAATTTATAATAAAATGGAATTCTAAAACATTTACAATAATGTGACTTAAAACAAACAATAAGCTAATTTAAAAATACTTGTCAGTCACATACGTAACAATACACTACCGCTCAAAAGTTTTTGAACAGCCGGTTTTGCTGCAATTAACAAGTGTATAACGCCAAACAAAGCCAATGTCATATTATGAATGGTAGAAATCTATGCAGACGTAATCGAAATTTATTATGCTACCTTTTGTTTGTCAATTATGTGCATTTTGAAAATGTAGCATTTGTTGTCCTGTATAGGAACAATTACGCTAATGTTGTTTTGGATGTCATAGTTTGTCTGTGATTCTCTAGATGTCGTTCACAGACATCTGTACATAGGTATTGGCTGCGATCAGTACTTCAGTGCTTCATAAGCAGGTGAATGGTACACATTAGTGTTGTGCAGTTGAATAGTCTGAAAGAATGGAGCTTTCAGCAGAAAAACGTGCTGCAATAGTCAGCTTACATAACACAAGCCACACCATGCGTCAAATTGCCACACAAGAACGTTTCCTTGGGTCCATTACACTGTAAAGAAGCATGTAACTACAAACAGCAATAAGGATCTTTATCGAAAGGGGAGGCCTAGGGTGACCTCGAAAAGTGAGGATAAACATTTAATAGTGACCAGCAAACGTGATCGTTTCAAAACAGCACCCATGCTGACAGCAGAACTGAACCAGTTGAGGGATAAATCTGAGAGTGTTTCTACAGTGAAGAGACGACTTCCGGATGCACATCTGAATGGTTGCATTGTGACAAAGAAAAACCTATTGAGAGCTGTCAATAAACGGAAAAGATTACAATGTAAGCGACATGTAAGTTGGACTGTTGATCAGTGGAAAAAGTTATTATTTACTGATGAATCTAAGTTTTTTTTTTTTTTTTAATATTGTTCCGGAGTCTGATCGGGACTCCGGCGCTGTATACCCTACTTTTTATTTACCTAATTTGTTTACTTTGATTACTGTATGATTAGTGAATTTCTGTTTTACTTTTTACACACACATACACAAACATATAACACCCATGCCCAAGTGCCTGCGATGCCATGAGTAGTTAAAGCGGGTGTTAAACACTACCAAAAAAAAAAAAAAAAAACATGCCCAAGGCGGGACTCGAACCCACGATCCCCTGCGCTGCAAAACGCGAGACGCTTTGGCGAGCGCGGCCATGGGGACCGGCAAGTTTGAGTTATTGGCTCAAAACGTCGCCAGTTTGTTCTACATGCAAAAGGTGCCTATCCCCTATAGTCAAGCATGGAGGTGGTTCGGTGCTGTTATGGGGTTGTTTTGGTGGCAATAGAACAGGCGATATTGTGAAAATAGAAGGAATGATGAAGAAAGTGCATTATCACAATATTCTCCAACGCCATTGCCAAACCACCTGGGATGCGGTTAACTGGCAAGGGGTTCAGTCTGCAGCAGGACGTTGATCCCAAGCATACATTTATACTCTGTAGAAGATACGTTGAATGATTAGAAGAGACACAAGTCTTGAAAAACATGGTTTGGCCCCCTCAAAGTCCTGACTGCAATCCTATTGAACTACTTTGGGATCATGTGGACAGAGAGGTAAGAAAGAAAACACCCCACTAATGTAAATGTATTGTGGAGTTATGTGCACAACATATGGAGGGATATTTCTGAAGATAAACTGGCGCACTTCATAGAAAGAATGCCCAGAGTTTGCGCAGCTGTAATTAAAGCAAGGGGCGGTTACTTTGAAGAAAGCAAAATCCAACATGTATTGCTGTTTTTCATAAAATATACTGTTGTGACTAAAACTATATCCTTTTTATTTCATTGTTTCAATAAATCCTAAAAATGAGGTGTGTTCAAAAACTTTTGAGCGGTAGAATATATCTCAACATCAAATTTTTGGTTGCAGTAGAATACCTTCTCTATCTACTATGTGCATAGTACGCGTAGAGAAAATAAAAGTAGTCAAAGGTAGTTCTAGCAAGCTTAAAACTAATTTATCCATGACATCGCTCTCACCAATTTACATATTGAATATATAACGCTTTAAAGTATGTGGTCACCTGTATTTCTCAGCCTAAAAAAGCTTTTCTAAATAAAAGGTTATAATTTACTTGTCTGTCCAACGTAGGTGTAATGGGTTTAAGCAGCAGGAAGCTGAGATATAGACAAAATGTAGAAGTGGATGCAGGAATTACTCCAGCTTTCTTAATGCGAAATATATTTTAAATATATCGTTAGTTGATTGCCTCTGCAGTGATCTGGTCAGTTTTCAGGCTTCTGAACACCGAGATATGGGTTCGATTCTTGCCCGTGGATGGAAATAGTTTCATTAATTGGAATCATATCTACTCTCTTCCGAGTCTGGAAGTACGAATGTGGAAGTAAATGGATTGAAATGAATAAATCATTTGGAGTGGCCTTACCTTGTCCAGGAAACTTTGAACTCAGGACCTCTACATGAAGCTAATACCTATAACCAACGTGCTGTTTCAATATATATTATATAGGGTACAAGAACTCCAGATGTTAAAGAATTTTATTTGGATATAGAATTATTATTTTAATATTACGGAATAATTTAGTAACACCATCATTGCTGAGAATGTGAGAGACCCACGATATGTTATAGAAGTTAATAGAGAGTATACAAATGAAACAAGCAAAAGATGAATTCGCAGCATGGTGAACTGTAACATTCCGAATATCTTAAGCAGATGAAATTGGTCTTCTGTTCGTAACATTTTAAATTGTTTATGTGAGAGATTTTCATTCTATGAATTCTCTATTCGTCGCTATTACAACTGTTCTTAAGGCCAGTTGTTCGATGACGGGATAAACCTCTGTTACACGTTATTCCATAGTTAGGTGCTAAAATGTATTGTATGATAGTGAAATAGAGCCTATTATAGGAATAAACAAAAACGTATTCCCTGTTTGCTTGTTATTCTGAGAATAGGGTGTAAAAAGTAAAATAGCTGCTTGGATACTGGAAAAATGTTGACCCTATAAACGATTAATTTCTTTGATATATGTTTTTGATAACCAGAAAGCTAAATACTATACATTATAGAAGGAGTCCTCTAAATGAACACAACAATGAGATTAAAGTTAAGAAAGGATTCGCGCTGAGGTAACTTTCTGTTATTTGAAACATATGACAAGAAGATATATACAATAAAGTTGAACTTATAAAACACTAAAACCTACCTAGAATATTAAAAGTAAAATACACATATTTTTATGGAAACAATGAAGTGAAATACTATACAAGATAAATACAAAGCAGTAGTACAGCCATTCACCTCTACGACTATAGTTGTGTTACGAGTGAGGTTAAGTTTTATCGTCTAAATACAAAGATTTGATTTTATAAGGCAATATGATTCAAAGACTAACACATTCACAAATGTAAATATTAGTGCCATTCTGTAAGCTACTCGTATTTTAGAGGTTGTGTGTGAGTTTAAGAACGATAACACTATAATTTTCGCGATATAGCGAGGAGACGACCAGATTAGAGGATGTCTTCAAAACTCGCAAATCTAGTCTAAGATTAAATTTAAATTATTTTAGATTATATTAATAACTTTAGCAATTGTTCGGGTACTTGATCTCGGTACAGCTTATATGCCGTTTGTGAAAATTGCAAAACCAAGAAAGAATTTCCCGAATATCCCCAAACTTGGTGGAAATGTAGAAAAGTCTGCAAGCAATAAGTGATTAGGTTTGCACATATATGGGGTACATGTAGGCCGAGCAGAACCCTGTGGTGTCGTTCCAACAAGGTCAATGTTGCACCAAGTATAGTCAGTGCCGAGCTGTAAAACAAAGCGGAAACAATAGAGTGAGTGCCAGTATCCCTTGTCGACGTCAAAGAGAGCCATATTGGCATGTGAGTGAATTCGAAAGGGGCTGAATTATCGCTTTCCGGGAAGTAGGTTTGGCATATCATGATTTTTGGCTCGTACAGGGTATGCTGTTACGACAGTGATGCGTGTGTGGAAGCAGTGGATAGATGAAGGTCGTACGCAGCGAAGAGCGGGTACTTGACCACGATGGATGATGACTGGTTGCATACATGCCTCTACATTAACTTTCATTGTCCAAAATCCACAGGCTTCTCCAACTGCAATAGGCACGTGAACACCGTCACTGGGGTGCTGCGTGAAAAAATGTCTTTT
Organism: Hymenopus coronatus; assembly: GCA_030762935.1. Classification (NCBI taxonomy): domain Eukaryota; kingdom Metazoa; phylum Arthropoda; class Insecta; order Mantodea; family Hymenopodidae; genus Hymenopus; species Hymenopus coronatus. The sequence continues at coordinate 19,140,874 of CM060890.1, forward strand.
CGGACGAGTTTCGCTTCATCATGGCCTACAGTGATGGCTGTATACATGCATCCGGTGGTACTGTGGTGAGCACAACCTGGAGAGATGCATTGTCGAACGCTATAGCGGACAAACACCAGGTGTCATGTTTTGGGGCACCATTGGTTACAACCGATCTCACCTCTACGAACTGAGGCCACTTTGAACAGCAACCGGTACTTACAGGTGATTGCAGAGCTCGAGGTATTCTCCCTGTTTCAGGCATCTCTGCAGGTCACATTTCAGGCGTGCAGTTCGCCTGACATGTCACCCATCAAACATGACTGGGATATGGTTGGTCGGCACCTGGTGCGTCGCGGTTCTCCAGTGTCCAGTGTCGCGGATTTGTGGGCTCGAATACAAACGGCGTGGAGAGAAATCCCTCAGGAACTTGTTCAATGCCGCGACATATAGGTGCTCTGATTTCAGCTATAGTAGTGTTGACAATAGCTAACGTGTTATTTCAAAATTCGTTTAATAGGTATTTTAACGAATGAAATTACTGAGATCAGGTTAAGTACGTTTGCTATTTTGAGCACAGAAACGGAAAGATACCCAAATCACCACAAGATACAGCTTTGCACATACGGTAAAATTTCATTCCCATACTACTAACCTATTGCAAGAATTCAGAGAGCCAAAGTGCTTATGTTTTGTATAGTGTAGCCGTAAATTCAAAATTTTGCATCCGAACACGGTTGTGAACATTCATAATTATTTCACAGTATCGCAAGTAGTTGAACTAAGAAAAAGCAAATTGATTGTGTAAACATTGCAAATTCCGCATAAGATTTAGCAAAATAAAACAGTGATTACGTATCAAATTAACAATGAAATACTCGCAATATAGCCAACATTAGTTTCAAATCTGCAAATAGTCGAATAGATCTAAGAAATAAAATTGCGCCGTACAACTCGTCACTACACTTATACTCTAAATAACGTATTTCAAGCATAACTGTTCCAAGACTTATCCCGAGTTCGTAAAACCGGCCCTTAGTTATTAGTTATAAATAAATACTTAGGTATAAAAGGTATTAGAGAAATATAAGAACAATTAAAGATATTTAAATTAATATTAAACATATAATAATTTAAATATTAATGCGTATAAACAGAACAAAGGGTAAAGAAGTTTAGTATTAATTGACCATGATTATTAATGCATAAGAATGCATTTTATAATAGAGTAAATTTATTTAATAAAATATATACTAATAAATATGTATGCTATCATATATATATATGATAGCATTAAATAATAAATTAATAATTTCTAATGATTGATGTTGACAACATTTAAATATGCCCTGGTATAGTTATCAGGATGGTATATTCCGATTTCATTTCTTTATTTTGTCTAGATAGACATTACAGATATTTAGAACACTATAAATCCCAAAACAAGTGATCTGAAAGCGATTTGTGAAATTACATTTTTTCTGTGTCCAGTTACTCTTTGTAGTTCTGGTCCACTTGTTTCTTTAATGTAGTAGGTGATCCACTCACTACTCACATTGAGGGCAAGAAATGGGACTCATCACGCAATTTTGCAATTTCGTACCAGCTGCATTCTCACGCAAGCCTTATTTATCTCATCTTCGGTTTCGGTTGAAGTAGATCTTTTCTGCCTTACACAGATTAAGTATAAATCAGAAGAAAATCTTGTATTTGTTAGTACCACTGGATTTCTTATATTGAGCATGTATTTGTGTAATATAACATGTATTATATGACAAACTTAAATGGCTTTAAAATGGTATCCGAATCTCCCACATTCAACATTTACCCATAAATGGTGTACTATTAGTAGGTAAACTTTTTACAAAAATTAAAGTTTATAATAATTTCGTAATCAAAATAGCAGATACGTTTTTTCCTTTCTCGACTGCTTGAGTAACTAAGTACAAGTATTGCGTTCCACAAAAACATTTGATGCAAACATGACACGGAAAATACATGTTTTGAGAAGCACTGAATTAGAAAGAAGAATTCATAAAAAATGTGTACCGTCAGATAAATAAAAAACTTGGCGTTTAAGATAAGGATTTTTAAGAATATGACACGAAACTCCACATTCCATTTTCAAGAGAATCCATACTCTGCAAACTATCTTTTACATAGAAAATGTTTCTTATTTTCAATTTTATTAAAGATATGTCCAAAGAGTTTTATTAATATATTACAATGTATTTAAGTACCATTTGAGTATATGTAATGATGTGCAATAAACGAAATTTATATCTTGAACTTTTAGGAAATGACCTCTGAAGTCTTCTTCATTCTAAATGATTTTTATATCTCTGGTAAGAGGTAGAAAAATCTTGTTCCTCAGTAAATGTAGAGTTCGTTAAAATACCAGAATGTGTCAAGTATATTTTTGTATGATTAACCATTTCTGAAATATTCTGGATTTGAATTTTATTTTTAATTGCTTTTACATTTCTCAAGTGAAAAACGGTATTCTTTCTTTATGTGTCTGTGCAAAGAAACCATAATTCTAAAGCAACCATATAGCAATTGGCTTTGAAAAGATTTGCCTATCGCTTCAGTTTACTTTATTCTTCTTTATCAACAACGAAATGTGTATATCAGCACTGAAGCTCTTTTCCTGTTATAACATGAACTAGATAGTAAAAAGAAGACAAGAGGCCGCCTGGGTAGCGTGTGTGCCTCAATTCAACAGATCGTGAATTCGAATCGCTCTATGTAAGAAATAAAATGTGTATCTTGAATTTTCTATTAAGTTCTATATATTCAAATGGAATGTTATATAATTTTGTATAGCATTAGACGTTCTGCAAGGACAAATGCTTATGCCTTTGAAACACGCAATTTTACTCAAACAAACTTTTTGTTGCTTTCCGAGATATCTGATATTAACACTCAAATTCTTCGATAAGCACTTTTTCGTTATTTTAAATTCTATGAATTTTCAGTTGATTCAAGCGCTTCCACAGAAGAGTATGGGATGGTAGGCCTGCATATACCAACCTGTATTAAACGTTCCATTCCATCTATAACGAAATGTATGATGAAGTAATTATTAAAATAGAATTTAATAAAAACTTTGTATAACCGCTAATGAACAATGCAAAATAGAGCAAGTTATGCGAATGTAACACAACAAAAATTTGATTTAAATCACGCTAACAAAACGACGTCTTTTGTTATTTATAAATTAAACGCATTGTAACGAAATGTGTAAGAATTAAATAGAAAATATGATGAGTACTATTTAGATTATTTTCTCTACCTGTTCTGCAAACAAAGTATTTTTATAAAATATTCTTTTATTCTATATATTCATATATCTATTAATAGAGATAAACAGCAGCGCTTCTCTTAAAGCTTGCTCCCTTCTAAGCAGAAGGGAAATAAGGGGATCGCTAGGCTGAAGCGGTAGTCAAATCTTTCAAAAGCTGGTCGCTATTTATAATTTAAGTTTGGTTCGCATTGTACAGCTAGGAGTAAACCAAAGGTGAATTGAAGCCGTTTCTGAGAAAATTAGAAACTCAAAACTGAAACCAATAACAAGGAATATCCCGGAAACGGTGAACTCTACAAAAATGTATAGCCTAAACTGTGTATTTTAACGATATCTACATATTTGTGCAGTAATTTTTTTTACTACTTATAGTTTACCACTTATGTAAAATTAATTCAGAATGAGGAGCTTTTCATAGATTATTCTCAGAATATTAAAGATATACCTTTTATTTGTGATGTAAATATCTTTAATACACGGTATTTCAATCAAAGTCATTATATTTTTAGAAAAACAAAATTTTCAAAACATTTTCCATGTAAACAGTAATTTGGGGTAGGAGGATTATCATGAAAATCTTCGTGTCCCATTAACACACTAAGCTTGAATACGAAGTTTTGTTTAACAGTATTTTTTATTTTGAGCTATGCTGTCCTCACACACACACACACATACACACACACACACACACACACACACACACAAACACACACACATATGCACACACAAACACAAATACGCGTACATTTTTTTCTAAAAGTAACTTTCGGAGTCAAGGGACCTTAAAGCATATGTTTCCGGTGAAATCTCGAAATGGAATTTTTGGGTGGAATACAATAAAATTAAGTAAAAATACTTTCTATAGCCGCTAGTACACGATGGAAAATAGCGATATTTTCACTTTTGTATCGTTTCGAGCCTGAGTTATGCTGGAAGAAAACGTGTGCTTCTTATAATTTTGCTAGAACCCGTTTTAAATACGTAAAATACATGTCTCTAAATATCATGTTAGAATTCACGTTGATGGTATGTAATTTTGTTACTAACGGAGAAATCCATTTGAAAGTGCGCAATGCAACATCTGTCCATTGCCGCAGGGAGGGCAATTCAGAAACACAGCTGATGATGATAATGATATAAAATATCATTCATTTTAACACTTTATTCGTCACGATTTTCTCCAAACTGTTTATTTGAATGTACATACAAACAGAGAAAAGAAATCACAAAATGCACGAAGAATTCTAAACAAGTTCGGTACAGGCATATTCAAAAGTTAAGAATAAATATCAAAATTAAATTATAAGAAATTTCCCAGAAGAGGAAACAGTAAAAAAATCAGATGTGTTCCATTCACATGACTTTCCTTACATTCCTGCTTAAGCTTCTATTTACTGCATGTTAAAAAAATAGCAGAAATAGTCTTTTTAGTTGCTTCCTTGTAAGTAGAAGCAAAATAAAGGACAAACATAGGTTAAAGTGTTAGTCAAAAGCTGGTTGCTATGTGACTTAAGTTCTTTTGTTTGTATGGACAGGAGTTGACAAATTCCTGTATGAGAAAAGTAAGTTTTTTAAAGCTGAAACCAAAAACAAGGAATATCTCAAAAACGATCAATTCCACGAAAAAAAATGCATATAACGTAAATTATGTGTTTTAACTGCTCTACATTTTTTGTGTGGTATATTTTTTCCATCTCTTACAGTTCAGCAGTTATGCAAAATTCCGTAAACTTCATCCAGAATAAAGTAGTTTTCAGAGGCTATTCCCAGAAAATTCAAGATATATATTTTATTTGTCACGTAAATATCTTTAATATACGATATTTTAATCAAAATTGTTAGAGCCATTTTTGATAAATCAAAATGTTCGAAAAAATTTCCATGTAAAGGATAGTTTGAGGTGAGGGGATTCTTCTTGTGTCGCATCCCTGGAAGATACGTAACTTAAATACCAAATTTGGTAATTTACCGACTTTTCGTTTTTGAGTTATCGTATTCACAAGCACACGGACACACGGATACACATACACGGACCTTTTTCTAAAAGTTTTTTGGTTGTAGGGGACCCTAAAACATATATTTCTGGTGAAATCTCCTTATCGAAATTTTGGGTGGAGTACAACACCTTCTCTATACACTATGTACATAGTACGTTTACAGAAAGTAAATATGGTATGTGTGCCTTTCACATGACTATGCTTAATTCTCTGTAATAAATTATTGTTAAGAAACTTATTATTCTACCTACTTCATGCTAACTGAGATAATTTTGGCATAAATGGTCTTATTACTTGCTTCTTTGTAAGTAGAAGGGAAATACCTAAGGGTAAGGTTCATAGGTTAAAGGGATAATCAAATATATTAAAACCTGGTTGCTATGTAATTGATTTCCTTTGTTTGCATAGCCAGGAATTAATGAATTCACGTCGGAGAAAAGTATAATCATTTTAAAGCTGATACTAATAACATGGATTACCTCGGAAACAGTCATCTCTACAAATCGCAACAAACAAAGAAGACGTATAATACATAAATCATGTATTTTAATGAGATATTGTGTGTAGTAAGCTTTTCTGTTGCTTATGTTTAGCAATTATGCAAAATACAGCAAATTAATCCAGAATAAATAGGTCTAAAGAACATATTCCCAAAAAATTCGAGATATATTTTTTATTTTTCATTTTAATCAAAATCGTTAGATTTTTGAGAAAATCAAAACCTTGAAAAATTATCCATGTGAAAGGTAGTTTGGGTTGGCGGATTTTCTTGAAAATCTTCGTATCACATCCGTAGGAAATAGTAAGCTTAAAGACTAAGTTTGGTATTTAACAAGCATTTCGTTTTTGAGCTAATTTTATCCACGGATACACACAGACAGAAACACACACACATACACACACTCATACAAATACTGATATTTTTCTAAAAATCTTTTTCAGATTCATGCGGTCACAAAACATGTACTTCCGGTGAAATTTCAGAATCGAATTTTGTGCGAAATACAATACTTTCTCTATATACTGTATTTGATAGAACATGTAGAGAAAGTAAAAAATAGATGTGCTACACTCACATAAGTTTCTCTACTTCTGCTGTAACAAACTATTTTTACAAAAGTACTTTCCACTTCACGCTTATAAAGATAAACATCGTAAAATGGTTTTATTACATATTATTTCCTTCCACAACAGGAACAAACAAATAGAATAAACTAAAGTTATGATCAAATCTTTTAAAATCGTATCACTATGTGATGGTTTTTAAATGCCGCTCTATTTTCTTAACCATAAAATTAACAACAAATAAGTTCTTTCCATTTCAGTAAAGTTAAATATTGCAAAACTGAAATAAATAAAAAGGAATATCTCAGAGATGGTCAATTGCACAAAAGCCACATATGAAACAAATTGTATATTTTAATAAGATATGCGTTTTTGGTGCGGTAAGATTTTCTTTATCTCTTATAGTTTACCAGCTGTATATTTTATTTGTGTTTATATTAATTCGAATTTTAAGTCATTTATGAAAAGATGAAAATATTGGAAAATCTTAAGGGGGAATCTTCTTGAAAATCTTCGTGTCGAATCATTGAAAGATACTCAATTTAAGCTCCAGTTCGGGATTTAATGGACTTTTCATTTTTTAGCTGTGTTGTTCACAAACACACACTCAGCACACATACATATAAGGAAATCTTTTTCTAAAAATGTATATTTTTTGGATTTATATATCTTCAAAGCGTATATTTCTAGTGAAAGTTCTGCATCAAAAATTTGGATAACACCTTCTCTATCTACTATGTACAGAGTACGTGTACATAACGTGAAAATAATTTCTTCTGTTTGGAAACTCAGCGGGGGTTACTGTTGGTTTTTATAAATTCGTAGTCGGCTAACCCTCCCCATATTTAGGGCTCACACCCCTCTAGGACTTAGAAGCGGGTGTTTAGGGGTCAGAGGCCTGTCGCGGAAAACACAGAATGGAGAACCTGGATCGAGTGGCCTGTCCATAGCCAGGTATGAGCCTGAGGAAAATGAATGATGTGAAATGCAAGCGAATAGGATGATAGGAAAGATGATGGAGTAATTAACATAATAAGTGGGAATCGGGGAAAACCCGCTCGTCCACCACAAATCCCACATGCGGGCACTTGTGATCAAACCCGGGCCGCCTAGGTGGGAGGCGAGTAGTCTATCCGCTCGGCCACGAATCTGCCTTAGTTTTATAGCTTCAGAGTAAAAAATATATATATATATTTCAATATGAAAATGTGTGTTATATCCGTAATTATTAAACGGACTTAAAAAAATCTGATGTATCACAGTCACATTACTTTCTCTACATCAGTGTAATAAATTATTGTTAAAATCAGGTTAGTCAAGATAAACATTGGCAGGAATTGTCCTTATTACTCGGTTCCTTGTAAGTACCTCCAGCTGTTCGGAAAAAAAAAAACATTTATTCAAAGGTGCTATAATATAATGCTAATCTAGAATAATTTAGCAGAATTAGTCTTATTACTATCTCTTTGTAAGTAGAAGGGAAATAAGGAAATGCACAGGCTAAATTGACAGTCTCCTCCTTTAAAAGCGGTCGCTTTATTCAAATCTCTTTGCTCTCCAGGAGTTAACTAACGAGAACGAGAAGAAATATGTCTTCCCGTTGAGAAAAATTCAAGTGCTTAAAATTTAAACTAATAATCCGGAATATCTCTAAAACAGTTACTCCACAAAAAATGTATAAAACGTATATTTTTGTTTTAATGAGATCTATATTTTTTGTATAAGAAGTTTCTGGCTTTGCCATTATACAAAAGTCATCCAAATGACTAGCCTCTTTAGAGGCTATTCCCACAAAATCCAAAATATACAGTTCGTTTGTTTTAGAATATATTAAACATACGGTATTTTAATCAAAATCGTTACAGCCTTTTTGAAAAAATCAAAGTGTAATTGTAAAGTGCAGTTGGGGTTATGGGGCATCTTCTTGAAAATCCTCGTGTTGCATTCTTGAAAGATACCAAACTCAAAATACAAAGTTAGGTATTTGACGGTATATTTGCCCACAGACACACTTCTAAAAAATACTTTTCTTTTTATTCAGAGGTCTCAAAATACGTATTTCCGGTGAAATTTCGGTATCGAATTTTTGGGTACATTAAAACATCTTCTCTATACACTATGTACATGTACGTGTAGAGAAAGTAAAAACAGTTTTCACTTTGCAGTCATTCAAATTGTTCAAACTGTTCAAGATAGGTGGACAATTCTGATTTTGGTGATTTACTGCATGAACAACTCCGCGTTTTTGTGTCGTTGGTTGACATTCATGTGATTAATATACAAGCGTTTGTCCACTATTATGGTATTAGAGAAAACAGCTCTTGCTATATATTCATTACAATATTCTGTAAACTTTAACCATAACTTTTAATTATTTTGTTTTAATTATTCAAATGTCGGCTCAACAATTTTGATTAAAACAAATAATAAACTATGAAATGTTTCTTTAGAATTTTATGAAACCTTAGTAATTCCTAAATATTATTTAACTTTGAGCTTTGAAAATAAATAAAAACCTATGGCCGTAATCATGAATCCAGTTAAAATATACTATGTATTACCAAATATTAGAGAAGAAAACTAGTTACTTCTGAAACACAATTTTTCTTATTTGCTTTGTTTTTCCGATTTTTAAGAATTAAACTGAACAGCACGCCTGGGTAGTGGGGTGGTATCATGTCTGCCTGATATTCAACAGGTTGTGAGTTCGAATCTCGCTTAGGGTCAGTTAACCGGATAAGGTTTTTTTCGGGGTTTTCCCTTATCCTGAGAAGACGAATGTCGAGTAACCTTAAGCTCCATGGACCCCAAATTGATTTGAGCATCATTTCACCAATTTCATTCATCGTCCGATAAGACCAACCAGGTTAAAGGATGTTAAGCTACAAAATAAATAAATAAAAAAGTAACCAAGCGATCGTGCCTTAATTTCTCACTTTTGAAATAAATGCTTCATGCCATGGCTGGTGTTTAATATACACGTATTTTCATTTTAGTAGTTAATATTACCTTAACAAATACACCACACACACAAGCAAACGCCGCGCCGCGTCCGAGTAGTTCGATCATTCGTATCTCACCTAGGTGGCTTGGGTTTGATCCCAAGCGATCTGTGTTGGACAAAGCAGCACAGGAGCTGGTTTACTCCGGGGTCTCCGGTTTCCCCCGCCATCGTATTCCACTTGTGCTCCATCTTCATTCCATCAATGTCATCGTCTGTGGTGGCATCTGTATTAAAAGTCGGCGTTAAATGCTGTAAAAATACTCGCACACAAATATCTCACTTAATATATGTATATTATATATTTTTATGAATTAATTAAAAATCTGTTTGTCTAGGATTAAAGTTAAGATTTTGATGGAGCGGACTTGGCACTAAATCTTATATGTTATTGTAGCTAAGGTCCATGAGGGGACGGCCTGTAGAGGTAGGGATAAGGTTCGAGGAAACACCGGGCGGCCGAGACTAGGGACGACGACAGTGACAGACTCCCAGATTGAAGTACCCCGACGATCGGACAGGATTTCGCCGCACACAGGGACTAACGCTACCATCCTAGGTTGGTTCTCGTCCCGGCAAACAGCCGAAGTCGGGGACGGCGTCACAATAAACACCCTGTTACGCTGCACCGAGCACCATTAACGACACCTCTAACCCTGAAATAAAACCAACGAAATGAAGAGTGTTTAAAATTATTATGGAAATGACGAGGGGTAGCAAATGCGGGAGATGGAAGAACCAACATTCGCCTTAAATACTCCATGGGTAAGGCAGACTGGCCACGGGCATCGAACCCGAATGCGGGCCACTGACAAAACCGCCTGAGCTTTGCCGCTCGGTTATTTAGGTAAATATTTGTCATAACTGAGAATAATAACAGAAATAAAGCGTTTTATGAAGAATTCGTAGAACATGTTTGAAAACATATTGTGTTAGCTGGAGATATGTGACCTTTGTATATCTCTTTTTTTTATTGTTGGCAGATCATAATTTATGCCGTATATGCCATAAATAACAAAAAGATAACAAAAACATTAAATACATTAACATTTGAGGTTGACCAAGTTGGCTCCTCCAACATAAACAAAATAGATTGTTAGTACAGAAATGATAATATAACCTTACAAATAAATGTTACAATTGAATGAAAGTATAAGTAATAACAATAATAATTTTAAAAAAATGAAACTACATGATTATTAAAGTTATGAATATTTATTAACAGGAGCCATCTGTGTCACTAGTTAAGAAATGTTGTGGTAGTTTTCTTTTCAGCCTTTTGTACGGAGTTTTGATATGCAGTCAAATGCTTGAGCACCAGTAACGTTGCTTAATTTGCTGAAGAATGACTTCGAGAGGTGTTTTATATATTGTTCTACTGGAAGAATGTTTTAGCTCGTGTTAAGCTGCGTTGAATATCTCTGTTTTCATATTTGTAAAGCTTTTAACAAATTTAAATTTGTTTGTTTTAACACTAAGTTTGACGGAAATGATTGCGCTTTAATATTTTGAGCTCGGCCACTTCTCAACAAACTAAAATGTACCTATAACATAGTCACTTGTAACGTAATCCATTTAGGAGACAACATTTAAGCTGAAAATACCGCACATATTACAACTTCTGGGAATCTGGAAATTATATGATGATTGTAACCTATATCCCGTTTCAAGCTATTCCTCTTCCGTGCACTTAAGCACATGGGTTTCCCGTTTTTTGTCATGTCCGCTCTACGGTGTAGCGTCCAATACTGTCACGACATTTCGTTTCGGTCTGCTGATGACCGACCCAGTTCAGCGGCTTATACAAGACTCACTGCTTTTCCAGCATTGGGAACCATGAACTTAAGTGTATTAAATATCAAAAAGGGAAAATAGAAACGGGATGATAAGAACAATCATTGCTACAAGTTTTTGAATAACATGAAAGAAAAATGATATCTGATGTTTATAGTTACTTAGAAAGTTAAAGATACTTAGATAACACAAAATCCGATATGTTCCATTCACATGACTTTCTCTACATCTCTGCAACAAATTATTGTTAAAAACCTAATGTTTTTATTTACTTAATGTTAATCGAGAAAAAATCAGCAGAATTAGTCTTATTACTTGCTTCCTTGTAAGTAAAAACGAAATAAGGAAGTAACATAGATTAAAATGATGGTCAAAAGCTGGTTGCTATGTGGCTGAAGTTCCTTTGTTTGTATGGACAGGAGTTGACAAATTGATGTATGAGAAAAGCATAGGTTTTTAAAGCTGAAACCAAAAACAAGGAATTTCTCAAAAGCGATCAACCCCACGAAAAAAAAAATGTATATGACATAAATTGTGTGTTTTAGCGTACTCTACATTTTTGTGTGGTAAGGTTTTGTCCAATTTTTACGGTTTAGTAGTTATGCAAAATTTTGTAAAATTCATCCAGAATAAAGTAGTCTTCAGAGACTATTCCCAGAAAACTTTGATATACATTTTATTTGTCAGGTAAATGTCTTTAATATATGAAAATTTAATCAAAATTGTTACAGCCATTTTTGAGAGACTCAAACATTTCGAAAAAAGTTCCATGTAAAGCGTAGTTTGTTGTGGGGAGATTTTTCTCAAAATCTTTGTGTCGCATCCTTGGAAGATACTGAACTTAAATGTCAAGTTTGGTATGTTACTCACTTTTCGTTTTTGAGTTATCGTGTTCACAGACACACGGACGCACGGACACACTGACATACGGACACACGGACACACACGGACATGTTTCTGAAAATGCTTTCTTTGGATACAGGGGACCATAAAACATATATTTTCAGTGAAGTCTCGGTATCGAATTTTTGGGTGGAGTGCAATACCTTCTCTTTACACTATGTACATAGTAACAACTTTTATTTTCTCTACTTAGTATATAGGTACATTCAAAAATTCGATACCGAGATGTCGCTGAAAATACAGTTTTAGAATCCCTTGAATTGAAAGCAGCATTTTTAAAACGGTTCATGACTGGGCGCGCGCGCGCGTGTGTATGTGTTGTGTGTGTGTGTGTGTATGTGTGTGTATGTGTGTATGTGTGTATGTGTGTGTATGTGTGTGTATGTGTGTGTGTGTGTGTGTGTGTGTGTGTGTGTGTGTGTGTGTGTGTGTGTGTGTGAAGAACGCGATAACTTAAAAATGAAATGTCGGTTAAATACCAAACTTCATATTTGAGATCTACATTTTCCGAGGATGCGACATGTGGATTTTCAAGAAACTGTGCCCAGCCCAAACTACACTTTACGGAGTAAAAACTCCAAAAATGTTTGATTTTCTCAAAAATTGCTCTAATAACATTGATTAAATTGCCGTTTATTAAATATACAATGTATAAATCGTATTTACTGTGAATAGCCTCTGAAGTCCTTCATACTGAATGGAGGTAAATCGTAAGAGATGGACAAAAATGTAGTGCTGGTTAAACACAGTTTATAATACCTAATTTTTGAAGGGTTAACCATTTAAAGATATTCCTTGTTATTGATTTCAATTTCAAAACATGTAAACTTTTCCCGTACAGGAATTGTCAACACCTGACAATGCAAAGAATTGGATTTCAACTACATGGCAAGTAGCTTTTAAAACATTTGACTATTTCTTTGGCCTAATGTATTCCCTTATTTCTCTTATGTTTACAAGAAAGCAAGTAGTAAGTCCATTGCGCTAATGTTTATCTCAATTAATAATAGATATAAGAATAATCTTTTTAACAATAATTTACTACCGAGATGTAGAGAAAATTATGTGAATGGAACACATTAGATTTTTAAAACTTGGAGTAGGATGAAACAAAAAGAATTATGGATACTAAACTTGCCATTTGAATAGCTTAATTGATCAATTATGCATCTAATTCATATAATACTTTATAAATTAGAAATATATTTGGGTAAATTTTAACCAATTTCCTTGAAATCTTAAGGGCTGATAAATTATATTCTCCGTAAAATTAGCTATAAGATACTATAACATAAATAATATAGCTTTTAATTTAACTGTTTTTTTACTTTCTCTATAAGTACTATGTACATAATGTACATAATTCCATACCGAGAGTTCACAGGAAAGACATGTTTTGAGACTCCCTGAATCCAATAAAAGTATTTTTAGAAAAATGCTCGTGTGTGTTTCTGTGTGTGTATGTGTGTGTGCGTGTCTGTGGGCAGCATAGCTCAAAAACGAAAACACCGTTAAGCACCAAACTTGGTATTTAAGTTTGGTATTTTCCAAGGGTGCGACACGAAGATTTTCAAGAAAATCCCCCCACGCCCAACTACCCTTTACATGGAACATTTTTTGATGATTTTGATTTTCTAAAACATGGATCTAACGATTTTGTTTAATATCTCTTATATTTAAGATATTTATGTGACAAATAAGATGTATATCTTCAATTTTCTGGGAACAGCCTCTGAAGACATATTTATTCTGGATGATTTTCATTGAATTTTGCATAACTGGTAAACCGCAAGAGATACACAATAATGTACTACACAAAAATGTAGGTCACAATAAAATGTACAATTTATGTCATATATATTTTTTTTTCTGAGGAGTTAATCGTTTTTTAGATATTCCACGTTAGTGATTTCGGCTTTAAAAAACTTACTTTTCTCATACAGGAATCTCCTACCCATACAAACAAAGGAAGTTCTGTCACATAGCAACCAGGTTTTGACTATCACTTTAACCTATCCACTTTAACACCCTTATCTCGCTTCTACTTACAAGGGAGCAAGTAATAAGACTATTTCTGCTATATTTTTAATTAACATGAAGTAAATAGAAGCACAAGCTTCATTGCAGAGATGTAGAGAACGTCATGTGAATGGAACACATCAGATTTTTCACACATGGCTTCTGTAAGAAAAAGTTGGATAGATAGAGTCAGACTAAAAAGTTCAATGCCATAGCCGGGATTTGTACCACGGATCTCCCGATTATATTACATATTCATTATATTACATATGATATTCATGAAACTTCAATCAGCAAGTACCGTGGTTGAAATTATTTATTATGTATTTCCTGATTTCCTGTTATGTTTCCAAAATTATCGAAATTGTACCACCTATCCTTTCAAAATCATGGTTCTATAACTCCATGGCACGACAGCTCACGGGGAACCTTGGCCTACCAACCGGCCGCTGCGTCCCCCATCTCGGTCCACTACAGACGTCATGGATGGGGTGCAGTATTGGAGGGTGAGACGTGGTCAGCGCCTCGAGTGCGGTCCTCATGACCTGGAGCAGCTACTTCTCCATCAAGTAGCTCCTCAATTGGCTCCCAAGGGACCTTACGAGGCTGAGTGCACCCCGGGCCAGGTCTCCCAGCGGGGGAAAAGTCCCCACGCCGGTACTGGGGATCGAACCCAGGTCTCCCGCTTGGTAAGCAGCAACGCTACCACCGCGCTAAGGAGATGGCGAATCATGGCTCTACTCGGCTGAATTTTCTATCCATTTGTGTTTAGTATTGTGATGAAATTATTAGGCAAATAAAAATGAACTGAAATGCAGTTGGGAGACAAAACGATTAGTATAATAATATGAGATGCAGCTGATAAGAAGATGGGTTGATTGATTCATCTATAGAAAGCTCTGAAATGCACGCGCACACACACACACTCACATACATCTTTGCTTATTTAACCTCGTTTCTTTCGGTTATTACTGACGTCATAATAGGCCCTTCTTATTAGGTAACACAACCACAAAGATTTATATGGTTTATCCGTTCACGCATATGTAAGATCGGGATGAGACTGCATTTCTATATTCGCTATCGATGTTATTCCCATAAATTCTAAAGAGTACCTGACAGTTCCAAATTCCACTTCAGTTCTTTTACACAAAACACTTGAAGTAAATTAAAATTGGCACATCACATATCGCCAGAGTTATTGGACATACGTTTTAACGGGAAGAATACCGCCTGCGGTGCCTTAAGTAGTTAAAGCGGGCGTTAAACACTACCAAAAAAAAAAAAAAAAAAAACGGGAAGAATACACGTTTCTGCCATTGCAAAAGAGGGCAGGTAAAAACTACTCGAGCCGCAGAACCTTAATTATTTTTCCGTAGTTAAAGAAGTTTCCTTACAAATTGAAAGAAAAGTTTGAGACACGTTATAGAGAATTCTGGATACCTTCAAATGATGAAAGAGAAAGCCATCTAATGTGACAACTCTTAATGTCGACACCACTGAAGCACATGATTATGAAATAAAAACGTGAAAAGATATAAGTTAAGATAAAATGATAATTAGTATTATTTTTCTTGAAAAACAAACGATACTGCTGAACTTTCTTCCTAAACATTGTTGACTAATAATCATAACTCAATTGGAATCCAATAAGTAGAGTGGTATATACTGGTGAGATCTAGATTTTAACAAAGGGAGAGAAATCTAGAATACTTGCAGCAGAACAGAAAAAAAAAGTTTTAACACTATTTGTATTCCGATTACCACTGCGAGAATATATGGCAATGTGGGTCTAAGTTTAAAAAGCACGAAAGAAACGAAGGAGGAAATAAAAAGAATGAAAAAAAGCTTCAGGAAAGAACTTCTGTAGTTAAACATTTCTATTCACCTAGTAAAAATCTGATATCTTCCATACACATGTCTTTGTTTAGCTTTTATGCAAACAAACTATTCTTACAAAAGCTTATTATTTTATCTACCTAATGCTAATCAACATATAAAATTACTAGAATTGGTCTTATTACTTATTTCCTTATAAGCAGAAGGGAAATAAGAGAATACACTGGGCCAAAGAGACATTAAAGGTTTTTAAAATCTGTCGCTATGCAATTATCATCACATATGGAGGAAAACATGAGGACATATTAAATGGACGACGACTTCCTGTTTGAGAAAAGTATTTCAAAATTTAAACACAACAGAAAATATCTGTGAAGTAGTTAGCTCTATAAAAGCGCCGGTCCCCATGGCCGCGCTCGCTAAAGCGTCTCGCTTTGGTGCTTTGTGGGCAGGGGATCGTGGGTTCGAGTCCCGCCTTGGGCATGGGTGTTGCATGTTTGTGCAATGTGTATATGTTTGTAAAAGAAACAGTAAAACCAGTAAACCAGTAATCAGTAAAACCTACGGGGGGAAATGTAAATAGGGATACAGTACCGGAGTCTTGATCAGACTCCGTTACTGTTTAAAAAAAAAAAAAAAAAGCAATTAATGACATACATTGTGTGTTTTTATCCATATCTAAATATTTCTGTAGTAAATCTTCTACCAGTCATACAAAAGTCATTCCGAATGAAGAAGTTTTCAGGGGCTGTTCCCGAGAAATTGAGGAGATATATATTTTATTTGTCATTCAAACATTTTTAGTGCCAAGTACCAAGTTTGGTATTTAACCACATTTTTTTTAGTTATGCTGTCCACAGAACACATATACACATTCACACCTCACACTCACACACACAGACACTCACGCGAAACTTGTTCTAAAATACTTTTTTTGGAATTTGGAGTCCTTAAAACATATTTTCCAATTTAACCTCAGTATCTAATTGAGGATGGAATGCAATACCTTAACTACCTAATATGTACATTTTCCCATAGGTACCATAGAAAGTAAAATGGTAGCTACTCCTACACTTCTTTGAAAAGTGATCTGCTATGATTTTTTTCAATGAAAAGCGAGGCACTTCTGTGCTTATTTTGTTTATAAATTTCAGCAATCTGGTTCATTTCAACAAGGGAAACACTGACTAGTTATTTCAATAATTTGAGGAATATACTAATGTATAACTAACATATTTTACATTCACATGACTTTACCTACTCTCTCCAGTCGTACAAAGCCTTATTATTTTGTCCAGATCTTAACAATCAGTAAACCTATATTATACATTTCGAGGTAACATTGTAGGCTACTCGATAGTCACATATCTAGTTTCTCTAAAACGTATGTACATATAATGTACACAGTAGCAATAACATATATTAGATTCCAAAATTTGATGTTCGAGATTGCACCGGAGATATATGTTTTGAGATCCTCTGGGTCCCAAAGAAACATTTTAGAAAAAGAAAGCCGCGCGCGCACGTATGTATGTATGTGTGTGTGTGTGTGTGTGTGTGTGTGTGTGTGTGCGCCTGTGTATTGAAAACATTAAAAACGAAAAGACCGTTTAATGCCAAAGCTGGTATTTACTTTAGTATCCTCCAGGTTACGACCCGAAGATTTTTAAGAAAATTCTCCTGCACAAAGTTCCCTTTACATAAATTAAAATGTAACAATTTTATTTCTCTCAAAAATCGCTGTAACAATTTTGATTAAGGTGCCGTATATTAACATTTACATCATAAATAAAACGTATATTGTCAGTTTCCTGGCATAGCCTCTGAAGCCCTCTTTATTCTGGAATTTTGTTAACTGTTAAACCGATAGAGATAGAAAAAAAGCTTACTGCACAAAATATGTAAATCTTGTTAAAACGCAAAGTTTATGTCATATATATTTTTCAAATAGAATCGATCCTTTTTTATATATTGCTTATTATTGGTTTCAATTTCAACTACATAGGTTTTCTCAAACGGGGAAGCCACCTTTCGTTTCTTCTCTCTTGTTTTAGTGCTGAGCATGCAAAGCGAATCGAACCTCAATTGTTTCACATATCGACCAACTTTTAAAAGAACTGATATCGCTAGTGCAATCCCCCTTTTCAATACTACTTACAAAAAATCGATAAGAGTAATTCTTCTAATATTTATCTCGATTATCATGATGTAGATAAAGTAATCTTTTGTAAGAATAGTTTGTATTTTGAACAGCTAGAGAAAGTCATTTGAATGGAACACATCAGATTTTAAAACACTGATCGCTTTGTGATGCTTTTGCACATTTTTGCACAACTTACGTTTGCAATTCCCGTTTGGTTTGTGCAGTCTACAGTGAAGATGAAAAATTAACTAAGTAATGTTCAACTTGAGGGTTCTCGTTTCATTTTGAGAAGTCTTACAATTCCAAGACTCTTTTATGACCGTGAGGGAAAAAAGTAAAGAAAAAATACATATAACGCTCAACATCTGAAAATAAATATAAGTAATTGAAATATAGGCCAATGTCAAAGAATATATAGAAAATAGATAGCGCCACAAAAATGTTGTTTCATAAAATCTGTGCTTTAAAGTTTTTGAGTAGCAGGGTTTTCTTTATACCTTACATTTTATCAATCATAAACAAGTAAACTAGAATGAAGAGCAATTCACAAGCTATTCTCATAAAATTCAACATATGTATTTTAATTTGCATGCACTTTTCTTAAAAGTGTAGTATTTTCATTAAATCTTTAGTGATACTTTTGAGAAAATCATAAGCAACAAAATGTTTTCCATGTAAACGGTAATTTGCAATAAGGAATTTGTAAAAATCTTCGTGTCACATTTTGGACGATGCTGAACTTAATACCACGTTCGGTTCTTGATGGACTTTCCGTTTTTACTTTCTCTACACTTACTATGTGCATAGTACATAGAGAAGATATTGTAATGCACCCAAAAATTCAATATCGAGATTTCACCAGAAATATATGTTTTGAGACCCCCTGGATCCAAAAAAAGCATTTTCAGAAAAATGTCCGTGTGTGTGTCTGTGTTTATGAGTGTGTGTTTGTGTGTATGTGTGTCTGTGGGTAACATAGCACGAAAAGTCCGTTAAAAGCCAAACTTGGTATTTAGGTTTGATATCTTCCAAGGATACGACACTAACATTCTCAAGAAAATCCCCTACTCCCAACTACCCTTTGTATGGAACTTTTTTCGAAAACTTTGATCTTCTTAAAAATGGCTCTAACGATTTTGATTAAAATAACGTATATTAACGATATTTACCTGACAAATAATATGTATATCTTGAATTTTCTGGGAATAGCCTCTGAAACCTATTTTATTTTGGATTAATTTTACGGAATTTTCCATAACTGCTAAACGATAAGAGATGGACAAAATCTTACCATACAAAAATGCAGAGCACGTTAAAACACACAATTTATGTAAAATTCGTTTTTTTTTCTTAGAGTTCATCGTTTTTTAGATATTCCTTGTTTTTGGTTTCAGCTTTGAAAAACTTATACTTAAAATAAGAACTAAAGCTTTCCTGGCGACGTGTTAATTCAAAATCTTCTCGGGCTTCTAGCTAGGTGTCAAGCCAAATTTTTACCTGGCTAGAAGCCCGAGAAGATTTTGAATTAACTTATACTTTTTTCATACAGGAATGTGTCAACTCCTGGCCATACAAACAAAGGAACTTCAGTTGCATAGCAACCATCTCTTGACTATCACTTTAACCTAGACTACTCCCTTATTTCGCTTCTACTCACAAGAAGCAAGTAATAATACTATTTCTGCTAATTTTTCTGGATTATCATGAAGTAAATAAAAGCATAAACTTTTTAACAATAAATTGTTAACAGAGATGTAGAGAAAGTCATGTGAATGGACCACATACATACAGAAACACGAACACCTGCCGAAACACATCATAAACAATCACCCACAGGTCCTTTTTACTTAAAAGAGTATAACTACACTTTATGTGAAATATTGGTATCGAATTTTTATAATACTTCTTCTATTTACCACAGGTAACCAATAGAGAAAGCATTTTGTATTAAATATAGTTTTCATCGTTGCTGCACATAGCTCAGTTGGATTCAAATTGATTAGTAGTTATTTACTCAAAATACATACTGTGACTACAAACCGTGTGAAAAGTTTGCTTCATAAGTCAGAGTTGATTTTTTCATCCATCTGAGTTCGTAGACACGTGTGCCGTCGGCAAGTTTGACGTTGAATTGCGATTGATACACCTGAATGAATTTGTAAACCTGTGGTGGTATGCTCATGCGACTGCTAGGTTTCCTGCAACATGACCAGCAGATATAAAAAGGAGAACGAGCCCTGCTTAGTTCAGTTTCAACTGGGAATGCATAGTGAGCAGCAGTTGAATGAGGTTCGAAGGAAATTTCGAACTAGCAGTAGTAGCTGCAGTAGCCGAGTGTCGAAAGAGAATTATAATCATAAAAATCTGATGTGTTCCATTCACATGACTCTCTACATCTCTGCAACAAATTATTTTTAAAATACTTAGGCTTCTATTAATTTAATGCTAATTGAGAAAAAATTAGCAGAACTAGTCTTACTACTTGCTTCCTTGTAAATAGAAGAGAAATATGGGAGCACTATGGGTTAAAGTGATAGTCAAAATCTAATTGCTAAGCGACTGAAGTTTTTTTGTGTGTATTATTGACAAATTCATGTATGAGAAAAGTATGTTTTTTAAAGCTGAAACCAAAAACAAGGAGTATCTCAAAAACGATCAACTCCACGAAAAAAAAACATATAAGATAAATTGTGGGTTTTAAGGTGCTCTACTTTTTTTGTGTTGTAATTTTTCTTCAATTCCTTACGGTTTAGCAATTATGCAAAATTCCGTAAAATTCATGCAGAATAAAGCAGTCTTCAGATGCTATTCCCAGGAAATTCAAGATATACCATTAATTTGTGGTGTAAATGCGTTTGATATACAAAATTTTAATCAAAATTGTTAGAGCCATTTTTGAGAAAATCAACATTTTCGAAAAAAATTCCATGTAAAGGGTAGTTTGGGGTGGATTTTTCTCAAAATCTTCGTGTCGCATCCCTGGAAAATAACAAACTTAAATACCAAATGTGGTATTTTACCTACTTTTCCTTTTTGAGCTATCGTGTTCACACACACACACATACGGAACTTTTTCTGAAAAAAAAAATTTTTGGATACAGGGAACCCTAAAACATATATTTCCGGTGAAATCTCGGTATCGAATTTTTGGCTGGAGTGCAATACCTTTTCTATACACTATGTACATACTACGTGTACAGAAAGTAAAAAAAATGAATTCATTTCTTTCTCTATACGTGCTATTTACATAGTGTAATAGAGAATATATTTTATTCCACCCAAAAGTTTGATACTGAGAATTCACCGGTAATATATGTTTTAAGACCCCCTGAATCAATAATAAAACTAATTTTAGAAAAAGAACAATGTGTGTGTGTCTGTGTGTGAGCATATCTCAAAAACGAAAAGTCCGTTAGTTTAAATTTAGTATTTTCCAAGGAACACCATCCACTTCTCACTCTCATGCCTGGCGACGGACCGACCTATAGTTCCAGGTTTTCCATTCTATGGTTTCGTGCCATTGGTTCCTTGACAGTCTTCTGACCTTTAGACATCAGTTTGTAAGTCCTAGGGGCATGTCAGTCATAAATAAGGGCAGGGTAGGCCGACTTTTATTTTCCAAACATGCCACACGCAGGCTTTTAAGAAAATCCTCCCACCGCTTTACATAGAAATATTTTCGAAAATTTGAGTGTCAAAAATGGCGCTAATGATTTTGATTAAAGTACCGTATTTTAATGATATTAATATAGCAAATAAAATGAATGTCTTGAAGTTTTTTGGAAATAAGTCTGAAGATCTGTCCATTCTGGATGAGCTTTGCGTAACTGGAAAACCGTACAGACTAAAACTTACTATGCAAAAAAAAAAAAAAAAAAAAAAAAAAAAATCTAATTAAAACACAATTTATGTAATTTACATTTATTTTGATAATTTCAGAGATGATATCAGTTGTAAAATACTCATACGGGGATTTGTCAACTTCTGGCCTTGCAAAGAAACGAAATTCAATCATATAGCAACAACATTCTTTAAAACGTTTGAATATCTTTAGCCTAATTTGTTCCCTTATTTCTCTTCAGCTTACAAAAAGCATGTAATAACACCATAAATGCAATGTTTGTCTCGATTAGCATGAAGCAGATAGAAAAATACAAATTTTACTTTCTCTACACGTACTATGTACATAGTGTATAGAGAAGGTATTGTATTGTACCCAAAAATTCGATATAGAGATTTTACCGGAAATACATGTTTTGGGTCCCCCTGAGTAAAAAAAAAAAATTTGGAAAAAGGTTCGTGTGCGTGCGTGTGTGTGTCTGAGGGCAGCATAGCACCGTTAAATACCAAACTTAGTATTTAAGTTTGGCATCTTCCAAGAATGCGACACATCAGATTTTTAACAATAATTTGCTGCAGAAATATAGAGAAAGTCATGTGAATGGAATGTCTAAAATGTTTTTATTTACAATCAATAAAAGAAACAAAAAGTTGTTTGTTGGAGCAATAAAGCATAGTTTTTGTTACAATATGTATAAATTTAGTTAGTATATTTTTATCCTGTATTACTATAAAGCGTTGAATGTAATCACTAATCACGTAGTGCATTCACTTATAATTTCATTAATAGTGTTCTTGCTTTTCCACTTATGGTATTGTTGAATGCGTATTGTTTCTGAAGTTGTTTCCAGCTGGAAATCCTCTAATGGACTTGTTATAAATAAATTGTATTTATACTTCCTTCCATAATTTATTGGCAACAACTATATAATTTGAACATGTTCTTACTTTCTCTAACACATATGTACAATCTGCATAGAAGATATTGTATTCTGTCTAAATATTCAATACCTAGATTTCACCAGAAATATATTTTATGAAGACTCTTGAATCTTAAAAGTGGCATTTTTTCACTTCCTTGAGCACGTATTTACTTGCAATCTACAATATTACACATAACATTGGATGTCAATATGTCACTATAAATATATGTTTTGAGGTCCCCCAAGTACGAAAAAAAACATTTTAAGAAAAGATTCTGTGTGTGTGTCTGTGGACAGCATAGCTCAAAAAAGAAATTACCATTAAATACAGGCTTGGTACTTATGTTTAGTATCTTTCAAGGATACGACACGAAGATTTTTTGGATCGTTTTTAAGGCCCGTTTTTAATATCATGGCTCCGCAGGTGATGACACTGATAATACACAGCATGAAGATGGTGGAATTCCATGGCGGTGGAAGTCGGATAACTCGGAGAAAACCCGTCTATGTGCCACTACGTCCACCACAAATCCCACATGTGGTCGCTCGGGATCGAACCCAGGTCCCCCTAATGAGAGGTGAGAGGTCTAATATTCGTCCACGGCGTGGCCTTGACACAAAGATGTTCAAGAAAATCTCCCCATCAAAAATACCCTTTACGCTATAAAAGCTTTGAAGCTTTTTTTTTTTTCTTCTCAAAAATAGAACTAACGATTTTGATTAGAATACCACATATTAAAGATATCTACATCACATTTTGAATTTTCTGGGAACAGGCTCTAAAGACCTATTCATTGAGAATGAGTGTAGAATTGTGCACAACTGTTAAACGTAAGAGATAGACAGCTTGCAATTCTAAAAATTTAGATCTGATTAAAACATATAATTTATATCATTTAGATGGGATTTTCTTGTAGAATAGACGGCTTTTGATATATTCCTTGTTATTGGTTTCAATTTTAAACTGCCTAAATTTCCTCAAAAGGGATCATTCAAAGCAAACCACAGCTCCACTGTTTCACATAGCAACCAGCTGTTATAAGATTTGGCTATAATTTGTCTCATTGGAAACAATTAATGTGCTGCTAATGTTTATCTTGGTTAGCATGATGTGGATAAAAAATTTGTAAGAACAGTTTGTATTTTGAACAACTAGAGAAGGTTATATGAATGGAACACTTCAGATGTTTTATTAGATAAAGGTATGTGTGTGTGTGTGCGTGTGTATTTGTCTGTAGGTATTACTCAAAAACTAAAAGTCAGTTAAGTAATACCAAACCTGATAATTATGTTTAGTATCTTCTAGTTGACAAGAAGATTTTCGTGAAAATCCCCCAGTCCAATTTTTACATAGAACACATTTCCTAAATTTTTGATTTTATAATGATTAAAATGCAGCATACTAAAGATGCTTACATGGCAAACAAAATATATATCCTGAATTTTGTATGAATAGCCCCGAAGTTCTCTTTATTCTGAATGACTTTTTCAGAACTTGTAAAAGATAAGAGATAGACAAAATCTTATTAAATAAAGAATGTTTTTGTGGAGTTAAAAATCCAGATATATTCACGTAAATGCCTCCAATTTTAAAATACTTAAACTTATCACTAACTCTCATCAATTTATATATATATATATATATATATATATATATATATATATATATATATTGTTTTACGCCAGGTCTTGGAAAGAAAAGCTACTTTCAATGTATTTCCTTATTCCCTTCTGCTTATAAAGAACTAAGTAATTATACAATTTCTTTTATGTTTATCTTGATTAGTAATCACAGTACTCTTTTATGCAAATAATTTGTTTGCAGAACAAATAGAAAAAGTGGTGTAAATAGAATAAATCAGATGAAAAGAAGACAGAATAGTCTCTTCGATTTCTGAAAGAAATGAAAAGCACGTGCTAATATTTTAAATGTTTAAAATGTTTGAAATGTTAAATTTAAATGTTGAGTAATTCTAAGAACAAGTTAGAAGTCCCAATATTTAAGGTAAGTATTTTTGCTGCAATGCGTAGATGTCTTTTTGCAGATAGTGTCGCAAATATGTAAGTTACAGTTAACTTCCCAACTCTAGGATGTCGTTTATGAGTTTCTGACACGACATCTACCTAACTGAAGCAGTTATGAGCTTCGTGCAGGTATAGCATGGCCTCCTCTTTGATACTTCGTTACACTGGTGGGCTACATAAAGTAGAACCAGCTCAGTAGTAAAAATTCTATGTTTAGTTTTGCAAATAAATGTCGCTACTGAAGGAAACTGTTCTGCTTATAGTATTAAGAAGAGCATATACGGGTGCCGAGTATCGCTTTCAGAATTCAGGATCCTCGTTTACCTTCAAAAATTTTAAATATATTTTTGGTTTAGAGTATAAAATTACTTAAAGGGTTTTCTTTAAATTTGATAGTTTTGGTTATTTTCTTATAAACATTGCCTGTAACAAATTTTAATTGCAACACCGTAAGTTTAAAAGTTTTGTGTGAGAAATAAAATGTAAATCCTGAATTTTAGATAAAAGCCCTCTGAAGACTTCATTTTAAATGACGTTGTATATTTGTTAAGCTATGAGGTCGACGAAAAGCTAACTTCCAATATGCTTTTTCATGTTATTGTGAAAGTAGAGAAGATAAGACCTCTGTTCGACTTAGTGGGTGATTAGAAGGAACAAGATCCTGCTTCTCGCATGATTAATTCATTCCTTACACCCCTATGTGCAAAGAAAACCGAAAAGGATCCTGAAAACTCAATACGGAAATCTTTATACAGACGATACGAGAACCAAAAATCTTAAGGGCTCCTGGAAGTGCATTTAATTAATACTTTCTGAAAGTTTGCTGTCGCTAAGTTCAAACTTATTTTTGAGCTCTGAATTACTTATAACACATTATAAAACTATTCTTTATTCTATATAATGTGTAAGAAACTCAATTGTAAAAAAAAAATGTACATATATTTTTAAATTCTTATTAATTCTATAGACATAATATATATATATATACACTTATATATTACATATATACTTCACATTACATTCCACAATTTCACTTAAAACATTCTCTCACATTAGTTAATCAAGATGCATAATTATTTTCTCTCGCACATACATGGTAGGTTGACAATGTACTGCATTCCACCCAAAATACCGAGATTTCCATGTAAATGCACATGTTGGTTTCTCCTGAAATCAAAAAAAGAATTTTAGAGTGTCTGTGTGTGTGTCCGTGTACGTCTGTGAACAGCATAGCTCAAAATAAAAAAATTCGTTAAATAGCAACTGTCTGTTTAAGGATTTTGAGATAAATGAAAGGTTACATTTTTTGTGAATAGCCTCTGAAGCTCACTTCACTCTGGGGTACATTTGCAAAACCGATAGCCCGTAAGAGGAGTACTAAATCTTACTACACAAAGATCTCGTTAAAACCTATATCCCATACATTTTTTTTGCAGTTAATCATTTCTGAAATATTTTTGGTTATTGGCTTTAGTTTCAAAATTATTAAATTCTTAATTCTCAAACTGGAAGTTTTCATTTGTTTATTATCTCTTGGTTTTATTTCTGGTAATGCAAAGAAAATCGATTTTAATACCATCGCATAGTGACAGATTGGAATATCGCTTTAACCTAGTGTATTCTCTTTTTTTCCCTTCTATCTACAAGGAAATAAACAAGACTATTTCTGCTAATGTTTATCTCGATCAGCAAAGGAATATTAGAGTAAGCTTTTATAAGAATAATTTATTGACGAATACGTAGAGAAAGTCATTAACATTCATCGTGATCTTGTGGTCAGCTGACTTCTCAACCGAAGGAGTCCCAGGTTCTATTCCCGGAAAATTTGCTTTAATTACTATTATTCTCTAACCTCCACAGAATCTGATAATATGAATGTGAGATTGATTGTAAGTGTGAGAAAATAAAATTACAGTAAAAGTTAAAAAACTAAAATACCAATGTTTCCGTCAAAAGCCTCCGATATGATCTTGTAGTTAAAGTCAGCTATAAAACTGGAAAAAGCTGATGTGTTCTACTCATATCTTTCTCTATCTGTCTTAGAAACAAAACATTCTTATAGAAGATTATTCTTTTATCTATATTGTACCAGTCAAGCTAAAAATTAGTAGAAACAGTCATGTTATTTAGTTCCTTATAATTAGAGGGGAAATAAGGGAATATACCAGACTAAACCGACGTCAAAAAGTTGTTACTCTCCGATTGTCATTAAAGTTCAGTTACATTTCCATATCCAGGAGTAAAGTGAAAGAAATATATAACGTACAAGGACTTCGCGTCTGAGGAAAGTTTAATTATTTCAAAAAATGAAACCAATTACACGGATTCTAAAAAAAAAAAACAGAATATAAAGTGTGTGTTTAATGACATCTATATTTTCTATGTAGTAAATGTTTGTCTACCTCTTACGGTTTACTAATTCATAAGTTATTCAGAATGAAGTGGAATTTAGCAGTATTTCCAAGAAATGCAGCATGCATTTCATTTGCCATGTAAATACGAGTACATTTAATATATTGTGTTTTAATCAAAATCGTTTGAACAGTATTTTAGAAAATAGGAAATTTCGAAAAATGTTCTCTATAAACGGTAGAGGATTTCCCCCAAAATCCTCGTGTCAATATTCTTGGAAGATACTGAACTTAAATACCAAGTTTGATATTCAACCGACTTTTCGGTTTCGAGTCATACTGCCCACAGGCACGCACACACGGAACTTTTTTTTTTTTTTAATGTTTGTTATAGGTACAGGTGACCTCAAAACATGCGTTTACTGTGAATCCCAGTGTCAACTTTTAGGATGGAATGCAATCCAATTCTGCTTACTATGTAGAGTACACTTATATGCTAGTGAAGGCAAAAAGTATAACATTAATATTTCAGCCAAAAGGCCTCCGATATCACCATCTAAAAGAAGGCTATAAAATGAAAAATACAGGCTGTTGATATAGAAAGAATAAAATACGGTATGTTACATTCACAAGATTTTCTAAAAACTATTCTTACACAAGCTTTCCTCTATCTACCGCTTGTTAATCGAAATAAACTTTCATTATACATTTGCACATGCATTATAGATAGATTATGAGGATAAAGTATAATAAAACGATAGACCGATTCCCAAAAAGCGAATCGCTATGTGATGACTTTGAAATTCCATTCCATTTGTATGAACAGCAAGAAAAATATACCACTTTAAATATACAAGTATACATATTTAACAGCAGTGAAAATATTTAAAGACACAAAATGGCGTTTAAATTCCACTGCTGACACCAATATGGCTTAGTTCAATTTTCATTGTCGCTTCACTTCTCTAGTACGTCTTAGTGCATGTTCTGCTATGACCTTTCATATTATATAAATGGTGTGAAAAATTTTACTATGGAATTATCATTATTTGAGAATTAATAAATACTTTATAAATGTTATATGCAACCTTATTAATGTCTTGAAAATTCCTTGAAATATATCAGTTAATGTGGGGAATTGACAATTATCTCTCTTGATTTTAAAGTTTAAAGTGTTACTGGTTATTAGATATTTTATCATGTATTTAAATATTCAGAGATGCATTTTTAATTCCAGATTTTTTTTTCAAATAAAATACACTAATGCTATAGTTAAATCTCTTTTACGCCCATAACAGCACCAAAAATTAATCAATATATTTGAAAATTTCTCTAAAATTAAACTAAAGTTGAAGAAAAAGAAAGATTTTGAAAATTAGAAAATGTGCGTAAGAGTACCTAGGCAGTACCTAGTTCATTGAAATCCAGAAGTGTATGTATTTTTAATGAGAATTTGAAGCAACAGATCTATTAATGATGATGGTGTTGATAATAATAATAATAATAATAATAATAATAATAATAAACTTTAAGTTAATTTAAATTATGAGCAGTGGCTGTGGTGCCTTTTAATGTAGAATGCTGCTTCCAGATGTATCAAACGTGATATAGCGTTGTCTCTGAAGTGAAACCGTTTCTTCATTTTTAAAATTGTGTTTAATTGCGTTGTCGAATAGACGTTATCCATCTTCCTTCCCCTCAGGTATAAGATTCCCTTGAAGTGTGGAATAGTTTTTAATTGTGCTTTTGCTGTCGAGACAAACATATGAAGTTATTTAGTAAAGTTGACTAGCATCCATGGAGCAGTGTAGAAGAATAATAAAAACATCTTGTTGTTCATTATTCAGGATAATATACGGACTACTGGGCAGTTTAGGACAGTTGTGTATGACGATGGTGATAGTTTTAAGTCTCTCAGTTGCATGTGTTCCCGGAGATTGCAAGAAGATTGTGTCAAATGTTCCTTACACTACCACTTCGTCATCTCTACAAGTACAGCATTTCTGGGAGTATCCTGCGCAGGAAATGGTTATGAAGGAAAGAGATTCAAACCCCAGTGAAAATAAAAGAAACCAATTGATGAATCTTACCAATAGTTCTCTCGAATATCTGGTACCAAATAATAGCATCAAAGATAAGGTCAGTGCAGATGATAACGAATATCCGCATAGCTTGAAGGAGAAACAAAAAATAACAAAAGGAGACCCAGAAGATTATTTCAGCAATGTGGCGGAAGGTGATACAGTGTTCGATGAGATTCGTTGTGACTCCACTGTTGTGGGTGACAAATTAGGCTGCATGCAGTCGGAGATAGCAAGACATCTCAGTGATTTACTGAAAATGAGTCCTATCAGGTTCTCTGAATACATCCAGGTTGTGGAGAATCCTGAAGCAAACTACGAAGCAAAGTAAGTGAAAATGAGTGTTTATAATTCGGGAGAAAACAAGTACTAAGCATTGTTTAACTATTTTGCATTCTTCGTTCTTTATGACTCAGTTTTTATACGATTTGTTTAAGTATTCAAAAGAAATAGATAGTGTGTTTATATCTACTTCTGAGCCACTTAAAGCAGTGCTTGATGGAATTCACTTTTGGTAGTATTACGAAAACTGAATTTACAATAAAACCTTTCAAATATTACATCAATGTTAATTCAATGTAAATTGCTTTGTTGCTTAAATTGTTATTTTAGTTCTTTCCATTCCAAGCCTTGATCTTGAATCTCCTGAAAATAGCAAATTGTTACTCTCAAATGAATTCGAATAATTTAAGAAGTACATTGACAAATTTATATTTAGATGTATGTAGAAGAAATAAATATTAGTTTTGGAAGGTACTACATTTTTTACTTAAAACTTTCGATGAGCAACAGCTTTGTTCAGAATTATTAAACTTCTTATTACAAAATTGTCAATAACATTTTAAATCAAAGTTTTATGTTTTGTGATTTGGATGAACCAATGTCCAAGAGTAATAGACGTGTACAAAGCACAGATCTTAGCCAATATACAAATATTTGATTGGAAATATAACACTAATATTTTATCTAAAATCTAATCCCATATCACATATGGAAATTACAAACTAAAATAAAACACTGAAATTCTTATATAAGGAAGCTTTTATTTAGCTAAGATGTTAATGAAGTGTCAACTAGCAACTGAACATTACAGGCTTACATTTCATACACATTTTGTTAATTTTATATGTAAATTTTTAGGCCTTTAATAGCTTTTAAACTTACAAATTTAATGTCTTAACAATTATTTTAACTTAAAGATGATATGTAAATATAAAAGGAAGTATGTGGCACTTCTAATTAAATGAACTTGGAAAAAAGTAAATATTTGGAGGATAATTTGGATGATATTATGTATATTTAAATGAAAAGAGTGCAAAAACTACTAATAATAATCCCTGTTCATCTGCAACACTTTTGTCAATATTTTTAACACTATATTTCTTTGATTCAAATAAGTATTTTTGGTTACAAATATACCAACGACCTTTTGCTTGCATTGCTTAATATTTCTTTTATTTATCAAGCAATGAATTTCGTTTAAAAGCTTAAGTACTGTATTTTTATTTAGCTTTCAGAAGAGAACAGTTGGTCATGGTTTTGAATCTCGCTTATGGAATGTGATGGATCGATTTCTGGAAAGTCGCATGCTGAAAGTGAGGGTCCCTGAGCTTTTTGGTTTGATACCCGGTTTCGTCTCTATTACCAGAATACATAAGGGGCGGCTAGAAGTGTCATTTGAATCCATTGACGATTCACATTTTGAAGGTAAGAATGTTAGTCTCATTACTTATTCAGAGAATACTTGTACGTTATTTCTATGGAAAGATTATATTTGTCAACTTGTAATTGGCTACTCTTTAAGCTAGCAATACTTGCATATTTTATAGTGTTTAATACCCGTTTTTCTGCAAACGTCATTTTCCTAGGGAGTAGACACGGACTATATATGAAATTAATTTATTATCTGGAAGGAAAACTTGGGAAAGAAAGTTTCAGAGCTAAGGTTCCTATCGGCGTTCGCCAATTATTAGGAAAATCTGATTAACCCCCAGGCAGAGAGGAGGTTCTGGCCTAATCTGAACCTCAGAGCTTCTGTTCATAAGTCTGTGCTTTAACGAGTTTGACCATCCCTGTCGGTAGTACACGTAGAACGATTTTGAGTCATTACTTGTATTCCGTGGAGGTGAATTTCTGTAAAAGATCAACTAAAATTTATTTTAGCCCACTTTATAATCTTACAGAAACACGTGAAATATTGAAATTGATGCTTATGCTTACTATACTTACACTATTACTAAAATTACTTATTTTCTTTTTTATTTCTTTCTCTGTTTATCCTCCTCGCATGTAGGAAGTATGCCCTCCACAGGACTAAAAATACAGCACCATGGTCAGACGCCTATTGAGAAGCAGAGGCTGTTCATCAAAGATAAGCCAGAATGGGTGATCAGCCTTATGCCTGTAATGAAAGTGAGGAAGTGAATGATGTGAAAAGATGGTGAAATGGATAACAGAAAAGATAATTATGGAGCAATTGGTGATATGAATGGCTTGGGAAACCGGAGAACAGATACTCGCCGCTTTGTCAATCAAAAATGTCACTTGCAGTCCCCTGGTGTTGGCGAGAGGTCTAACCACTCGGCCACGGCACCACCTTTATTGGACACTATACAAAATAGAGCACAAAGTGAAGTGAATAGGAGGTTTTCTCCAATTTTTAATGGGTACATGCCGGAACTTTAAAAAATCTTTGTAACTTCCAATATTTTACATTCTTCCCTGGAGCACAAAGATTGTTTTTATTGGTGAGAGAGTATGCTTATGTTCAACTAATATAAAAATATATATTTTGGTTATACCAAAGAAAGGTCAAGAACATGAAGAGACCGATTTAAGAAACACTGATGTTCCATTCATATAGTTTTTTCTACCTGTTCTGCAAACAAACTGTTCTTCAAAATCCTATGTGTTCCATTCCCATCACTTTCTCTAGCTGTTCTAAAAACTAACAAGTATTATAAAATACCGTTTTTTCTACATAATACTATCAAGATAAACATTGTCAGAAATGGTCTTATTGCGTAGTTCCATATTAGGAGGAAA
Organism: Hymenopus coronatus; assembly: GCA_030762935.1. Taxonomy (NCBI): domain Eukaryota; kingdom Metazoa; phylum Arthropoda; class Insecta; order Mantodea; family Hymenopodidae; genus Hymenopus; species Hymenopus coronatus. Next base: position 19,173,186 of record CM060890.1, read on the forward strand.
TAAGGGATGACTAAAGTGATAGTCGAATCTTTTAAAAGCTGGTGTATGTGTGAAACAATTGATATTGCTTGTATAGAGAGATGAAACGAATGGAAACTTTACTTTTGAGAAAAGTACACGCAAAAAGTACAAGTACAAGTAAATCCACAAATCCATAAAAAGAATAAAATGTATATGATTTAAACGGTGTGTTTTAACGAAATCTACATTTTTGTTTATATATTACTATTTCCAGTAATGCAAAAGTTATTCAGAATGAAGAAGACTTCAGAGATTATTCCCAAGTCATTCAGAATGCACAACGTTTTAATCAAAATTGTTAGTCATCTTTTAGAATCTAAATTTTCGAAGAAAAGTCCCATTTAAGGGTAGTTTGAAGTGGGAAAAATTTTCTAAAAATCTTCGAGTCTCATCTTTAGAAGATACTAAACTTAAATACCAAATTTTATATTCGACTAACTTTTCGTTTTTGAGTTATGCTGTCACACACACACACACACACACACACACACACACACACACACACATACACACTCACACACGTGCGGACACAAGCACTAACCGTTATCCAAAATGAATTTTTTGTATTCAGGGATCTCAAAATGTGTATTTTCGGTGAAATCTGGTGTCGAATTTTGGTGTGGAACACAATACCTTCTCTGCCTACTATAACCATTGTACATACAAAGACATTAAAAATATGCCTGGTACTGTAATTTAGTTGATTATATGATAGTTTTACGTGGTATTAGGTCTTAAAAAAGTGTATTTATGTTAATTTAGAACAGCGGATATAATCAAACATATAGGATTGGGTAATTATTATTAGAACCAGCTGAAAAAGTTATTGCCACAGCCGGGATCTCAACACGGTTCTCCCGCACTCCGTGCGGTTGCTCTAACCATTGAGACGTAGAACCGAGTTTAGACCACGGCTGTGGCATTGCATTTTTCAGCTGGTTCTAATTATAAAAATCTTATGTGTTCCATTCACATGACTTTCTCGACATCTCTGCAATAAATTATTGTTAGAAAGCTTATGCCTCTATTTACTTCATGTTAATCGAGAAAGAATTAGCAGAAATTCTCTTATTGCTTGCTACCTTGTAAGTAGAAGTGAAATAAGGGAGAACCATAGGTTAAAGTGATAGTCAAAAGCTGATTGCTAAGTGACTGAAGTTCCTTTGTTTGTATCATCAAGAGCTGATAAATTCCTGTATGGGAAAAACACTTTTTTAATTCTGAAACCAAAAACAAGGGATATCTCAAAAGGATCAAATCCATGAAAAAAATGTATATAACATAAATTGTGTGTTTTAAAGTGCTCTGCATTTTTTGTGTGGTAATTTTTTCCCATCTCTTACGGTTTAGCATTTATGCAAAATTCCGTAAAATTTATCCAGAATAAAGTAGTCTTCAGAAGCTGTTCCCAGAAAATTCAAGATATAGATTTTATTTGTTAGGTAAATGTCTTTAATATAATTTTAATCAAAACCGTTAGAGCTATTTTTGAGAAAATCAAACATTTTGGGAAAAAGTTCCTTGTAGAGGGTAGTTTGGGATTGCAATTCAATTTACAAATTATTCCATAATTTCCAAATGCTTCTTTTTTCCCTCTTTCATGAGAAATTACATGGAAAATTATTCCAAACCCTGGAAGGATTAAAATGTAGACTTCAGGATGTCCAAAAAATCAAAATACGGATTTTGAGAAAAATCCTCCCAATCCCTGGAAGATCCTAACTTAAATATCAAGTTTCGTATTTTACCGACTTTTTGTTTTTTAGCCATCGTGTCCACAGACACACGGACACACACGCGGACCTGTTTTCTTAAAATGTTTTTTTTTTGGACACACGGGACCCTAAAACATATATTTCCGATGAAATATCGGTATCGAAATTTTGGGTGGAGTGCAATACCTTCACTATACACTATATACATAGTACGTGTAAAGGAAGTAAAAAATTTACCCAATATATGAAGCATTAGCAATAAAATAGTTGTCCGTCCCTTCACCCTTCAGGCTCCTCGCCCTCCACATTTTTGGCAGTGTTTAAAGCCAGCTTTAATTACTTATGGCACCGCTGGCGGTGACACTGATATACATAATAGAAGACGGAGTACTGGTGGAATGCGATGGTGGGGGAAACCGGATAACCCGGAGAAAACCCGCCCCAGCACTGCTTTGTCGACCACAAATCTCACATGCGGTCGCTTGGGATCGAACCCGGACCATTTGGGTGGGCACGGCTTGCACGCATTACTCTGGAATAAAAACTTTGGTAGGTAACGGGGAGTAAAAATTTACATAGTACTGTATCACCTGGAGTGGGACAAGTGGTTTATGATCCGACTAGGAAGTTAGATAATTGCCGGTTTCGTAACTCAGATTTTTTCACTAGTTGTGCATCCCTTTTATCCCTTTGATTACATTACTGTCTGTTGCGGTTTGAACCAAGCATCGCTGAAAAAGAAGCCGTTACTGAGTGAAAAAAATCTGATGTGTGCCATCCACTTGACTTTCTCTATATCCCTGCAACAAATTATTCTTAAAAAACTTATACTTCTATTAACTTCATGCTAATCAGTAAAACATTAGCATATTACTTGCTTCCTTGTGAGTAGAGGTGAAATAAGGGAGTGCCATATGTTAAAGTGATAATCAAAAGCTGGTAGCTATGTCACTGAAGTTCCTTTGTTTGTATGGACAGCAGCTGACAAATTCCTGAATGAGAAATGTATAAGTTTTTCATAGCAGAAACCAAAAATAAGGAATGTCACAAAAACGACGAACTCCACGAAAAAATGTATATAACATAAATTGTGTGTTTTAATGTGCTCTACATTTTTTGTGTAGTAAGTCTTTGTCCATCTCTTACGGTTTAGCTGTTATTCAAAATTTAGTAAAATTCATCCAGTATAAACTTCTCTTGAGAGGCTATTCCCAGAAAATTCAAGATATACATTTTATTTGTCAGGTAAATATCTTTAATATACGAAATTTTAATCAAAATCGTTAGAGCCATTTTTGAGAAAATCAAAATTTTCGAAAAAAGTTCAATGCAAAGGGTAGTTGGGGGTGGGGGATTTTTCTCAAAATCTTCGTGTCGCATCCCTGGAAGATACTAAACTTAAATACCAAGTTTGGTATTTTACCTATTTTTCGTTTTTGAGTTATCGTGTTCACAGACACATGGACACACGGACACACGTACACATTGACACACGGACACACACACAAAGACACACGGACATTTTTCCGAAAATGATTTTTTTTAGATAAAGGGGACCCTAAAACACATATTTCCGGTGAAATCTCGGGATTGAATTTTTTAGTGGAGTGCAATATGTTCTCTATACACTATGTAGATATTGCCTATAGAGAAAGTAAAAAGATCCAGTTTTTAATTTGTTAGGTTAGTTGTTTTGTAATTGCATGTGAAATACTAAGAAATGTGACACATTGTTTCAACTAGTACAATCAAATACGTTTTGGTTAAACATAGAGATAGATTCAATATCTACCACTAATGACGGACTCTAAGAGTATTTGTTTATTCTTGCCTAATCTCATCTGCAGAAACAGCTTGCTTTCCGTATTCTCTGCCTTTCGGTGTGTCTACCGGTGTTATTCGAGGTGTCTGATAAAATTGTATATAAAGTTAATAATATTACTGTTTTTTAACCTCAATTATTTTCATAGTTTTTAATGCTATGGTATCGCAGGCGATGACGCTGACGATACATGAAATGAAGATGGAGCTCCGGTGGAATGCGATGGTGGTGAAAACTGGAGAATCGGGTAAAAAAAAAAAAAAAAAAAAAAAAAAAAGCCCCTACACCGCTTTGTTCACCACAAATCCACATGCGGTCGTCTGGGATTGAACCCGGGTTGCTTTGGTGAGCGGCGAGTGGAGTAAGCCAGTGATGTTAATCGTGGCCGGTTTTAGCATATGCATCTCAGCGGGACACTCGCTGAGCGAGTGGAACGTACGGCAACGACTGCGTCGGAAGCCGCCACCTCGGAATCGCCTACTCCGCGTAAGGATTTTAAACCGGAATGGATAAAACAAAGTTGTCGGTAATAATATATACAGTGTCTAATATGTGAACAGTATGTTGTGATAAAAATATAAATACAAAGACTTATGAAGTGAAACACCAGGCGGCAAAAACTACGGCAATGTTTGGCAGTACGTACCCTTGTGAACCCTTTCTCTATAATTAACTACTTAAAACCCGCCATAGAAATAGGCCGTCAGATAGCAATTGCGATTCACGTTTTAGAATCTGTCTTTATATCGATATAAGCCGAATATCATTGAGAAGTGTGTAAATTCAAAGATGTGCCAAGAGACTGGTCCTATATATCTGTAATGAGTGGTATTTTTATTTACGTTCAGTTTAAGATACTCTAAAATTTACTATATAAATTGGGAATGAAATCCTAACACTAAAACTCTTGTGTTACCTGCTTAGGTCAGTTGTTTAAAGAATGTACGTACAGACCTTCCCATATTTCTAACTATGATGCACATTATTTCACTTCCGCCAAAAAATCCAAGTCAGAATTTTTCTATTTATTTATTAATTATAATATTTCATTTTAGGTATCAGATTAAACAATCATAAAATCGTCTATCTTTAAGAGGCATGCAGTTGCCTAAATGGTTATACTTCACAGTTTCAGAACCGTTTACCTAAGAGCCAGAGCAGTTTTAATAATCTCTAAAAGGTAAGTAAATCATCCTAAAGTTGTAACAATTTTTCATTAATTTGATAAATTTGAATAACTACTTTAACCTATAAGTATGATTGTAACACTAAGAAGCAGTTAATACATCAAACCTGTAGTAGGCACCTTACTGCATCCTTCTCCGAGGTCAGCAATTCTGAGGGCAAACATTTCATAAAGGTATACAAGACTGTTCATTTAGGCGCAACCAGGGTGCAAGTAAGGAGGCAGCTGATAACGCTCCTGGCATTGACATGTGATACGCCATTCTGTGTTCCACTGTTACAACTGGTAGTCCACTTGCGCCCTGAACTGCATTTAATCTTGACACCGCTGGACTAAGCTATTGATCTCTAACATTCAAACCTAGTTTACTAAACGTAAGTTGTGATTCTATTTTGCGATAAAGTTCAAGGACAATATATCGAGTCACAGCAAAAGAAGCATTTCTTAAACCTTAATTCTGTATGTTAATAAACACATCGAATAGTTGTTAGTTATGCAATTTATGTTTTTATTTCTCTTATGTTAGTTTAACATTATTTAAAGAAACGGCTGGATTAGAGGATGAATGAAACTATTGAATTAATTTGAAGCGATAAAGCTGCCTAACACGTTTTATGAACAGGATAAGCAATAATGCCGTGTAGTAGACAGATTAATTTAATAGGGATTCCAACCTCTCCACCAGTTGAAGATGCAGTGTGTGAAACAAAGCTGTTATTTATTTATTTATTGATATCCAGGAAACAACAGTAGAATGCTCCAAACTAATGCAGGTGAAAGAATGACAGTGAAACACTGACATAACTTCTTAAATATGTTAACTTTAAAGGTCTATAAATAGCGTTCCACTACGGAAATATTAGGCTGAATGTGTATGATATCGTTCTTTTGTTTTTAAAACTGAATAAGTAAATATTAGGTTACTTATAGTTCGTGCCTGTGTTTACCTTCACCAATGGACAGTGGCTAAGAGCCAAATAGCTTATATTCTATTAGAGACCTATTTTAGTTGTCATTCTTGTGTGAAAAGGTTACGCATATGCATTCACACATAAATGCAAATTGTTGAAAATATAGTTTTTAGTTACAATTTATCATTAGTTATTCATCAAAAACCCAAAATGTACAGATTTTTTTCTTTCAAAACGGTTTATATACACTTATGTACGTAGGATTTGTGTACTCGTACACTCATTCTACCTAGTACTGAGTGAGATTAAATATTAATAGAAATTAAAAAAAATCTGATAGGCTCCATTAAGATGAAGTTCTCTAGCTGTTTCATAAACAAATCTTCTTACAAAAGATTATTCTTTTATCTAATCGTAAGCCATGTTAATCAAGATAAACATTAGAAGAATTGGTGTTATTACTTGCTTGTTACTAGAGAGCAAATGAGGTAATGCATTGGTTAAAGCGATAATCAAATACTTTGAAACATCATTGCTATGTGAAACAACAATTTAAATTTGCTGCCCTATACTGTGAATGTTTTAACGTGATCTACACTTTTTGTATAAGTAATAGTTTTTGTCTATCTCTTGGAGTTTACCAGTTATAAAAAACTCATCCAGAATGAAGAGCTCTTCAGAGGCTATTCCCAGAAAATTCAGAATATACATTTTGTTGTTCATAAACATATTTTAAACATATGGTGTTATAATGAAAATCGTTAGATACATTTTAGAGAAAATCAAAACTTTCGAAAAATATTCATTCAAAAGGATAATTTAGATTGAGAGGATTTTCGTGAAAATCTTCGTATTATACCGCTGGAAGATACTGAACACAAATACCAAGTTTGGTATTTAAGAAACTTTTTGTTTTTGAGTTACACTATCGACAGACACCCACGGATCTTTTTGTAAAAACGCTTTTTTTATACAGGGAACCCTAAAACGTGTATTTTTGGTGAATTTTGAATGAAAAACAGTACCTCTCTATCTACTCTCTACTATGTACATTGTGCATAGCTGATAGAGAAAGTGAACATGGGATCTGTGTAATTAAAAAATCATACTAAAGTTAATATTAAAGAAACCAACATTTTTTTGAAGATTATTTGAATAAAATTGTGGGCCAATTTAGTTATTTCGGTAACTCAGGCCTTTGGACTTTTTACTTAACAAGTAAAAAAGACCCTTACAAACTATTCCAACACACCCCTTAGGAATATTTTCTTTAAGCAAAACATTAACAAACAATTGAAAGCCTATAAAGTAAGTATATAAAATTATTCTCATAATAAAGGTTGTTTAATTTCTAGACCACATAAGTAGTCTGTTTATATACTGATATATTTACTTATTTGTGTAATAAATTTGTTCTGCATGACAAAAATTAATCAATTAAAGTTCAATTCAAAATAACGCTTGTAATTTAAAAAATAACATACCAATTAAAATTAAAATAATCATCCGCGCTCTCTATAATATTTTCGGGCAGCAACCATAGTACCAAAGTTTCTATATTATTCCAAGGCAGAAAGGAACCTTGTATGAAGTTTGAGATTTTCAAATAGTGGAATTAAAGGAGCGAATACCTTTTAAAAAAAATTCATCTTTCGACAACTACCATCAAGATCCAAATCTGCCTGCAGACACCTGTTGAATGATTAGACAATAGACTGGCAAAAATTAGGTCTCACCTAATCAAAAATCTGAAACTTCACACAGGTTCATTCCTGCCTTGGTTCCCATTGTTTAACTATTAGCCCCTACACATTCTCGATGGGGTTTTGGTCTGACGATTTAGCTGGTCAATTCAGTGCACTTATTTTAGTATGTTGCTGAAGCCAAGCTTGTGCTTCCTTTGACTTATGCCCACTGGTGTTGTTATAAAATCATTTATATAAACAATGAAAAAACTAAATAATTTAAATTATTATATAAATAATAATACCTAATAATAATGGTAAGGAAGCAAATAAAGTATAAAACAATAAATGAATACCAGCTTGTAAACGCTCCGGTTGATATCCTCATCCAAAAATAAAAAATAAAGTAGTGAACGAAATGTATTGAGGGTATCTCATCTTAAGAATATACACAGGGGATCTTAATTTCTTCAAGAATTTGACAGTATTTGCATGAATCCAATTTGGCAGAAGCTTCAATTACTGCATTCGTTTTAAATTACTGGAATCAGTTTTAAATGCATAGAGAGCCACTATTCTAAAGGTGAAAGCGCAAATATATAATTTATATGTTAGTAAAGGAAGAAGGGATATGCTGACATATGGATGTCGATGGGCTACCCCATTCATCTGCGCAGCTAAAACAAAAAATCCGATGTGTTCCATTCACATGCCTTCCATCTCTGCAACAAGTTATTGTTAAAAAGCTTATGCTTCTATTTCCTTCAAGCTAATCGAGAAATAATTAGCAGAAATAGTCTTATTACTTGTTTCCATGTAAGTAGAAGCAAAACAAGGCAGTATCATAGGTTAAAGTGATAGTTAAAAGCTGGTTTCTATGTGATTGAAGTCCCTTTTTTTTGTATGGCTAGGAGTTGACAAAGTCCTATGTGAGAAAAGGAAAATAAGGAATATCCAAAAAACGATCAAAACCACGATAAAAATGCATATAACATATATTGTTTGTTATAAAATGCTCTACATTTTTGGTGTGGCAATTTTTATCCATCCCTTATGGTTTAGCAGTTATACAAAATGTCGTAAAATTCATCCAGAATACAATACTCTACAGAGACTATTTCCAGAAAATTAAAGATATGCATTTTATTTGTCAGGTAAATATCTTTAATATACCATATTTTAATCAAAGTCGTTAGAGCCAGTTTTTAAAAAGCATAATTTTCCAAAAAACGTTCAGTTTAAGGGTAGCTGGGGTGGGGGATTTTTCTCAAAGTCTTCGTGTCGCATTCCTGGAAGATACTAAAACTTAAATACCAAGTTTGGTATTTTACCGACTTTTCGTTTTTGAGTTATCGTGTTCACAGACACACACACACACCGACACGCGGACCTTTTTGTGAAAATGCTTTTTTTGATATAAGAGACCCTAAAACATATATTTCCGGTAAATCTCGGTATTGAATTTTTGGGTGGAGTGCAATAACTTCTCTATACACTATGTACATATTACGTGTAGAGAAAGTAAAAAGTCTAAGACACATAAAAATCGAAAGACCCTTTGATTTTCATGTGTCACCAGCTGCTGCAGAATTAACTGTTGCTTTTAATGCGTTTACGTTGCTTTTATGCTACTTAGCATAAGGGTAAACGGCGAACCGTAATTTAAGTTTCTTCTCATATTTGAAATTTACACTTCTTCAAAGTAACAAACTAAACAAACGGAAATTTTTAGTAAAATCTAACAAAAAAGCGCTATAAATAAATGTTTTCCCTATAACTGTAGATACATGAAAGATTAATATAAGCAACCTATATTATATCCCAGTATCAAAAGAAAATAACAGTTAACAAGTGTCAAAGGTTTCGTTGCTGTTGAAAATATCATTAACCTGCATTTTTAAGCATCATCGCTTGTTCCCTTTCTTCTACCAGAAGCACGAGGTAGCGTTTACAAGATTTTCTTGAGAGGACATCCGTGACAGGCCATTTGTTAGCCTTTGTATGGTGAAGTGTGTATTGATAAGCCGCGGTGAGGGGTCACAAGGAAACAACCTCCGCGAGAGTATTCTTTTTTACTTCCATTTTGAATCGCATTTTTATGTTGTGATTACACGCCGTGTATAGTCTTTCTTCTTCTCTTTGCTCTCTCCGCAGGGTACGACAACGAGAAGTGGATAGAGCTAGGGAAGCCTGCTTTCCATCACAAGGCGCTAATCTGGTATGTATGGTTCTTTTTTTTTTTTTTTTTTTTTATTTTAGAATGAGGTCCAAATAGTTTCACACAACATATTCAAGACCATTGGCATCTTGAACGCTAACGTCAGTGGCCAACAAAGGAGATCACGGGTTCGAATGCCTTGGGCCGACCAATCTGTTTAGTTTTTTTTTTTTTTTTTCTTTTCTCTCGTGCTTTCCCTCAGGTGCTAAGGTAAATACCGACTTATATTTACTGTATATTTAGAACAATTTTGAAGATATATGTTTTATACAGAACATATCAATTTTATAGTGCAAATATAGTTGGACTTTACGAAGTTGAAACCAATCTAATATAACCTAAAACCCATCATTCTAATGAACTAAAAATGCTACCTGGGTTTAATGGTGGTTCTTTAATTATTATAATTATATTATTTGCATTACATACTTATCAAATATTGAGTTAATCTCTCTTTTATAATGCCCAATAACTCGACAAAAGTCCTCTTCATTTTATAAGAAATTTATCAATTTTTATGCGTTTAACTTCTGCTTGTTTTATAGTATCAAATTTTGCTTTATATGGAATACTTTCATAAGAATATTAATTATCACGACTGAAAAACCATAAGTCTCAAGAAATGGTAACCTGAAAATGGACAGTAATGGTAAACGCTGTATCATTTATCGACAGATATTACAAGTAGACACTAGACTGCAGCCTAATGTCAATTGTCTGGCACGCGAAGGAAGAGAAGTGTAGTTCTCTAGCATTAAGGCCTCGTGGATACGTACCAAAGTAATATGGTAGTACAGGGATGAGATATATGTAGTTAACTATATGTCACACAAAACCACGAAGAATTTCTTAAAAGATTGTCGTCAAATGTCCAAGTTAAAGCTGGGAAAATAAATACAGAGGGAAAACTCCATTGTTTTAAAGGTCTTCAGCTAGTTCAACAACAACAATAATAACAATAATAATTAATGAAACATTAAAATTTTCCGGGCTAGAAAGCAATAATCTAAGGGTTAAACTATTAACAACCGTCGTTTCGACACTGCCCAGGATGTTCCCTTGGAAAATGGCAATCAAAGAGTTAACGGAAATGCCGAGTATTAATAATTTTACCCTTAGAGTACGGCCTTCCAACCCTGAAGATTTTAATACTTTATCAGTCTGCTCAACCGTGAAAGCTTCGTACATATAGTGATGGACACTAACCTCCTCTTGCCAACACAATAGTTTCTTTACGACTGTCCCATTTATTCACTGCGTAAAGCCCAGTAGAGGACTGTGGCAATATGATAAGGAAGACTCAGTCAGCGTAAATTGGAATTTGACAGAGAATACTTCAGCACAAAAGGCAGAGTCATCATGGTTACAGCTAAAGGCTGCAGTGCTCTAAGCTAAATATTGTGGGAGAAAATGTTGACGTTATTAATTCCTATGAGGTACTGGAGGGAATAATTTCACCATTTGATTTTAAGATCGTTCACATATTTAGAATTCTTCCAAAAATATTACAATACATCACATACATCGCCTATATTTCCCCTGGTGTATGGCTACCATACTTATCCAAATCGCCGCCCGGTGGAGGATGGTGGATTTCTTTTTTTTTTTTTTTTTTTTTTTTTTTTTTGGAACATAAAAAAAAATCCTTAGCATGGCTTCAGGCAATAAATGCGCTTTAGAAGGGAAGTAAAAATGTTGGTTCAGTGGAATGTTTATTTACACATAAAAGAACCCCTTACCTCTAAAGAAAAAGTTCCTGGGAAATAGTAGCTATTTTCACATCCGCAAGTCGTTATATCGTCCTATAGTAGCTGGGCAATGACCTATACCTCGTCACAATGTACACATAGTGCGAACTTGAGAATTAGAAATTCCCTGATCAAGAAACCACTGTAAATGTGGCTTATATACGGTAACATGGCGTGATGGAATTTGATTAATTGCGTGCACACCAAAAATACAGAAGTTCTGGAGGTATAGTGCAGGTTACACAAGAACTGAATGAATTATAAGCTGGAGCTTGTAGATAAACAGTGAAAAAAAATTCTGATGTGTTACACTCACGTGACTTTCTATAGCTGCTCTACGAACTTCCTGCAAAAGATGATTCTTCTTTCTACACAATGCTAATCGAAATAAACATTAACAGAATGCCTTTATTAGTTAGTTCTTATAAGTAAAAGCGAACTAAGGTAACGCACTAAACTAAAGTGATAGTCAAATGTTTTATAAGCTATCGTTATGCGATTATCATTGCAGATCACATTTTTGCTTGGCCAGGAGCAGAACAAAAGAAAAACGGACACTTCCATTCTGAGAATAGTTTAAGTACTTTAAAATTGAAACCAATAACCAGGAATATCTCGAAAACGGTTACCTCAACAACAAAAACGTAAATGACATAAATTGTGTGATGTACATTTTTTGTGTACTGAGGTTTTGTCTATCTCTTACGCTTTAACAGTTGAACAAAATTCGGAAAAATTCATCCAGAATAAAGAGGTTTTCAGGGACTAATCCCAGAAAATTCGAGATATACATTTTATTTCGATATAAATAGCTTTAAGTAAGTCAAAACTTTCGAAAAAAGTTCCATGTAAAGGGTAGTTGGTTTCTTGAAAATCTTCGTGTCGCATTATTGGAAGATACCAAACCTAAATGCCAAGTTTGGTTTTTAACGGTCTTTTTGTTTTTGAGCTATGCTGCCCACAGATACACACACATACACACAGACACACAGACAGACAGACAGACAGACAGACAGACACACACACACACACACGGATATGTTTCTAAAAATTCCTTTCTTGGACTCAGGAGGTCTCAAAACAAGTATTTCCAGTGAAATCTCAGTATCGAATTTTTGGGTGAGTTACAATACCTTTTCTATACACTATGTACTATATACACTATGTATATAGTACGTATAGAGAAAGTAACAAAGAATATTCTAAAGAATAATTTAGGGTAGGGAAAAAGATGTGAAACCAGGGACTCATTACTGAGGAAGAAAACCTCAAGCAAGTCTGATGTTTCGTTTGCTTATTATTTTCTCTACACGTACTATGCATGTAGTAGGCAGAGACGGTATTATATTCCACCCAAAAATTTAATGTCGATAAATCACGCTATATTTTGAGATCCCATGATTCCCCATTTTTAGAAAAATACCGGTGTATGTGCATGTGGGCAGTATGTTTCCAAAAAATACCAAATTTGGTATTTAAGTTTACTGTCTTCCAATACCAAAAGAAGCTTCACCCCAAACTACCCTTTTCATGGAATTGATTTTGAAAATTTATTTTCCAAAAAAATTGCTCTAACAAATTTGATTAAAATAATTTCAAAACTAAAATACCAAATTTAGGTTTAGTATCTTCCAATATCAAAAAATGTTTCACCTTAAACTACCCTTTTCATGGAAATAATTTTAAAAGTTTGTTTTCTCAAAAATGACTCTAACGAGTTTGTTTAAATTAACAAGCTATATGTTGAGTTTTCGAAGACCTCTTCATTTTGTATGAGTTCTGTATAATTAATAAACCGTAAGAGATATATAAACACTTACTACACAAAAACGTAGATCTCATTAAAACACCCAAACTACGTCATATATCTTCTTCTGTTTTGTAGAACTAACCGTTTCCGAAATATTCCTTGTTTTTTTTTCGATTTTTAACTACATAAAACCTTTCTCAAATGAAGTAGTCTTTCGTCTCATCGCTCCGTTGTTTTACTTCTGAACGTGTAAAGCGAACATATCTCAATTGTTTTAAATAGCGACCGGCTATTAAAAAGATTTGACTATCGCTTTAACCTAGTGTACTACTTTATTTGAAGGAACTAATGCAACGATTTCTGTCAATATTTATCTCAATTACCACGATGTAGGTAAAGGAATAATATTTTGTTGACAGTTTGTATAAAATGTGAATGGAAGACATCAAATTTGTTCCTCCTACAACGCCGGGATTGCTCTTACTATATCATTGATTTAGAACGAGGTTTTTTTAAAATATAAAAACTGTTTATGAGCTAATCGCACAGGATTTATGTTCCATGTATTTCGAAAATACATTTTGTACATTGTAAGACTGGTTGAATAGAAAAGCCAATGTAACTCAGATTTGGGTGTACTGATACCTTAACTAAGACATTAAGTAGCTTTAATGCTCAATACTAATAGTTAAACATATGTTGTTTTTTTCCAATACTCATTGATGCAGAACCACCTTTCGAAACAGCGTGTGGTGCTTTTAACTGTTCACCATATTTCTTCATAAACAAAGCATTGTTCAAGGTTTCAAAGCTTCCATCTTTCCTTAACACAAACTTTTGCTGCGTCCGTAACTTGATTGGTTTTAACTAAAGATAATCTTCCTGATAATGACATGTTATATTAATAAATATTGGGCAGTAAGTCCCAAAGAAATTTCAGTGTTAAACTCTGTGTGCTTTTATTTTCATTTCCTTTATTCTAAAGATAAATTTACAAGTATTTTTACGGTATGGTACTTTGCGTTTAGAATGTATTTTTTGTGGATTAAGCATTTCCAAGATATTCCTCGTCGTGAATATTTATTACTTATGTTACATTGATTGCCTTTAAATTTATTAATTTTGAAAAAAGATTTTGTGTTAATTTGGTTTTAAATTTACTTAAGTAAAAGGTAAACAAATAAAATAAAAACTTAAAAAAATTATTCAATTTAATAAACTTCCTCCAAAAACTGCAAAAATTATTAATTGGTTTAATTTTTACAGTAATCATGGATTTCTAAAATGAGAAGCCTATTATTTAGTTGTCTTTTCTTTTTTACTTCCATTCAAAGAGAATCAAATTTCAAAGTCATCACATAGCTGACGGCACTTTAAAGACTTGAGTGTTGCGTTAACCTATATATTCTTTGTACCTACAAGTAAATAAGTAGTAAAACCATTTCTGTTGTATTTATCTCTACTGGGATGAAGCAGATAGAATAAGCGTTTGTAGAATAACTAAACAGTTGTTGTGAATGGAAAACATCTCTACCATGTAAAATGTACACAATACGTAGAGAAAAATTGTATTTCTCCCAAAATTATATATCAAGGTTTTCCCGGACATATAATTAAATATGAATATTTCTGTTAAAACGTTATCTTAACGAGAATAGAGAAGATACAGGAAAATGTTTTGCAAGAATAGTTTTTGCACACTATGTAGATAAAGTAATATTTATTAACATAAAAATTTTAATGATTTTTATTATACTGTGGTATTTTAACCTAAATCGCAAATTTCGAAACATTTTCTATAATAGGAAGTGCTTAATACCAAGTTTGGTATTTACCTTTTTACTTTCTCTACACATACTATGTACATAGTGTATAAGGAAGGTATTGCACTCCACCCAAAAATTCGATACCGAGGTTTCACCGGAAATATATGTTTTAGGGTCCCCTGAATCCAAAAAAAAAAAATATTTTCAGAAAAAGGTCCGTGCGTGTGTGTGTTTGTGTGTGTGTGTGTCCGTGTGTCCGTGTGTCCATGTGTGTGTATGTGAACACGATAGCTCAAAAACGAAAAGTCGGTAAAATATCAAAGTTGGTATTTAAGTTTGGTATCTTCCAGGGATGCAATACGAAATTTTTGAGAAAATTCACCCCAACCCAAACTACGCTTTACATGGAGCTTTTTTCGAAAATTTTGATTTTCTCAAAAATGTCTCTAACGATTTTGATTAAAATTTCGTATATTAAAATGTATATCTTGAATTTTTAGGGAATAGCCTCTGAAGACTACTTTATTCTAGATGAATTTTACGAAATTTTACATAACTGCTAAACCGTAAGAGATGGACAAAAACTTACATCACAAAAAATGAAGGGCGCCTTAAAACACACAATTTATCTTATATACATATTTATCGTGGAGTTGATCGTTTTTGAGATACTTCTTGTTTTTTGGTTTCAGCTTTAAAAAACCTACTTTTCTCATACAGGAGTTTAACAATTCCAGTCCGTATAAACAAAGGAACTTCAATCACATAGCAATCAACTATTGACTATCAGTTTAACCAATGGTACTCCCTTATTTCGCTCCTATTTACAAGGAAGCAAGTAATAGGACCATTTCTGCTGATTTTTTCTCGACTAGTATGAAATAGATAGAAATATAAGATTGTCAACAATATTTTGTTGCAGAGATATAGAGAAAGTCATGTGAGTGGAACACTTCAGATTTTTACTTTCTCCACCCAAAAATTCGATACCGAGATTTCACCGGAAATATAAGTTTTAGGATCCCAAAAAAGCATTTTCAGAAAAAAGGTGTGTGTGTGTGTGTGTGTGTGTGTGTGTGTGTGTGTGTCCGTGTGTCCGTGTGTCCGTGTGCCTCTGAACACTATAGCTCAAAAACGAAAAGTTGGTAAAATTACAAAGCCGGTAATTAAGTTTAGTATCTTCCAGGGATATGACACGAAGGTTTTGAGAAAAATCCCCCTACCCGAAACTACCCTTTAGATGGAACTTTCTTCGAAAATTTTGATTTTCTACTAAATGACTCTAACGATTTTGATTAAAATTTCGTATATTAAAGATATTTGCCTGAAAAATAACATATATATCTTGACTTTTCTGTGATTAGTCTCTGAAGACTACTTTATTCTGGATGAATTTTACGGAATTTTGCATAACTGCTAAACCGTAAGAGATGGACAAAAATTTACCACACAAAAAATGTAGAGCACGTTAAAACACACAATTTACCTTATATACATTTTTTTCGTGGAGTTGATCGTTTTTAGATACTCCTGTTTTTGGTTTCAGCTTTAAAAAACATATTTTTCTCATACAGGAATTTAACAGTTCCTGTCTACACAAACAAGGGAACTTCAGCCACATAGCAACCAACTTTGACTATCACTTTAAGCAATAGTACTCCCTTATTACGCTTCTACTTACAAGGAGGCAAGCAATAGGGCTATTTCGCTGATTAGTATGAATTAAATAGAAGTATAGGCTTTTTAACAATAATTTGTTGCAGATATATAGATACATTCATGTGAATGGAACACATAACATTTTTTATTAATTTATTTTATTTTGGCAGAGCTAAGGGTATATGGCTTCTCTTGTATTCAGCCAAATGGAAAAATTCTAAATAAAATGATAGCTCAGATACTATACATATATAAATTTACATCAATAGAAATAACACAATATTCGAAAAACAATATTAACTAACCGAAATTAAAGAACACAAGTTTGGATAACACAAGTATTAGAAAACCAATACTTATTATTATCGTTGTTATTATTAAGATATTCAGAACTACATAAGGTAAAAGTAACATGTATCATAAAAATATAGGTATATACACAACTATATATAATGAAAATAAGAATGTTGCATCTTAAGTTAGAATTATTAATTAAAAGGTATATCTATATTCTTTTTATGGTTCATAAAAATAAGTTTTGTTTATCTTCCTAATTTTTCACTTCTTTATGCTTAAAAGTCGATGCTTTTTATTGTATTGAATAATTACTCTGCCTTGGTGTGTGGAACTGTATATCTTATACCCTTTGCAAATATTGCCTGTACTTTTTTTGCACTCTAATATATAAGGTTAGAATTGGTTCTCCTAAATTTTTGTAATGTGATTTTACTAAAAGTCATACAGAATTTTGAGTCCAGCATTGTATATAAATGCACAATAACACTTTATAACACTTACTTCACTAAGGAAATTTGAAATATCCAAATTTTCTCCTGTGTACCAAACATATGAAGTTGTCAGTGTGGCTTAAAATCTTACTCCGGAAGAGACAAGCAAGGTAGTGCATTTCTAAAGAGTCTAGTGTGACATAAATAAGATGTTCTATACCTACTATTTTGTTGATAATGATTAACGGCCGCTTTTACTACTACGATACATCAAACGATGATACATGGAATGAACATGAAACACCGGTGGAATGTTACCGGGAAAGCCATACTCGGAGAAAACCCACACCTGCCAGCTTTGTCCACCATAAATCTCACATGCGGTCGCTTGTGAGCGCATCAGAGCCCTCTAGATGAGAGGCCCGGGCACTTTCATATAGCGTCTAGAAACTTGAGAATAAAGGTATAGGTAAGGCTAGGCTAAGTTGAGGGCCCCTTACGCTATCTACCTACTGTACGCTAGCACCCATAGGAGTGAACCACACAGGCTCCAGGCAGAGAGGTTACGGTGACGCGCGCAAGTCCCTATCACGGCAGAAAGTTCATCCGGGCGCCAGATTTGCCGTGCAGTTGCCAACACAGGTTCCGGGTCTCGTCAACGTCCTGCAAGGACAGTAACATCAACGCTAACATCAACGCCGAGAGCGCGACTGTCAGGGATTGAACCCGAGACCTCCAGAATGCAAATCTCATACGTTAGCGCGACATCATCACGCTCGGTAAATGCAGAATAAGTAAAATGTTATTCCTGAACTCAATGACTTCTCATTTTTACTTTCTCTACATGTACTATACATACACTAGGTATACATACTACATATATAGAGAAGGTACTGTATTGCACCCAAAAAATCGATACTGAAATTTCACCGGAGGCCCCCTGAATAAAAAAAAAAAAAAAAAAAAAAAAAAAAAAAAAAAAAAAAAAAATTTTTAGAGGAACGTTCCAACGATTTTGATTATAATACATATATGTTTAAGATATTCTTATGACAAACGAAGTGTATGTCTTACATTTTCTTAGAATAGCCTCTAAAGATCTTTTCATTCGGGATGACTTTTGTACAACCGGCAAACCATAAGAGAATAAGAGATATACAAAACTTGCTATACAAAAATTGTAGATCTCATTAAAACCCACAATTTATGTAATATACTTTTTTGTAGAGTTAACCGTTTTTGAGATCAGTGGTTTCAATTTTAGTCCCTTAAAACTTTTCTCAAACGGGAACACATCTTTCTTCTTGTTTTTCATTTATTTACTCCTCGTAAGCAAAGAGATTGGATTTTCAATTGCTTCACATAGCAACCGGATTTTAAAGCCGGACCTTTTCGCTTTAGCTTGTGCATTTTCTTATTTTCCTTTAACTTACAAGGAAACTAGTTATCAGACTATAATTTTGTTTATCTTTATCTTGATTATCTTGATGGAGATAACAGATATATATTTTGAATAAATGGTTTGTTCACCGAACAGCTAGAGGGCATCATGTGAATGGAACACATTAGATTTTTACCTTCTCTACGCGTACTATGTAAATCTGTCCTTGAGAAAAGTCGGTTTGAATATAAAACTTGGTATTTAAGTTTAATATCTTCCAGCGATGCGACACGAAGATTTTGAGAAAAATCTCCCCACCCAAACTGCCCCATACATGGAAAACATTTTCATAATTTTGATTTTGTCAAAAATGTCTCCTACGATTTTGATTAAAATGCCGTATATTAAATATATTTATATGGCAAATAAAATGTATATTATAATTTTCTGGGAATAGCCTTTATAGACTTCTTTATTCTGCATGAATTCTGTGGAATTTTGCATGAACAGTAAACCGTAAGGGATAGACAAAACTTACTACACAAAAAATGATGACCTTTTAAAACACAAAATTTATGTTATATCATTTCATCCCTAGAGTTGACCATTCCTTGTTATTGGTTTCAGTTTTAATATACTTAAAACTTTTCACATACGGGGATTTGTCAATTCCTGGCAATGCAAATAAACGGATTTCATCCACATGGCAAGCAGATTTTAGAAGATTTTACTATCATTTTAGACTAGTGTATCCCATTATTTTTCTTCTGCTTAGAAGAAAGCATTTCTGCTACTCTGTACCTTGATTAGCTTGAAGTATAGAAGCATAGGCTTTTTAACAGTAATTTGTTATAGAGATGTAGAGAAAGTCGTGTGAATGGAACACATTAGATTTATTTAACATAAACTTTGTAGACTAAATATATATTATTAATAAAATGGTGATAATTTTTAGATGTCTGATCTAGTGATATCACGTTTCAAATAATGATGAAAGTTACTTCCAAAAAAATGATTAACATTGTTTGGGAATTATTACTTGAGAGCCATAAAGCTATAATTAACCATGTAAAGGATTATTTCTTTTCATGCAACATGATTTATGAATGAAACCCTTAATGACATTAGCATATAGCTTTAAATCCATACAATAATAATAATAATAATAATAATAATAATACTTTTTCACTAGTTGTTTTTGGTATTTTGCAAGGATTATGCAAGGAGATTTTGTAGGTGAAATTTCGGTTATGTTGTGTAAGGACATCTGCAATAAAGTGCCTCGAGAACATTCTCAAAGTAATTCGTTTTATATAAAATCTGTTTTGTTCCATTCACATGACTTTTTCTAGATGTTCCAAGACAAACTTTCCTTATAAAAGAGTATTCTTTTAACTACGTCCTGCTAATCTAGATACATTTTGTCAGAATTGGTTTTATTACTTGCTCCTTTGTAAGAAGAAGAGAAATAAAGGAATACATTGGGCCAAAGCGATAGTCAGATCTTTTGAAAGCTGGTCGCTAAGTGATATCTTGAAATTCGATGCTCTTTGCTTGCTAGGAGTAAACAAAAGAGAAATGAAAAGAAAAATGTCTCCCGTTTGAGAAAAGTTTAAGTACTTTAAACATTAAATCAATAACTCTGAATATCTTGAAAATAATTAACTCTACACATTGTGTGTTTTAATGAGATCTATCTTTTTTGCGGAGTAAGTTTTTGTCTATCTCTTACGGTTTAACCAATTGTATAAAGTTACACAAAATTCATCCAGCTGAAGAGGTCTTCAGAGACTATTCATAGAAATTTGTTTTTCATGAAAATATCTTAAACATACGACATTTTAATAAAAGTCGTTAGAGTCACTTTTGAGAAATTCAAAGTTTCAACAAATGCTACATGTAAAGGGTTTTTTTTGGAGGGGGGGGATTTTCTTAAAAGTCTTCGTGTTGTATCCTTGGAAGATACCAAGTTACCAAATTGCCTTTCAACAAGTTTGGTATTTAATCAATTTTTCGTTTTTGAGTACACACAGACAAAAACACACCAACACAATCAGGCCTACACATGGTCTTGTTTCCATTTTTTTTTCTTTTAATTCATGGGGTCTTAAAATATGTATTTCCGGTGAAATCTCGATATCGAAATTCTGATTTGAATACAATACCTTCCCTATTCACTGTGTACATTGTACATACGGGCCAGAGAAAGTAAAAATGTTATGGTTGTTCATTTACTCTACAAAATATACAGCAATACATAGTTTTTGTAGGGCATCGCCAATCTATCCTGGAACGGCGCATGCTAATGTTTATAATATCACTTTCATTTATTGCATTGCAATCTGTCCTATTGATAGACATTTTGAAATGATAGAATAGTAATTCTAATAGTAAATATAAAAGCTATAGTTATTACTTTCTTAAAAATTAAGTGACTTTTAAATATCTAACATGTTAACAGATTATAAAATAATTACAAAAATATATGCTACACTCACATGAATTTTACCTCTCACTCTTGTAAAGCAATTCTTACAAATGCTTATTCCTCTACATAACAAATGTTAATAAAGGTAAACATTTGCAGGAACTGTGTTATTGCTAATTATTATAAATTGAATAGGAATAGCAAGTAGTTTATAAACAATAATCATATCTTTGTATACCTGGTGACTATGTCACAGATATAAAATGCCGTTATCTTTGCATGGTCAAGACAAAAATAGATAATAGAGCTTTTTTCTTAAAATGCTTCTTTGGAGAGGAATAGAAGAGACCAAGAAATAGTATATACTCCCTGTGAAAAATTTACGTTGAAATTTTGGGTATGATAGATGAATCATAATGCTTATGTAGTAGACAAAGGAAAAATGACCTAACCTAGGATTCAAAGTTTTTGTACTGAAAGTTACAAAGCAGTTGGTACATAATATGTAGTATATGTTATATTACTGCCTCAAAAATTGTGTTCTGTTTACATAACTTTCTATTGCTGTCCCAAATACAAACTATTTTTACAAAAGTTTATCCTTTTATCTTCATCATACTAATCGAGATAAACATTACCAAAATGAGTCTAATTACCTGCTTCATTTTAAGTAGAACGAAAAAAAGGTAATACATTATTCTGAAAGCAGTCGCTAAGTAAAACAATGAAGGTCTGGTTCGCTTTACATATTCCTGTTTTAGAAAGGTTACGCAGTTTAAAGCTCAAACTAATAACAAGGATTATTTCAAAAACTGTCAACTCTACATGAAAAACTTAAACGACTTAAATTATGTTTTAACTAGATCTAAATTGTTTGTGCAAGAAGTCTATCTCTTACCATTTAACCGTGCTGCAAAATTCTGCAAAGCTCATCCAGAATAAAGAGGCCTCCATAGGCTATTTCCAGAAAATTCAAAATATAAATTTTACTTCTGATGTAAATGTGTTTAACACACTGTACTTTAATCAAAATTGTTAGAGCCTTTTTTTTTGAGAAAAACTAGTTTTCAATAATTTTTCCAAGTAAAGGGTAGTTTGTGGTGAGTGGATTTTTTTTAAAAATTTCGTGTCGCATCCTTGAAAGATACTAAACATAAATACCAAGTTTGGTTTTTAACAGTCTCATGTTTTTGAGCTATGCTGTCCACGCACACACTCTCGCACACAGACTTACACACGCAAACACACACACACACACGCGCGCGCGCGCGCGGAATGTTTTCTTAAAATGCTTATATTTTTAAATCAGGAGATCTCAAAACATATATTTCCGGTGAAATCTCAACATCGAATTTTTAGTGGAATACAATACCTTCTCTATCTACTCTGTATGTACATTTGTGCAAGAGAACGAAATAGGAAAAAGCAAGATTAGTAATAATTATGAGAGAATTTAATAAATGAATTACGAAATATTTGTTTTGTGTTCATGTTTAAAGAATCTAACAAGATAATTAAAAAAAAAAAAAAGTATTTTTTGAAGCCAGACACATTGTATTGATGCATTCACTTTTGAGTTCTCAGGTTATACAAAATGAATTTGAATGAAGAGGACTTCATAGCCAATGACACGACCAGAGGAAAAGGTCAATATCAACCTGCTTACGACTCATTAACGCAAAAAGAGAAAGCTTAGGTCCTAGTTTGGTGCATAAATGCATAACTGCAGTGATACCATGTCCTTCATTAACCATAAGTTATCCGTTACGGACTAACCATTAAATAAAAAGTTAGTTACTTTTTAGGAATGCAATTAAAGATGTACAAAGTTCATTGACTTGACGCTCTTTCTCCCCACTGGCTACATACTATAGATTCAAAATTAATGAAAGGCTTGGAAACCATTGCGATGATCTACATTTGGAATCGGTTCAGAAATATTGCAAAACAAAAGAGGGGAGGAGTTTTAAAGACCCACTAGCACAGTTAAGGGTTAATATTCCATTAAAATCCAAAGGACACGTTACATCTGTGATGCTATAAAAGTAAGACTCACTTATGAGTCTGGTGAAGAAAATGTAAAATTACTACAGCAACAAAAAAAAAACACTATACATAAGCAGAACTTGTCTATCAAAATAAAATCAAGGATAAAAGTTAGATAAAAATTATAATATGACAACTCTTGTTTTTTATCAACAACAGTGCCTCTCCACCCCTTCTTTACTCGTACAAACTTCAATGACTTCTTACATGCCTTTAAGAACCTTTAGTTTAACCGTCCATAATCTGAAAAATGATGAAAACTTTTTTTTTACCTTAGCCAAAAGAGAGATAAAAATTCTTTTGAAGACATTGAAATGACACGGGAGGATGTTTTAGACTATTCAACACTGTCTAAAACTCAAATGCAAATAAAGAAAGTCAACGAAGGAGGTACATTTGTATGGTGTTCTGTGAAGTAGCACCGTCATGTTTGCAATGAACCACTGAAGCTGTTCTACAAAACTTCACTGGAAGATGAGAAATGTTATGTTGTGGACCTAACACGACGACAGAACAGACAGCCTCGCCTCATACTTCAATTGCGTTACAAAGCACGTTTGCCATTATCTGCAGAGAAAAAGAGAGCTTTGCTATCACTTTTGCCGTATATGACATTACCTACACCAGGCAATGTATATGATCCTCTCCTTAAATCAGAAGATGATGGTTAGACGCAGACCATTTACAAAAATACTGAATTCAGTATTGAAACTATGGGTAGTGTGGTGGTAGCGTGTCTACTTCACATTCAAAAGGTCGTGAGTTCGAATCTCGCTTAGGGTGAGTTTCCCGTATAAGTTCTTTTGGGGGGTTTTCCCTTATCCTGAGAAGACAAATTTCGAGTAACTTTAAGCTCCAAGGGCCCCAAGACCATTTGAGTATCATTTCACCAATTTCATTTATCGTCCGATATGAATAACTATTTTAAAGGACGTTAAGCTATTAAAGAAACTATTACGTTCAAATAATTGTTTTTCAGCTTTTTAAATTTCTAAAGAAAGATAGTTTTATTAAAAATGTTAAAATGTTGAATTAAAATGCCTATTTTCAGCTTAAAAAGGTAAAAACAAACATTCGTACTTGAAATTTAATATGGGTTTGTATTTTAAATTCTTACTTTATCTATGTATTTAAAAAAATAAAATGAGTATTCAATTTAATTTATATACTTATTCCTTTTTATCACATGATCTAATATTTGAACAAAAGGGCACAAGTTAGTTAAGCCCTTCATAATATTGGTAAAGGTAAAATTTACACTTATAACTACAAAAAGATAGTTTTAGAAGATTGATGTGTTTCTTTGTACCTTTTAGAAAATTCAGTTAAATTTTTGGGTCTCCTGCAAAATGGATGAAAATGATTGATTCCATTTTATCCTGAGACTGCCCATATATGCTCCATTGACTTATATAAACTTTATATTGCCTAAGACATTCTAATATTACATATAATTATATAAATTATGTTACAGTCCTAATATTTGTTCCATCGGTTACCTATATTAGTGTGCTTAGAGAAATTATATCACAATTACTTAGAGAAATGTGAGCAGGGCCTATTTAATTTCTACTTTATGATCTCTGTCCTGGATTAAGTAAAAATAATATCCGAAGTGACATAAACAATTTTTTAAAACAAGAAAAGTATTACACAAGGAATACATCATTAAACCAGTCCTAAAGCTTACTGTAGTGAAAGGCTCTACAGACAATTTTTCTGATCGGAATTTAACATCAGATTTGGTATTTGCAGGTTGTATTCATGAACTTATTTTTTGATAATGTACATTCAGTTAATATTTACTGATTCAGAAGAAAAATGAATTTCTATAGAGAGTCAGAGTCAGCTTCCATATGAAAGTTGACAGTGCACATAAAACAGAAAAAAGCAAAAGCACATTCAGAGCATATTGTTGTTTATACAGACCTCCAACAGATGCTATTTTACTCATATGCTCTATATGCAGTTTTTACCAACGCCAATATTCCTGCTATAACCGGGAAATTCATAATTCTGGGAATAACAAAAAACTATATAGGTCGTTCTAGCACGAGAGTGCTCCGTGGTCGAGAGGTCAGCGACCTGACTTTTTTTCAACTGGAGGTCCGGGTTCGATTCCCAGCTTGTGCGGAGAATTTTTCTTTAACCAAAATTATTCCCTATCCTCCATAGAGTCTGGAAATAAGAATGTGCATGTGCATAATAATAGAAGACTAATTAAACTGACATTCTAAACCTACAGTAGTACGAGTTGTTTTACAAGTCAAAGCCCCCGATATCATCATTGAAGTTAAAGAGGGCTGTCTATACAAATGAAACAATTAAAAATAAGAGTGAGTCTGCAAAAATATATTGTATTTTGAAATCAATAAAGTACAACTTTCTGTCACTGCCATCAGGAATAAGCGAACATTAATGATATGGCCAGATAAATGTGTAAACTATAATAGCAATATACTGAATACTGCTGACTATTCAAGACAATATCTGTACGTACCAGCCACATGTTTTACAACAATAGACACCCTTTTCCATATTGATGAAAAGCTGAGGAGTTCATAATATTTCTATACATCCCTATTCTGTGCTGTCGAGTGTAAACAGTTTTGTGAGGATTTGAAATCCACAAGCGATAACTGTGTAGTATTTGTTCATTATGCTTAAGAGATAACATTTTGTCACTTATTTTCTGTTTTCAGAATGTGTTTACTTCAAAATATCCCAGTTTGTATTGTCCAGAGTGAAATTAGTTACAGCCTTGTATTGCTGAAGTAGGTTAGAAGTTTTTTCTACTGTGTTCAGTAATTTATGTAATGAAGAGACGAATACATACCAATGAATACTGGAATATGACTTTTTGAGTAATTGCTTTAAACCCAATATTTTAATATAGTAACATTAAGAAAATTGGCTTCCTAAAACATTACTTTTTATTTACAAAAAAAAAAAAAAAAAAGGTTGTTGAATACCACCTTGCTCTGAACAACCATTCAATTACTGATGAAAACAGTATGAGAATGTAAACCATTTGTGAGGAAGCAGTGAATGCATATCTTGGCAAAATGTAGGGGAACAGATGAATGGGGGAAAGGCACTTACCGCGGTCATTTACCACCTTGAATGAAGTTATGAGCATGATGGATGCTACTGGCAGGTATGGCAGACGTGGAGGAATAGGCACATTTCTACTTAAGTTGATGCGGCTGAGATCTGAGAAGGCTAATAGTTATGAAGCGCTTAAAAGGGATGTTAGTGATTTATATGCTTCTTTCTATCTTCTATCTCTTACTTTAGCATTGTGTTTATTTCTCTTAACTGTTCTTTGTTTACTATAATAGGCCAAAATAAAGTAGCAGAACACGACTTTCTGTTGCCTATATTTAAGATGAAATATATCAATATGCTTGACTTAACACTTTATCTAACACGTATGTACATACAACGTACATCGTAGCTACAGAAGGTATTGTATTCCACCCAAAAGTTCGATGCCAGATTTTCAAGAAAATCTCCCCACCACGAATTGCCCTTTACATGGAAAATGGTTTCAAAAATGTTGTTTTTCTGAAAACAAGGCTCTAACGATTTGTATTAAAATCCATTATATTAAGGATATTTATATCACAAATAAGAATTTTGTATAACGGTTAAACAGTAAGAAATAGACAAAAACTGTATATCACGTTAAAACATAATTGATCATATACGTTTTTCTTGTGGAGTTGACCGTTTTCCAGGCATTCCTTGTTATTGGGTTCAATTTTAAACGTACCTAATAGCCTTTCTCAAACGAGATCATGCAAAGCAAACTGAACTTGAATTGTTTCACATAGCGACCAGTTTTTGAAAGCTTTGACTATCGCTTTCGCCTAATGAATTCGCTTATTTCTCTTACAAGGAAGAAATTAATAAGAACATTTCTACAAATGCCTATCTATATTAGTATGACATAGATAAAAAATCTGATGTGTTACACTCACATGACTTTCTCTAGCTCTTCTACAAACTTCTTACATAAGATTATTCTTCTTTCTGCACCTTGCTAATGATATAATCATTAGCAGAATGTTCTTATTACTTATTTCCTTATAAGTAGAAAGAAAATAAGAGAATACACTATGCTAAACCGATAGTCAAATGTTTGAAAAGCTGTCGTTATTCGATTGTCATTGTAAATCGCTTCTTTGCTTGTCCAGGAGTAGAACACCAGAAAAAAGGACTGCTTCTGTCCCAGAAAAGTATGAGTACTCACAAATGAAACCAAAAACAAGGAATATCTCGAAAACGGTTACCTCCACAACAAAGATGTAACGGACATAAATGGTGTGTTTTGATCAGATCTACATGTTATATATATTAAGATTTTATATATCTCTTACCGTTTAGCAGTTAAGCAAAGTTTAGCAAAATTCATCCAGAATTAAGGGATCTTCAGAGGCTATTCCTAGAAAATTCAAGATATACAGTTTATTTGGTATGTAAATATCTTTAAGATATGGGATCTTAATCAAAATCGTTAGAGCCATTTTTTAGAAAATCCAACTTTTCGAAACATTTTCCATGTAAAGCGTATTTGGGGGTAGGGGGGGTTTTCTTGAAAATCTTCGTGTTGCATCCTTGGAAGATACCAAACCTAAATACCAAGTTTAGTATTTAACGGTCTTTTCGTTTTTGGGCTAGGCTGTCCACAGACACACATGGACCTTTTTCTGAAATGCTTTTTTTGGATTCAGGGGGTCCTAAAACATGTATTTCCGGTGAAATCTCGGTATCGAATTTTGGGAGGAATACAATACTTACTCTATGCACTATGTACATGGTACATATAGAGAAAGTAAAAAATAATCTTTTGCAAGAAAAGTTGTACACGGAACAGCTAGAGAAAGTTATGTGAATGGAACACATTAGATATTTTTGTCGTGCTCACTTTTTTCTTACTCTTTAATATTTCCTATTATTCTGCATTTACGGTCTGTGGACCCATGTCATTGATGGAACTAAATGCATGTATAGTGATATTTAAATAAATACATTCATTTATTTACTTCACGACGTAGCAGATTATCCTGAAGAAGGCCTTAGAGTGTAGAGGGCCAAAAATTTGGTCGTAGAACCACATATTATTTGACTGCAATCTCACGAATTTAGAATAGAAGTTCAAAATTATCGTTAGTTCTTCGTTGAATAATGGAATGGAATGTTTTTCCTTATTAAAAGCTGAATAATATAACAGCCTTTATATACTAATACAGATGTAGATATAACAGTACAGTAATATACACAATGGAAAATAAAACAAAATATACTCAAAATTGCTTAATAAACAGACTTCCGTTATGAAGGCTTATGTACACATTGTAACAATTATGCAACAATTAAAAGAAGCCATCAGATTTCGAACTCTGATCAAAACCTCAAAGAGGAAAGAACCCACTGGTCATAATTCTCTAAGCTATTGGATGCTTCCATGTAACGGCAATCTGCCTACGGAGAATTCTGGAGAATTTTATCTCTCAATTTGTCCCCACCACTTAAATGTCCTCAAAATATAAGTCATAGTATGGTAAATGTTTAACTTGTATGTTTTGTTTCTCTAGGCCGAGGACACAAGAAGAAAAAGAAGAAACACAAGAAGAAGATGAAGCCCATGGAACATATGCAATACACAGAACCGCACAAGAAAACTTTGCTGGTGATATTGGTGGTGAAAGCAGGCATGATGATGATGTCCATGATGATGGGAGCTGTGCTGTTTGCCAAGAAAGCGCTTCTTCTTTCAATGATGGCCTTTTTACTCAGCAGCATTTCTCTGAAAAAGGCTAAGAAAGGTGATGCTCATAGGAGATCCACAGAAATTGAATCAGAACACGTTTATTATGAGCCTTATGTATATTATAAAAATCCAGGACATGTTCAACAAATTTTACCTTCACCTCTCTATTCTGGGTTTCACCCCATGGTTACACAGAGACCAATAGGCTACAGGAAAGTAAACACGGGTGGCGAGCAAACTGACTGGAAACCTATAAATAATTCTTATGTACAAACTACAAGATAACTTTTAGGCTGTTAGATTAACAAAATATGATGTGTTCCATTCACATGACTTTCTCTACATCTCTGGAACATATTATTGCTAAAAAGCCTATGCTTCTATTTACTTCAAGCTAATCGAGAAAACATTAGCAGAAACAGTCTTATCAATTGCTTCCTTGTAAGTAGAAATGAAATAAGGGAGTTCCATAGGTTAAAGTCATAGTCAAAAGCTGGTTGCTATGTGGCTGAAGTTCCTTTATTTCTATGGAGAGGAGTTGACAAATTCCTATATGAGAGTAGCATAAGTTTTTCAAAGCTGAAACCAAAAACAAGGAATATCTCAAAAATGATCAACTTCACGAAAAAACGGTATATAACATAAATTGAGTGTTTTAACGTGCTCTAAATTTTTGTGTGGTAAGTATTTGTCCATCTCTTATGGTTTAGCAGCTATGCAAAATTCCGTAAATTTCATCCCGAATAAAGTAGTCTTCGGAGACTATTCCCAGAAAATTCAAGATATATATTTCATTTGTCATATTTCATTAAATATCTTTAATATTTTTAATCAAAGTCACTAGAGCCATTTTTGAGAAAGTCAAACATTACAAAAAAAGTTCCATGTAAAGGGTAGTTTGGGTTCGGGAGATTTTTCTCAAAATCTTCGTGTTGAATCCCTGGAAGATACTGGACTTAAATAGCAGGTTGGATATTTTACCGACTTTTCGTTTTTGTGTTATCGTGTTCTCAGACACAAGGACAGACCCACGAACCTTTTTCTGAAAATGCTTTTTTTCGATACAGGGAGCTCTAAAACATATATTTCTAGTGAAATCTCGGTAGCGAATTTTTGTGTGGAGTGCAATACCTTCTGTATACACTAAGTACATAGTACGTGTAGAGAAAGTAAAATTCTTTTGTGTATTGTTTACATAAATTTTATAGTTGTTTCATATATAAACTATCCTAACAAAACCATAGTCATTATTTAGATAAAATGCTAATCAATATACACATTAGCAGAATTGGTGTTATTACTTGCTTCCTTGCAAGTAGAAGGGAAATAAAAAAAGGTACGTTAGACTAACGTGATAGTCAAATCTTCTAAAAACTGGTCACAATTTGAAACAATTGGACTTAGGTTCGCTCTGAATGGTTCCGTTTTAGAAACGTAAGGTGGTTTAAAACTGAAACAATAGCAAGGAATATCTCGAAAACGGTCAAACATGCAATAAGAATGCATATAACATTTGTTGTATTAAGTTTTTGTCTATGTCTTACAGTTTAGTTGCAATGCAAAATTTTGCAAAACTCATCAAGAATATAGCTGTCTAAAGAGAACGTTTCCAGAACATTCATAATATAAATTTTATTTTTCATGTAAACATTTTTAATATACGCATTTAAAAAAATCGTTATAGCCATTTTTGAGAAAACCAAAAATTTCAACACTTTTTCCATCTAAAAGGCAATTGTGATGGGTCACTTGTCGCTTCCTTGGAAGATGCTTAACATAAATACCAAGTTTGATATTTATCGGTCTTTTCATCTTTGAGCTGCACACACACAGACAAACACACATACACACACATATGCGTAGGTAATTTTTCTATAAAAGTTTTTTTCGGGTTTAGGGGACCTCAAAGCACACATTTCCGGAAAATTCTCAACATCAAACTTTTGGCTGAAATACAGTACCTGCTTTAGCTACTGTGTACACATTGTATGTACATATGTATCAGAGAAAGTAAAATATGAAGTTCAAATACACTGTCGTTTCTTTACCTACTCTGTAAATGGCCGCGCCGTGGCCAAGTGGTTAGACAATTTGCCTCTCACCTAGATAGCAACTGGTTCTCCGCTTTCCCCCTCCATTGCATTTCACCGGTGCTCCATCTTCATGCCATGTATTACAAGTGTCATCGCCTGCGGTCCCACAAGCTGTAAAACAAACAAAACGCTCTGTAAAAACTATTTTTAAAACAGCTTATTCTTCTATCTACATCATTCTAATCAAAATAAACACTGACCAAAATGGTGCGATAACTTAGTTTCTTACAAGCAGAAGGGAATACACTAGCAAAGTAAAATGTTTTAAAAATTGGTAGCTATGTGATTGAAATTTGGTTCTTTTACATGACCAGGAGTAAAAAAAAAACAAGTTGCCATTTAGAAATTTTAAAATTGTAACCAATAAGAAGGAATATATCCGAAATGGTTAATTTCACTAGAAATATGTATGACAAATTGTGCGTTTTAACGAGAACTGCATATTTTCAGCAGTAAGCTTTTACTATCTCTTACAGTTTGTCGGTTTTGCAAAGCTCATCTTCAGTATCTATTCCCAGAAAATTCAAGTTACATATTTTATCTATCAGGTAAATATCTTTAATATTTAACAGCTTTAATCAAGATTGTTAAAGCCATTTTTTTTAAAAAAAATATCGAAAAAATGTATTGTAAAGTGTAATTTACGTGGGGATTTTCTTGAATAGCTTGGTGTCGCATCCTTGGAAGAAGCTGACCTTAACTACCATGTTTGGTATTTAACCGGTTTTTTTAGCTATGTTGTTCATAGTCACAAACGCTGGATATACATGAACATTTTTATAAAATTACTTTCTTATACAGGTGACCATAAAACTTGGAATTCGAGGGAAGATACGGTGTTAAATTTGTGGGAGGAATGCAATACCTTATCTACTTATGTACTATGTGCTAAGTAGAGAAATTAAAACGTACCTTCTCTGCATGCTCACTGCATATTGTGTTTATAGCATAAATGTTTCTTTCATGGCGCTAAACTTTTTTTTTATTTATTTATTTAGTTTTTTTTTTTTTTTTTTTTTTTTTTTTTTTTTTTTTTTTTAGTTTTTTATGCAATGTTTAACGCCCGCTTTTACTTCATATGGGACCGCAGGTGAGCATGGAATGAATATGGAGTACCGGTGGAATGCGATGTCAGGGGTTAGCGAAGAAACCTGAGAAAACTCACCATTACACAGCTTTCTGCATCACAAATCCTACATGTTGTCGGTTTGTATCGAACCCGGGCCGTTTAGGTGAGAGGCGAGTGGTCTAACCTTTCGGGCACGGTGTGACTTCGCTTAACTTTGCTGTGTAAAATAAAGCAATTGCTGCCATGCAACATTAAAGAAGCTGTGGAATTTCTAAGACACCTTCTACAGCCTATAGCATCAAATATATTAGGTAGTTAATTTGTGTATTCTCTCCTTTTTCGATTTTGTTCCCTAAATTGTAAACTTAGGATTTTTAATTTACAGTCTTCAATTCATATCCTAATGTTACCTATGATAAAACTAAAACTTATTATTTTCTGTTTTAAAAGTCTCATTTTAGTATATGTTTGCCAAATCCATGGCTCCGACTTGAGGAAGCCAAAATAATTGGGGGAACATAAGTCTCTAAAAATAAGTATGCAGCTACAGAGTTTAAATCGCTACCAAATGAGACCTGCAAATTCCAATAATTTTATTTACAATGATTGCTTATTAAGCCATAAATGTGAATGAATTCTCGTCCATACATGTTTTCAAAGAATATAAAATATATTTCATTTTAAATACAATACATTTTAGGGTTCAGAATTTTCACCTCCTAACACTAAAAATTGTTGCTTTCAGGGAGCGGTGGTGGTAGTGATCAACCAACGAATTTATACATTAACTGTGGAGGCAAAAGAGCCAAAATAAAGGACTGGCATCATAGACTGTATAATACATTGGAAAGAGAATAATAATTTCAAATCCTTGTTTCTTAAAGATAAGAGCAAGTAGGTAAGAGGTAAAATAGGGAAATCGGGAAATGGTATTGTTGCGAAAGACTTTCATCATGATTAGTAATTATTTTGCACTTTTTTTTTTTTATGATGCTTTACATCGTGTTATAAATTATTTCTGATCAAACTGCAATTGTATATGGATGAAGATAAAACAAAGTGTAATTTTAAAAATTGTACAAGAAATAATATCATCTTCACACATAATTGAAAATTGAACCAGAAACAAAATTAACAAATATGTAGTTTCAATGTAGACCTTTAAAGGAGGAAATAAAATACGTTTCTAAAATATTTATATATCTTATTTAGATATATTTAACCGTTTTAACAATTAAGCACCTGAATTAAATTAACAAATAATGGTATTCTACAAATAAACTGTTTCTTGCATAGTCTACAAAGAGAGGTGCATATGAGAAACACATTTATGATATAATAGGTTTAAAGTCGGAACAAGATATACCGGAAGGGAAAAAGTCATAAATGTTTGTTTGCACAACAGTATTTAACTGTACATGAAAGTACCATCTATAACTTATTTTTCGACATAGTTGCCACCATTGTGTACGCATTTGTAAAAGCGATGCATCAACTTTTGTATGCCCTCTTTGAAGAAAACTGCCACCAGGGAAGATAGCCTCTGCTAAAAACCTGTTTTTGTAAACAAATCACAAAAAAAATTTTCTGTGAATCGTCTGTTTTCACGAAATGCCTCATCCACTTCTTCCATCAAACCAGAAACAACAGAAGGCTACCCTCTCCGTTAGATCATCTATAATGAGATTGTCTAACTCAGTTTCTCACATTTCCATCTGCCATTTTATTTTCACCATAAATATCTACAAGTTGGCGATGAGTTTCAGTTCACTTAATATTTCTTGCGTCGTTCAAAAATAGTATTACGGGCTCACTTCACATCCGGGGGTACCAGAAATTGTCCTAAAATGTTGAACGATCACACACAACACAATCCGGTTGTAACTGGATCAGTAGACTGAGAATGGACAGACAGACTAGTGCGCAGGCTTGGAACTACGACACTAGTTCAAAATCTTCTCGGGCTTCTAGCCAGGTAAAAACTTGGCCAAGTTTTTACCTGGCTAGAAGCCCGAGAAGATTTTGAATTAACACGTCGCCAGGAAAGCTTCAGTTCTTATTTTACGACACTAGTGTTGCTCTCACAACAGAACGAAATGAAAATTACTTTCTGGACATGCCTTGTTCAAGTCAGCAATGACCAACAGCCGATTGTGGGAAATGATTTGCAACCTACGTAGCAGGAAGGAATAACAGTGCCCTGATTTTAAATGAAAATTCTTCGGGATATCTTAAAAATTGAAATTAGCCTACTTTGATAAATTAAAATTTGAAGCATGTAACGATTACCTATATGATAACTATTATTCCATCAGATAGTTATTCATACAGATTAGATATCTTAGACATTTTTCAAAAATATGTTGCTAATAAACATGTATTGAATTACATTGAATTGATGCAAAAACTGATGTTAAAAGTCGGAAAAAATTTGGCGCTCCACATAGTAATATTCCAAACCACACGATGCTATGGCGATGAACTCAGGTCGCAACGTGCCAAAATATAGGGAAAAACCGCCTTCTGGTCACTCTGTGGTAATGGTTCTTCAATTGATAGGGTGTTCTGGGAAGAGCAATTGCAGGGTTCTCATACGGTACTCCCAGGTTTTAAACCCCAGGCATTTGAAGCGCCTTCTGGAGACTTGCGCGGATATCACATTTTTCGAGCAAACCCGGCACCACTACCGTCGGTTGACTGCTGCTCCGCTAGCACCCAGAATTGAAGAAAAATATGCTCGGAGATGGAGTATTATTTGGCAGAATTTATTCTGTACTCATATATTAACTGATTGGCAGGAGATAGCTTATAAAGTATTAAACGAGACCATACCGATAGCAAAAAAACTCTGGCGACATGGGCGAGCACAATCTAACCTCTGCGCACTCTGCTCCACGGTTGATATTTTGAAGCATCGTCTTATATCTTGTGTGCAGATTGCTGGCATTTGATTGGTGCTTAGTGGTTATCTAACCAAATGGTGCCAGCCGGAGGCCCCGCCGTGCCTGGAGAAACTCTGGCGCCTGGAATTTCGTTTCCCGAATACCTCCCTACAACGCTGAGTGTTGAATATCGACATTGTGGCAAAGAGGGCTGACTGGCTCGGCTTCCTGAGACAAGAACGCTGCAAGTTGATCAAGTCCGGATTTATCAGCGATATGATACAACCATTTATCACACGGTTTGAGATTACCAACTAATAGTGTTGGTCCCTTTGTTGCCTATCACCTCAACACTAGGAAGCACTGATAATTAAGCTTCCCGCTGCTGTGAAACAACACCACCGACGAAAAGTACAAAATTCCCAAAGACGTAAAATGGTGCCGACCACAATAGCACAGTCAATACAATAAAATGACATGCAATAAACAAACAAAAATAATAATATTAACCATCCCTTAGTCCTGGCTTTTCTACTGTATCTTCCTCTCTCCTTTCACCTTTCCCACACAAACAAAGTAAATAAACAAATAAATAAGTTAAGCTAAGCTTCAAACAACAAAAAGAGAAAAAATAGCATATGAATAGCGTATATATATATTAAAAACATTAGTTTTATTTCAGGACTCTTTAAATTCTGGGACTTAATCAAAATGTAAAATATCATACATTCCCCTATTTTGCTAAAGTTGGTTTTTGAAAAAGTGAGCTATGTGTGCATTATCTTTGATTTCAATTCAATAATTGTAAATCATTTAGTTTTAGTAATTTAAAGTAATAGAGTTAAGCTCCTGATATGAATCGGAGAAATTAAAGATGCTATAGATAAGTGAAATTACCAACTACTTATAACATACATATATAACATATACAAACATATGCTAAAATTACTCCTATAATATACTTAACAGTCAATTGATTATGAAGTTGAAGAAAAATGTGGTTGTAATATTAATTCTATGTGTAAAGACTATAGAGAAACATTTTATATTGAATAAACGCTGAGTTTCCGAAGTCAGTGCGAATATATTGGACCGTTACGTAATTAGCTTTTTCTATTGAACAAAACGATATTAACTTAATCTTATAGTAATAGTAACTTAAACAATGGAACAGGATATAATGTTTGCAACTCTTAGAAATTATAATAATAATGATGATAATAATAATAACAATTACAATAATAAGTAGTAACAGTTCACTTGCTTACCCAACTAAAGAATAAGACAAATATATATCACATTTAAGAATAATGACTTTGCAATTCATTTTTAAAAAAGGAAAAAAAAGAAATGAAGTAAGATCTTCATAACCTTGAGCAGATGAGAAGATAACGTGAGTATTTTTTCAAAACTTTGCTTCTAGGTCTAAACTTCGGCCTAAATCTAGATTTAAATCGAATCAAACAATAAATAAATAATAACTAATATCAACAATATAAGGCCGGGGGAGAGGAAATTGAAAAAGATACATAATGCATAGTTAAGCTCATGTTGTATCATAAATGTCAACTAATTTTAATTTTTTTATTCTGAATTTAAATTAAAAAACAAACAAAAATCTCTCTTTATTGAAATAAGTCTTAAAAGAGTATATAAAGAGAAAGCTCTTACAGTTTTTAAAGAGTTTTCTCTAAAACTTCTGCAAAAATACCTCTTCAACCCTGCCAAATGAGTTTTTGATGACATAGCATACAGTAAAGGAGTATTGAAAGAAACAGACTATAAGCATTCAGGCTATAACAGGTTGTGTGCAAAAGGCGCGCATATGAAATGCGTGTGCCAGTACCGGAAGAGACATGCTGTTACGGAAAGCAATCGTTTATTCACAGAGTTGTAAAATGCATTGAGGTTGAAGAGCATCATTTTAAACATTTGCCACACTAAGGTACGATGCTTATAAAATAATACTATACAATATTCGTGCAGTGGTGATACTCTGTGCTTCTAGCTTTCTTCAATGTTTAATTGGCGTCACCTGAGCAAGAAAATGTTTAAAAAAAAAAAAGTTAGTTATTTTTTGATGAGGAATAAGAAAACTGAACAAAAATTTGGGTTCCCACTTTAAAAAAAGTACTCAATTACCATGCAAATCTTCTCCAATCAAAACACAACAAATGACATTTACCTTCCCTCGTTATATTCAGCAACTTCTATTCAGAGTGTCTCTTTCTACAACACTTAGTTTTGGAGATATTCTACAGTCTCGAGTTAAATGCTCCACCATGTGTATACGTAGAGAAAAACAATCAATTTAAAATTTATCACCGCCTCCTTCCTTTCACCCTAGAAAGCCGAACAGAAAATATGTTCCTTAGATGTTTAGAATTCAGTTCATTACACAAACTAAGTTGGATAGGAAATACAACGTATGCCATGTATTTTAAGGGATTCGTCGCCCTCCATGGTGTAGTGGTTATCATGCTAGCCTCTAAAATCCAAAATTATAGGTTCAAACCTGGTGGAGGGTGATGAATTTTTTCGGACGTTAAACTCCTTAGCAAGGCTTTCTCGAAAGGGAAGTAAAACCGATGGTCTCCTGTAATATTTATTTGCAAGTATAAGTACCCGATACATTGAAAGAGGAAGTTCCTGGGTTAAATTCCCCATTGTGCGTATTCACATTCAATCAAGGAAACACCGTAACGATGCCATATGCACCACTTACGAACTACTACTACTACACGTAGGATTTCTTTGAAAGATGTCTGCATATGAAAGGTTAGTCAGAATTTTTTATAAATTTTATTGTGTTTTTCAGTGTATTTCGTTAAACACTCGCTTATTTTACTGCTTAACATAAAAAAGTTTTAAATATAACACTTGAACAAAGACACATAAATAAAAGGGTTGAATTCTAAACGCAAAAGTGTACGTTATATTTAATCCTTCACTAGTTTATGTGTTTCATACCCTTTAAAGTTAATTTTGCATACTGTTATGGGTATAAATAATGATATTTTTATTGACAATTCACAAAAGTGTAATGAACAACATTACATAAATATTAGTTTCATTTCTGGACTTATAATTTTACTTATTAAAAGTGGTATGTGATCAGTTTGGTTAGTTCTTTGAAGTGAATGTGGCGTACACGAGGCAGCATTTATATTTTTCCTAAGACCGCGGGTCAGAAGGGGTAACCTTGATTGGGTGAACCTCTCGATAATGGATGTTGTATTGTAATTGAGTTTGAATGTTATCTTTAAGATCAATTACCCCACACTACTAGAAAGCAAGTCACGTATTGAGATCCGAAAAATTGGAGAAAAATGGATCGTTCATACTGACAGTTGTTAATTTTGCGACGCAATTAAGACCATGCAAAACAAACCAGATAAGTAGATAATTATGTAATTTATTTGTGGAAACACTGTTAGACAAAAAGGAAGGATAACTAAAATACTTAAATGGTACCTACCATATTAAGATACCATTTATTGGAATATTTGCATCAATATCCTAAAAACCTTTATACTTGGAAAATGTAAGTTGCTTTACGTTTTATGACTCCTCTCCTCATTTCCTTTATATGATTACTTCAACATTTCGTAGTCAGCTTCTTCATTTCTCTATGTAAATATAAATCCATAAACATGAGCACTGTTACTTGGAATTCTCTTTGGAAGCAGTGAGCTCATATTCTATCGAAAATCGATAGTTCTATCCAGACGTAGCAGCCTTTAATTAATGTCAAATTCATTTACCTGAAACTCAAAGGCCTGGAAAATATTTAATATATTTCAATATGCTCTAGAAACATGAAGCTATAGTTATTATTGTAAAATATTTGCTTTTTATGTATGTGTCAAAAGCTATTCATAATGATATTCCTTGCACATCCCGCAATTTGATCAAATCTTTTAAAAATTAAACCTAGTTTTGAAATCTTAAAACATAAAATTACTCCTTCTCAAACTGACCTCCTTCTAATCGATGCCATATTCTTTGAAAATCTAATTGCAAGTTTACTTGCATAGAACATACTGTAGAACTAACATTGATTATATCAATTTTATTAACCTTCTAGGTAAAAGTGCAGATTTAAAATGCATGATAGCATATGAACTTAAAAAAAGAAAAGAAAAGGATATCACAGCAGTTTTATGTGTTATTAAAGCTGCAGCAAAAAACGATTGTAAAAATATATCCATTTGAAATTACGCCAAGACCTTTAACACAAGACAGGCCTGAACTATCTAACCATTATTAGTAGCCCTTTTTTGGCAAACAATTTTAGTATCAACTTTAGCTAACACAAACATATTCTGTGCGTCACCGTAAAATAATCGGAGATTTAAAGCACGGCATTAAAACATGAAATATTCAATAGCATGAGGACATGGAAAATTGTGTCCTATTATTTTTATTTTCATCATATACATAGTAAATATTGAGGTTAAATTCTCCTAGTTCCATATTACAAAACAACTTTATATCAAATTACGGGACTCACATCTGAAAAAGGCGAAAGTGCATTCGTGTTTACAATAGCGACTGTCAAATTTCTTGACTTAACATTTCTGCTCTCTATATTATCAGGTGGCCCAACTGCCCTGTATTTGACGAGTACAGATAGCTCATCGTGCGTTAAAAATGTGGCACAACTCAACGGGTTATCTCAAGTTAAAACCCGGATAATTAATGTAAATAAATCTGGAAATAACTTAATGCATGTCTAACAATATACATTTTCAAACTAACAAAGCAATATAATCAAAACTACTACAATAACTGCTACTGATACTACTACAACGACCACTACTACTTCTACTACAAGTACTGCTGCTGCTACTACTACTACTTCTACTACTATTACTACTGCTTATGCTACTATAACTACCACTGCCACTGCTACTGCTATTACTACTACTACTCCTACTGCTACTATTACTACTACTGCTACTCCTACTACTAATACTACTCCTATTACTATTACTACCACTTATGCTACTATAAGTACCACTGCCACTGCCACTGCTATTACTACTACTACTGCTACTATTACTACTACTGCTACTCCTACTACTAATACTACTACTACTACAACTGCTACTATTACTACTACTGCTACTGCTACTACTACTTCTGCTACAGCTACTACTACTACTACTACTACTACTACTGCTATTACTAATACTACTACCACTACCACTACTACTAATTATACTACTACTACTACTACTACTACTAATACTACTACTATTGCTACTACTACTAATAATACTATTACTACTAATACTAATACTATTTCTACTAATTCTAATACTACTACCAAAACTACTACTACTACTAATACTACTATTAATACTTCCACTAATACTGCTATTAATATTACTAGTAATACTACTACTAATATTACTAACAATATTACTACTATTACAACTATTACTAATACTACTTCTATTACTACCACTAATACTACTACTACTAATATTAACAATACTACTACTACTACTACTACTACTACTACTACTACTACTACTACTACTACTACTCTAGTGTTACTACTACTATTTATTACTACTATTAATAATACTGCTACTTACTACTACTGCTACTACTAACACTAATACTACTACTACTACTGCAGCTTATATGTGTAACAACAATTGCTACTGCTACTACTACTCCTATTACTACTACTAGTGCTAGTATTACTATTACCGCCACTGCTACTACTACTACTCCTACTGACACTATTACTACTACTGCCACTGCTAGTACTACTGCTACTGCTACTACTACTACTCCTAGTGCTACTATTACTACTACTGCTACTATTACTGCTACTGCTGCTACTACCAATACTACTATTACTGCTACTACTACTGCTACTACTATTATTACTAATACTAATACTACTATTACTACTAATACTACTATTAATAATACTACTAATACTTCCACTACCTCTACTATTACTACTACTACTAATATTACTATTACTACTAATATTACTACTACTAATACTACTATTACTACTACCACTAATACTACTATTAATACTACTACTAATACTATATTAATACTACTACTAGTAATGCTATTACTACTACTAATGTTATTACTACTACTAATACTATTACTACTAATATTACCACTACTAATACTACTACTAATATTACTACTAATATTACTACTACTATTACTAATACTACTACTAATAATACTACTACTACTCTACTACCACTACTATTACTACTAATATTATTATTACTACTACTACCACTACTACTACTAATATTACTACTACTACTAATACTACTACTGCTGCTGCTGCTGCTTATATTACTACTACTGAATCTGCTACTACTATTACTACTTCTGCTACTACTACTACTGCTGCTGCTGCTGCTTATATTACTACCACTGAATCTGCTACTACTATTACTACTTCTCCCTACTACTACTACTGCTACTACTATTACTACTACCAGTGCTACTATTACTACTACTTCTACTGCTACTACTACTAGTACTAATACTACTACTTGTACTTCTGCTACTGATCCTACTACTACTATTACTACTACTATTACTATTACTAATACTACTACTAATACTACTAATACTACTACTATTATTTCTACTGCTGCTAATACTACTAATATTATTACTACTCCTACTACTCTTACTACTAGTACTAATACTGCTACTAGTATTATTACTGCTACTACTACTGTTACTACTACTAATACTTCTATTATTACTACTATTACTAATACTACTACTAGTGTTACTACTACATCTAGTACTAATACTACTACTACAGCTACTACTGCTACTACTATTACTAATACTAATACTACTACTATTACTACTACTACTACTACTATTTCTACTGCTATTACTGCTACTACTACTACTACTACTACTACTACTACTACTACTACTACTAATACTAATACTAATACTATTACCTCTGCTGGTAATATTACTTCTGCTGATAATAGTAATTGAAGTAGTAGTAATAATAATAATAATAATAATAAAATAATAATAGTAATAATAATAATAATAATTATAATAAGATGATTGACACTCTCTCTCTCTCTCTCTCTCTCTTCTGTAGTGAAATGACTAACAATCATATGAGAGTGATGTTACTTACTAGTCAAAAAGTGGGGCGAGAGTTTTCGTCTGATATTTTATTCAGAATCCAGGTTCGATCCCTGTGCAGTCTTTCTCTGGTTTCTCCGGGGTTTTCCCGAGCTACCAAGGCGAATGTTGGAGTGTTTTTCAGCTACTGCAGGTTCTGTCCCCTTCTTCTATTCATATTTCAGGTCTATGTTATGACGTTTCAGTGACCTACGGGAAAATTGTGTGTGTATATATATATATATATATATATATATATATATATATATATATCTGCTCTCTAAAGGATTATTCACAGGTCGCTCATGGATCTTCAGGATGGCATCGTAAGGGTCGCTTCATTTTCTTCTCTCGCTGCTGTGATTCCTTGCCTCATACTGGAATTGTTAGGGACTTCCACGCATCTCTGTCATCGGTCCCTTCGATTTCTAGGTGCCAGTTTATCATTGGTCTATTGAAATCCTTAGTGCCTGCCTGTGTAGTTCCCTTTACCTTATCCCTTCCGCCCAGGGCTGTTAGCCACAATAGGTGATTCCGTGCCGCAGTGAATGAAGTGTGCCTCTCAGTTCCTTGTCTGCATCCTGATTTTACCATCAAAAGCTATGTGTTGCTTGGTTGAAGTGCTGGTGATAGATATTTCCGAAAATCATCCACAGTGTTTCTACTCCTGTCTCCTGAAGTACATATTATTTTTAATTACTTGATTCAGTTATCTGCTATGGAATTATCCTCTATTGTAGAATTTTACTTCAGAATTTAAATAAATGATCCAGATGTTTAGAATAGAATGCATATACAACTGTTAGGCATGTTATCACCTTGACGAAGAAGCAGTGAAGAGGGGTTTCGAATACTTCAAACATTCATTTTCCGGAACAGGGTTTGCTAATCTATGGCCCGGGTGAACCCGGCCAAAATTTCTTTTGTTTGGGCCGCTTACAAACTTTAAAATATATGAATAAAAAGAGATGATGTGCTTGAATGAGATTAATTTAATTAAGAATTACGAAACGGATTTTCAATTGATATACGGTATAAATAACCCACTGAAGGACAAGCGAAAGAAAGCTAATTTAGTTGACTTTCATAACCGTCTGTCGAGTGATACATTTCTTCATTTGAAAGATTTGCACGAGATTCGTAAAATCAATTGTTGCGTATATGTGAAGAAGTTTTCAAAAGTGAAATTTATAAAACTAAAATATCACTGGTATATAACTGATAGACAGTTTTAATAGACAGCACAAGATGTCAATCAATGCAATTCTACAAAAATATGTTTTGTTCTTCGCTCTGTATAAGAACTATATTTATCGCAAACAAAATTATTGTTTAGCAAGTGTTAAAATATTTTAACACGAATTTCATTATTGTAAGATTATGAATAAAAGTCTAAGTGTTTGTTAAATATTTAATTACACAATTATTAATATAAGTATATAATTTAGTTACATAAAGCGCGTGTTTGAAAACTAATCTGACGTATCTGAGCCTCGTACTGCGAATTTATTTTTCCTATGTTATAATTATATTGTATGACTTCAGCCACAATACACTCTGTAACGGATAATGTGAACACTTACGAAAAGTTAGGGAACCTCTGTTCTAGGGTATCAAAATCAAGTAGAGATTAAGGACTTAAAAGAATTGAAAGTATTGAACAGTTAATATCAGATTTTTGGTAATAGCTTATGCCACAAAGGATTCAATTGTTTAATTAAAGAGATCTAAATTTTTTTAATGACTTTTCACTTAACGTTTATGAGACTTAGAGGACTTAACGGTCTATTCCAAGTTAAATGAGAATGTCACGTAAATATCTTTTGTATATTTTGAATTAAAATCGTTGAGATATTTTTGAGAAAATAAATAATTTCCAAAATATTTTCTTGTAACGTGTGGTTAGGTGTGGGGTATTTTCTTCTTTGACATTTATCCATCTTTTCATTTTTAAGTTATGGTGTTTAGACACAGGCGCACAAACACACACACACATACACACACAAAACACACACACAGACCGACACATGGCATTTTTACAAGTGACTTCTTTGCATTCAGGGTGCCTCAAAGCATGTATTTTCGGTGCAATTCTGATATAAAATATTTGGGTGGATTGCAATATCTTATCTATTTACAATGTATAGTCGAAAGTAAAAACATGTGCTTTTGATTTCCCATATTGGTTTTCTTTATTTAATGTCGGTACAATTACCGTATTAGTTTATCCACATCTACCCATTTGTGCAATATCTGGTTGGTTTGAACAGAGTTAGAGGAGAAAACGGTGAGAATCGAAGTGGCTGGAAGACACTTCAGGCGTGTCTATCTACTGTTAGTTTCATGTCAAATGACTGGATGAAATTGCTATATACACACTGTCGTCCTTACTATACAGGGTTACTACAAAAGAAATAGACAACTTCA
This sequence comes from Hymenopus coronatus, assembly GCA_030762935.1. Taxonomy (NCBI): domain Eukaryota; kingdom Metazoa; phylum Arthropoda; class Insecta; order Mantodea; family Hymenopodidae; genus Hymenopus; species Hymenopus coronatus. The sequence goes on from CM060890.1 coordinate 19,217,655, forward strand.
ACTGCCTGTAAAACAAAAATTATTAGAGATAGCAACCTAATTATTTTGGAGGTATATTGAGAAACTCTCAAAGTTTCGTTTGTTACTATTGGTAACGCTGTAGTGCTTTGTTTGTTGTTGCAGAAGCTGAAATGGCGGAAAATCCTGTGGAAAAGGCATATTGCGTGTTGGAATTGCTAGAACGCAATCAGCAAATGTTGTCCAACGACATTTTAGTACACGTTACCACAAAAACGAAATGATGCGCTCACAAAAACTAGCATCGTCTTCATCATATCGCAACATGTCGATGCAAAAGTCACGCCGTATGACCTTATCTTCTTCACTCAGAAACTGCAACATCTGTAGTCTGTAAGGCATCATGTGCAGTCGTTTCCGCAAGATTTTCCATACAGTTTGCTGTGGAATTTGTAATTGCATGCTTGCCCTAGATGTCGATTTCTGTGGGCTTCTTATGTAGGCAGAACGAACACGTTCAACGTTTTCTTCCGAAACTCTTGGTCTTCCGGAGCTCTTCCCTTTGCACAAACATCCCGTTGTCTCGAATTTTCTATACCAGTCGTAGATTGACTGTCTAGTCGGTGGCGTTTTGTGGTAACGTGTTCTAAAATGTCGTTGGACAACAGTTGCTGATTGCGTTCTAGCAAATTCCAACACGCAATATGCCGTTTCCACAGGATTTTCCGCCATTTCAGCTTCTGCAACAACAAACAAAACACTACAGCGTTACCAATAGTAACAAACGAAACTTTGAGAGATTCTCAACATACCTCCAAAATAATTAGGTTGCGTTGAAGTTGTCTATTTCTTCTGTAGTAACCCTGTATATGTACGAATATGAAAGGAACAAAACACATGGACAGTGCACTGAATATTTTCTACTTATTGAGCTAGATTATGCTTGAAAGGGCTGAAGAACATTGGAGTATCTCCAAGAACACCGTCGAACTGGGAAGAAATAACACGAATGGTATTCCTTGTATTACAAATAAAATGAATAAATATAGAGAAAATATTTACTTGAAAAAAGTTGAAAAAATCTCCATATTCAGTTTCTAGCAAAACTCTTACTCATTAGAATTTATAAGCCGCACACTTAAATAAAGAGATATTACATAGAAAAAGAAGAGAACTCAGCCCTCTGTAATTGCTATTATAAAGCCCACAAAATGAATTTTCTACTCTCTCTTTTGTACCTGAGGAAACGATCTTCCAGTTTTAGATACTCGGGAAAGTAAGCCCAAAGGATGCGTATTTCTGAGAGCACTTAAAACCGCCTGCATTCCTAAATTTCTCTTTATACCTACGCACCATCATTACAGCCAAAAATGACATCGCCGAGGATGGACCCTGAGAAAATATCTCCACGTATAGAACAACGAGAGGTCAAAAGGTCGCCTCCGGAGTCACACACAACTACCCACACTATCAACGAGAGACGGGCGGAAACGGTGCATATTATAGCAGCAGATATTGGTTTCCCTGAGATGATTCTTTTACACATATGTGGAAAAAAACCATCACTTTTGCACTCGCGGTAATTCGGTTTTATCTTCTTAGCTTTGTATATCACATTAGCTTTAGATATTCAGGTTTGTCAACAGAAGCAATGACACGTTGGGGTGGGTGTCGATCGATAAACTGATTACTCACAGAAAGGTCAAAAGTAAGCGTGACGGTTGATTACAGTGACGAAGAAGCTTCTCAAAAGTATATCTCTATACATTTAATATATCCATTATGAATTCCTGATCTTTCTTTGGGCGGTGCCGAGCAAAGTGGTTAGACTGCCTATTTCCCACCCAGGTGGTTCAGTTTAATCCCAGGGGAGCACTTGTGGGATTTGTGGTGGATGAAACGGTGTTTGGGTAGATTTTCTTCGGGGCCTCTGGTTTCTCCCGCCATTCATTCCACCAATTGTTCTATCATTACTTTTCCTATCATCCACTTCTACATGTTCATATCATCTACTTCCCCACGATCATTCAATCCAACCATACACGTTTGGGCTGATCCCCCATCTCTGGGCTCTCTACCTAATTCATAGTCCATCTGCTCCTCAACCCACGTCTGACTCCAGGGTTCAGTTGTAAACCCGGGGGTCAAAATGCTTCATTCTCGAGGGAGGTTCCACACTGCAGCCGCCATAGACTTATCTGCATCTGACGCCAGGAGGATAGGATCATATTATCGACGGGCAGCCGAAATCGGATTGAGTGCAAGGAGTCACCGGGTGAGCCCCTAACATAGCCCAAGAAGTTATTCATTTCTACGCGGGGAGTACTAGAACCGAACACCTAGATCCCGTAAACGACTCTTACGCCAACCTTCGCCGAGAGCTGTATTTTGAAACCGCTTTTATCATCACGGAAAAGCCCCGCCAGCGCAGATTTCGCCGACCTTGACAGCTCTAAAAGAGACCGGCCATAATGAAACGGAGATGAAATGAAGGGAAAGTAAGTTGGTGGAATTAAGAGACCTACCTGCATTCACCTGGTGATCCAGGAAAACTCCTAAAAAAACTCACGAGTCAGCGAGGTCGCCCGCGGAAATCGTATCAACAATCTCGTGAATGCCATTCCCAGACGAAACGCCTGAGCCACCTGGTGATGGTAGTCTAGCTAGAGATGGTATTGAAATAAATAATGTAAATTTAATTATTTTTTTGTCGTTTAGTGAATTAAATCTTTGTGAGATGTAAGATAAATTGATTATGCTTGTTAAGCAAATAATAAAGATGGTATTAATTGTATAAATGAAGAAGTATATTAATTTAAGAGGTTTGGTTCTGGCTTGGTAAATAGGAGGGAAACCAAGTGAAAAAGAAGAAGAAAAACTTATTTCTTCAACACTAATGTAGAGTTAGAGAAATATCAATGCTTAGATGAGCCAATCGACGTCCTATTTGGTGGCGATATATTAACAGACTTACCGCACTCTTAAAATACAAAAGTAAAATTTTTGTTTACTACGTCATTTGCCACGATGAAGACGTAAGAAAATGTCCAATGTGCTGAGAAGTTGATACAGATATCAATTGTGTATTATATTGTAATCAAACACAGATATGGCAATGAAAATGTGAAAATTGCCTGGAGAAATAGTAACCTGGAGGATTTTGTCCGCAAAAGGTAGAAAAATATGGAATGTATACTTGGCTAAGGTCTGAAAAAAATGGATAAGAATGATGAATAAGAAGATGGAAGAGGAAAGAGGTTAGTAAATAAGAAAAACGGGGAAAATACAGCATCATGCTAGGAAAGGTCCACTGTACATTATATACAAATAAAAATAGCAACTCTAAGTAAGGCATGAGAAAATTGTTAATATATATAGTATTATGATGAATAAAGATCTACCATGTCATATAATAAAATATGATTATGTCTACATAATCCTTCGTGCAGTACATCTAAGCATAACCAAATTAAAAGCCAATGACGACCTACCATTCCCCAGTAGGGTATAGTTCAGAGTTTAGTTTATTTCGATTTTATTCAATCATTTAATAACGTTTTACATTGAGATAAACGATTTAATTAATTAATTTCAAGCCACAGATGACCTGATATGATCTCCCTTATATACGTGAGCAATTTTGAAGGAAGAAGCTGAAATTTATCATTGTCATGGTTTTCGAAGAATATCATTATCCAGAAGGCATATTCTTACTGTGAATTCAGTGCCTCATTATCTCATTTTGGAATAAAACCCTAGTTGTGGAATTCCTTTTAACATTTTATTCTCTTCTTGTCTCCTAGCTTAAGTATAGATGGAAAAATTTAAAAGTTTAGTCTCTACTTTTTCATAATTTATCCTCCACAGTATATGTATATTGTGCTGTCATTATGCAGGAAGATAATTAATTTACAATACCCCGAGGAAATCGTTAATAAACACACATTTCCTTTAAGGCCTAGGGAGAAAGTTCCCAGAAAACAGTGTCAGAGTTTAACAATTTGTTAATCTCAGATTCTTTAACAAGCATTAAAGCTACATTTGATTTTACTGTTAATGCATTTTGCTTAGAATAATTTTACATTCGCCACATTTGTAAATTGCAGTTCTAGCTTACAGGCCTTTGAATACAATTTGAAATATAAATCTTGTGATGAAAGAAACGCTGATTGACTCGAATAGCAAAGTGGATTTTCACAATATAATTTAGACTCACCGAACATATTTAACCTCCAAATTTTACCCTAGCTGAAAGGGAACCCACTTTTACCTATCCTTGGCGGCTATGCTGGGAACTTCGCTGTTCTCTTAAAGACGATCGGTCCTCCGGTGAATTTCCAGCTAGATTGAATGCCTCTCTATTCCTCGAAGGACCACCAAAGAGTGGAAGAAGGGTGATTATAACATTTCCCAGCAGATCGCAGCTGAATCTCATATAAGTAATTCAGAAGATGGAAGCTCTTATTTATCATATAAATGAGTGACTTCAGTGCATATAACCACATCTGGCTCCAAACTTGTGGAAGGTGTAAAGAAACGGTCACTCTAAGGTTTAAGTTTGAAAGTTCGAGCCGATGCTCATACACTGAACTACCACTTGAGATCCAGTTCAGTCTTTAAACCATTCCATTGGACTCAGGGATACAGCTAAAACTTCAATGCCATTTCAAATTCTTGCAGTCCACCTCGAGCTTTAAGCCTCCAAAACGATAGCAAAACAGCACATACAAATTGTACATAAGAACAAACCATACCAGAGAAGGCTTATTACTTTCTCTAGCACGGATGTGCAGTGCACATAGTGGACAAGATATTGTATTCACTCAAAGATTCGATACCGAGATTTCACCGGAAATTTATGTTTTGGGGCCTCCTGACTAAAAATAGATTTTTAGAATAAGTTATGTGTGTCTATCTGGGCGGCGTAGCTAAAAATGAACATTCCGTTAAATGCCAAACTTGGTATTTGAGTTATATCTTCGAAAAATGCAACGCGAAGATTTCCAAGAAAATTCCTACATTCCAACCACCCTTTACATGGATTATTTTTCGAAAACTTTGATTTTTTCAAATATGATTGTAACAATTTTGATTAAATTATTAGAGATATTTTCATGATATATGTATATCTCGAGTTTTCTGGGAATAGACTCTGAATACCGATTCATTAAGGATAACTTGCGTGTAACTAGTGAACTGTAAGAGATAGACAAAAACTTAATACAGAGAAATATAGACCTCGTTAAACCACAATTTATGCCACATACATTTTTTATAGATTATCCGTTTCCAAGATAATCCTCGTTGTTACTTTCAATTTTAAACTACGTTTCTCAAAGATGATTTCACTTTTTATGCCCCTTTTGTTTCACTCAAGCCTTGGAAAGATAATCAAATTACAATTGTTTTTCCCACAGATAGCTTTTAAAACATTTGACTACTACCTAGTGTATTCCCTTATTTGCCTTCTGTTAACAAGAAAGGGAGTATAACACAATATCTATCCTTGTTTAACTCGATTAACATGATGCAGATAAATTAGCAATCTTTTATAAGAATTATTATACTTGCAGAACGAGTAGAGAAGGTCATGTGAATGGAGCATATCAGATTTGTTTCACGCCACACTATCAGCTGTTAAATATCCAATGTTATGAAAGAAGGCGGTTTCATCCACGAGCGGTTCTTTGGCAGGATTATCATTTTAGATCGCCACGATTTTACATGTGATGTGTTCCATTCACATGACTTTCTCTACATCACTGCAACAAATTATTGTTAGAAAGCTTATGTTTCTATTTACTTCATGCTAATCAATAAAAAATTCGCAGAAATAGTCGTATTACTTGTTTCCTTGTAAGTAGAAGCGAAATAAGGGAGGACCATAGGTTAAAGTGATAGTCAAAAGCTGGTTGCTATCACTGAAGTTCCTTTGATGTATGGACAGGAGTTGACAAATTTCTATATGAGAAAATTATGTTTTTAAAGCTGAAACCAATAACAAAGATTATCTCTAAAACGATCAACTTCACGAAAAAATGTGTATTACATAAATTGTGTGTTTTAACGTGCTCTACGTTTTTGTACGGCAAATTTGTGTTCATCTCTTACGGTTAAGCAGTTATGCAAAATTCCGTAAAATGTATCTAGAATAAAGTAGTTTTCTGAGGTTATTCCCAGAAAACTCAAGATATATATACGATATTTTAATCCAAAACTCTAGAGCCATTTTTGAGAAATTCAAAATTTTCGAAAAAATGTTCCATGTAAAGGATAGTTGGAGATGTAGGATTTTCTTGAAAATCTTTGTGTCGCATCTCTGAAAGATACCAACGTCTTTTGTTTTTGAGCTATGCTGTCCACAGACACCCAGAAACACACACACGCACACACTAAAAATGTGTTGTTTTTTTTTTTTTTGGATTCAGGGGGACCCAAAACATATATTTCCGATGAAATCTCGCTATCGAATTCTTCGGTGAATTACAATACTTTCTCTTTTCACATTGTACATAGTACTTGTACAGAAAATAAAAATAAGTGTGTTTAATGGCCACATAATATCTGTGTGTTATATAACCGTGAATGATTAAGAAGTATTTTACAGCTATAAATATATACTTTCATTTCATATATTTATATGTATTTATTGCTTTATAAGGTATTTATTTCTTAATTAATAGTATTACTTTTTCTAGCGCGTGTGTACAGTGTGAATAAGGGATAGAAAAGGTATTATATTCTACCAGAGATTTCAGTGGAAATGCATGTTTTCAAAACCCTGTATCCAGAAAAAAACGTATAAAATATGTGTGCCTGTGGGCAGCATAGCTCAAAAGTTAGATAAATACAAACATGCGAGAAAAATATTTTAAGAAAAATCCCTCATCCCCAACTAGCCTCTACATGGAACATTTTTGAAAATGTTAATTCTTAAAAATTGATCTAACGATATTAATTAAAATACCATATGTTTAATATATTTCTATTACAAACGATACTTAAATCTTGAATTTTCAGGAAATATCCTCTGAAAACCTCTTAATTATGAATTACTTTTGTGTAGCTGGTAAGCCGTAAGAGATAGAGAAATACACAAAAATGTATATCTTGTTAAAACACACAATTTATGTCATATACATGGTTTGTAGAGTTAACCGTTTCCGACATATTCCGTGTTATCAATTTTAGGGTTAAGAAGTTCAACTTTTCTCAAACGGGAAATCTTCTTTCATTTCGTCTCTTCTTTCTTTACTCCTAGCAAACAAAGGGAGCCAAATTTCAATTGTTTCACATAGCGAAAGCTTTTAAACGATTTGATTATCACTCTAGACTAGTTCATTCCCGTATTTCCTTTCAACTTACAAAGAAATAAATAATAAGACGAATTCCTCGCGTATTAAGATATTTAATAAAATTAAAGAATGAAACCAACCTGGCTTACGCCATTTTAAATTAATTTTTATCTCGATTAGCATAATGTAGATAAAGAATATTTTTTGTAAGAATAGTTTGTTGGTGGAACAGCTAGAGAAAGTCATGTGAATGGAACACATATTTTTTTTTTATCTCTAGCGAGACATAGCTTTAATCGGCTATCAAATACATTTTTGAAATTATTCTGTTTTAATGTGCTCTTGATACAAATGGAGAAAGGTTAGCAGTATTAAACTGAAAAGGAAGAATTGTCCTTCCCACAGTACGTTTCCGGTTATTTGGCGGTAAATCACTGTGGTCTGGCACATGGTTCTTTTTCTGCGACACCTTGTGTCCAGACAGTTGATTTATCCGTTCGTGCCCACCCAGTGGGATTCAGATATGCCTGTTATTGTCAATCTGTCTCTCGAGAGAGAAAGGAAGAATAAACAAAGTACGCAATGGGGTTTTGTCGGACGCTTTGTGTTTACCCGCTATGTTAGGATATTCATGAGATGACGGTGTAATTGGGTAGGTATCGGAATTAACATCCGGGCTTTATTCTATACACGTTCAAGCACAGTCCCGCTACGATTGTGTTTGCATTATGTCTTGGTTTTAAATTGACATTTGTGCTCTTTTGTGTTTCTTTATCCAGCAGCAGATTTTTAATACATCTGTACTCTTTTAACCATATTCTTAAGCATACTGATACTCCTTAAGGATATAAAATATGCATGGTGACTGTTATTTTGTTACAAAAAATGTACTACGGCACACATATATATCTGTCTACACATACATAGGTGACGAATTGTTATATATTATTCAGGTTGTACTGTCGTTATCCTAGGCAAATATTTAAGGTACTAAAACTCAGAGTGTATCGTAGAAAACAAATAAATAAATAAATAAAGAAAAAGTTTCCTTAAGTTTCGCAATTTATTAACTTAAGATATTTTAGCAATCAGCCATTAAAAGTATAACTGATTTTGCTTAGAATAAGTTTTATATTTGTTACATTTCTAAGTTACAGATCTTGAATATACAATTTTAAACTAAATTTTGCGATCAATACCATTTGATTATCTCGATAGCAAAGTGCGTTTTTCAAAATAGTAGGAACTTAGACCTATCCAAACCATATTCAACCCCACAATTTTGCCCAAGCTGAAAGAAAGTCCACAACCGTTCGCTATGCTCTTAAGGGCGATATGCCTCTCTGCAAACTTTCAGCTAGACTGAAGAACTATCTATCACGGTGGTCCGCCGAAGAGCGGAAGGAATGAGAGATTCGAACATTTCCAGCAGGTAGCAGCTAAATCTCTTCACATACCTCACTATGAAGATGTTTGGGAGGTTTCAATTATACTGTAAATGACGTCAGTAGAGATAATTATATCTGGCATACTACTTGTGGAAGAGTGCAAACAAATAGTTCAACGTCAGAGTAATAAAGTTGTATTTTATTAAAATATTTGAAACAATTAAATTTACTAGCAGGTAATCGAATGCAGGACTACAAAAGCAACCAGGAAACTCCAGAGCAACTAGGCGTTACGTAATAATAGAGAAAAGATACTAATATAGAAATAAGTGGCACGCGCCTATTATAGGAATAAGAAATATTCGCATTCCTAAAGAACTTTATGAATATAAATCCCAAGGGAGTAGAACTATTGCAAGTCCTGGAAAAGGAAAATACTAAAAAAGTCGGAACTAAAAAAGACTGTCTAACCTGAATTGTATCGGTCCAATAAGTATAAGGCTGTTTGAATATAATTAAAAAGGAATTCGCAAATCTATTGATTTTGATAGGGTGGAAGTTCCAGCACTTCAAAGTGCAGATCTCTCAATTTCCCCATTGCCAAGACACTGGGGCAAGTGCATCGTCCTGATGGAAAACATTTTTTTTTTCTTTTTTATTCCGGGTCTGTTTTCACGAATGGTTGGTTGCCTTTAGTTTGGTTAGAAGTTGAGAGTAGTACTCTCCAGTAATGGTTTTAGCTTTTTCGAGATAGTCAATCAACAAAATTCCTTTGATATCCAAAAACATTAACGCTATATATCTTTCCAAACCCATGGCACCATCCTCGCCTTCTTTGGATTTGAAGAACCAGCTTCTGCCCACTGCCTCGACTGCTGCTTGGATTCGGGTGTGTAGTGGTGAATCCATGTTGCATATATTTTGACGTATCGGCGCAGAAAATCATTTCTGTTCTTGTGAAAAAGCGCCAAGCACTTTTCAGAAAGTATCGTGTGAATGCGTTTGTTATCCATGGTGAGGATACGCGGCACCTATCTTGCACAAAGCTTTTTAATGTTAAATTCCTGATGCAAGATGTGACCAATACGTTCCTTTCAAGTTCCGAGAGCATTAGCAATTTCATTCACCTTTGTATGCCGATCTTCCAAAATCATGTCTTGCACTTTTTCAATGATTTCCGGTGTTGTTACATTTTTTAAATGTCTTTCGCGTGACTCGTCTTGGACGCTTTCACGGTCACGTTTAAAATCTGCCGCCCATTTCTGAAACTGAAGGTGAAGAGTCACCATATACATTTACAATCCGCAAATGAATTTCTGTACGTGTTAAACCTTCTTTTACGAAGAATTTTGTAACAGCACCATACTCGAATTTCTCCATTTTCAAACCAATGCGCACCTTCACTGCTTAAAACAACTGGCTACTGTCAACTATTGCCTGAAATGATTTGTAACTTTAAATAGTGGCTATTAACATGTGTACCAAGGTAAGGAAAAAAGATCGTGCAAGTAGTGCCGCGATCTCTGGGTGAGGCCGAGAAATTTTCATACCACCCTCTTATTCATTGTTAAAAAGTAGTTAAATATTGCAGCGGATATTAAGAGCGAATATTAAAACGGCATAAAATGGTAATAGATTAACAAATCCTTAATCCTATACTTAAAAACATTGATCTGCTTGAGGATATTTGTTGATATGTTGAATACATTAATGGCAAAATATACGAACAAATGCTTGTAGCCTTAAAAGGTACCCCTACCCTAGGAGCAATAAGGAGGTCATTCTCATTAGAGATTGAAATATATATATATATATATATATATATATATATATAAGTTAATAAGAGTTAAAACCTTTCCAGATGCCAGAAATGGAATCCTTATCAGCTCCAGCCTATATATATGGAAAACAAGAACTTTTTATGACACTATATATTATATATCTTAATATTCTAATAAAGAATTACATAAAAACAATATTAAGACTTCAAGAAAACATGCATAACCGTTTAATAAATGAAACGACATTATCAATGTTTTCGGCTCTTAAAGAAAATAATATACATTGGGTTTGTTACAGTATAGGCTGAAACCGTTGGCCGCAAACTAAACACATATCTTATTAAAAGTCACTTTAATGTTTTCAATTACCAATCGCATAATAAAGTGCTGAATCATCCGCAAACGAAGCAGACTGAACATAAATATGTGGTGATTGTTCATTATTAGAAATAACAATAGTTCTATTGTGCTACTTTTGGACTCCACCGTTTGCGGAGACTGAGATAGTGTATACTAAGGAGGGTTTTGTACAATATTAGATGCCATTAATTTACACCAAAGCTAATTTCACAAAAAGGAATAACATAGATTGTTTATAATCTTAAAATTGTCAACTGACATTCATTTCATTATAAGTGATTTGATAAAGCATGTACTATCTAGAAATTATAAAAAAATGGTTCCATAACATCGTTTAAACAATAAATAGTAGTAGTATTTCAAGGGAAGTCGTGGAGCCTTAAATGGGGGAAAAAACAATTTTTATTTGTTGTATTTCATGAAAATATTATTAGTGCTATTTCATTTTCTGTTTGGTGCATTAAATTGCTTAGATATTTAGTTTCATAAATTAAGGTCTAAATCACTAGTGTCTGTTTATGTTTTACAATAATAATTACTTTAAATGTGAATTACTTAAAACAAGATTTTTCAACATAAATAACTCATTTTCTCTAAAACTCTAAGGTTTATCTGCATACAAATTTTATCATGTGGTAGAAAGTAGTTAGTGGAACTCCTTTAGTTTAAATTGCTCTAATAGTTAATTTAAAAGAAATAAAGTGTGAGAAGTATTACTGAAAGCATTAGTTTACTCAGAAAGAATAAACAAACATCGTGTTCAAATTTCACATTTCTATGTCAAGTAATTTCTGATAAACCGTGTCTTTACAGTTTTCATGTGGTACAAGAAGAATGGCGGAATCCGAAACGATAATCATTTGTTTAAAAGGTATTTGAAATTATTGTTTATTTCCATAATCTTTATATCGCGACATCGCGATAAACAAGTTAGGAGGTAAACTTAAAAATAACTTAATATAACTTAGAAATAAATAGCAAAGTGATGAAGAAATTACATATACTACTACAGATATTTCGGGAATGCGTCAAAAATAAATAAATGTAATAAACTATATTTCGAATTCTACCAGTTATGAAAAAAATCTTATGTGTTACACTCACATGACTTTCTCTAGCCGTTCTACAAACTTCTTACATAAGATTATTCTTCTTTCTGCACCTTGTTAATCGCGGTATTCGGCATAATGTTCTTATTACTTGGTTCCTTATAAGTAGGAATAAAATAAGGGAATACACTAGGCTAAATCGATAGTCAAATGTTTTAAAAGCTGTCGTTATGCAATTGTCATTACAAATCGCTTCTTTCCTTGGCCAGGAGTAGAACAAAAGAAAAACGGACACTCCCGGAAAAATATAAATACTTCACAACTGAAACTAATAACAATGAATACCTCGAAAACGGTAAGCTCCACGAAAAAATGTATAGGACGTAAGTTGTGTATTTTAACAAGGCCTACAATTTTTGTATAGTAAGTTTTTGTCTATCTATTACGGTTTACTAGTTATGCCAAATTAAGCAAAATTCATCCAGAATAAACAGGTCTTTAGAAGCTATTCCCAGGAAATTCAAGATATACATTTTATTTGCCAGATAAATATCTTTAATGTATGATATTTTAATCAAAATCGTTAGAGCCATTTTTAAGAAAATCAAAATTTTCGAAAAAAGTTCCATGTAAAGAGTAGTTTGGGGTGGGGGATTTTTCTCAAAATCTTCGCGTCGTATCCCTGGAAGATACTGAAGATAAATACCAAGTTTGGTATTTTAGCTACTTTTCGTTTTTGAGTTATCGTGTTCACAGGCACACGGACACACTGACACATAAACACGGACCTTTTTCTGGAAATGCTTTTTTTGGATTCAGGGGGCCCTAAAACATGTATTTCCGGTGAAATCTCGGTATCGAATTTTTGGGTGGAATACAATACTTCTCTATCCCTATGTACATTGTACATACGGGGCTAGAGAAAGTAAAAATATACATTTTTTACCGAATAAGGTGGACTTCACAGAAATACTTCCGCGAATATTCAAAATCTAGATTTTTTTTAAATTTAAATACATGACACTGTAATCAAAATCACTAGTATATGATTTTGATTGGTGTTCTACCTAATGATTAGAACTGTTTTCAGAAGAAGCTATGCATCATTTTTTAAGATACTCAAATATCAAGTTTAGTCCTGAACTGAATTTTATTTTTAGACATGTGTGTTTTCCCAGAAAGGTTCATTGGGATTCAATGCGTCTCAAAAGATTTATTTCCAGTGAAATCCGATATTGAACTTTTTAGTAGAATGCAGCACCATGTCTATGTTTAGAGCAAGTCAAATGTGTTCCTATACTGTAGGAGAAATGTTAGAAGACGTTTCTTCTCAACCAAGTACATTAGCTATATCTAATTATAATGGTGTATTACGGATAAACAGGTCTCAAAAGAAACTGAAACTACAATTATTAAAATACAAGAAGTATTGTAACCTATGGTTCCGAAGTGTGGGCTCAGAACAATGGGTTAAAATAAAATTATTGGAAACACAAATGGATTATTGGTGGATGTCCCATTCGATAATTAAAATAGAAAATAAATATAAATGATAATACGATATCGTATAAAAGAAATTTGAAAGTTCAAAATTCAGTTTTATATGTTATTGAACAGAAACAATTAGAATAGCTAACAGCATGGAAGATGAAAGGTTATACAAAATAATAATACAATGGAGGAGAAAAGTAATACCTCACAGTCCGTGGTTTCAAGCAAATACAGGGGCATTGGTGGACTGGGATATTGAGGAAGATTTGTGGACCAATAGGCGAGAATGGAGAAAAATGATAAGATGTTAAAACGCCAAAGTCGTGGTTACCGAAAATATTTTTAGTGAATAAGGGAAATACTTTGATATTTAGTAGCGAACAATACGAATTACACATAAGTGTATCTCATTTTACTCGCTTACTAATAGCACTGCCATAAATGAAGCAAAGATTTCAGGGTCTAAAGTCTTTAAACGGCCTTTCGTATCTCACACATAGTGTAACGGCCGGCTTCGGTGTTTAGTTCAACTTGCACCCGCCGACCTGTATTCACGTGAACGAACAGGAATTTGTATTTACATATTAGAATAATTTTAGCTTTTTTGGTTAGAATACCTATATACTTAGTACATTTGATAAATTTAGTCCAAAACTTTCCTTTACGCAATGAATGTCTTTACAAATACTGAATTCGCAGATATGCATTTAATTTGCAAAGGATCTGTGACACAAGTTCTCTTGTTTCCCTATTTGAAGGTATTTATTGTTGTTTTTATTCTGGAGGTTTAATTTTAATTTTTCACCTTTATAAGATCAATGAGGATGATTTTGTAGTTTAAACAACAGAAGTGCAAATGCTTACATTCTGATTTGAGTTACGTATTTGTTCAATAAAACCAAATTGAAATAAAGTTTAATAATATTGTCTTAATATTAACTGGAATTCTTGAATAAATTGTGATTTTTAATCAGAAAATTACATATATGTATATAAACAAAAACGTATGGTTACGTAGGGCGATCTTATAGCTGGACAGGGCAGAGTAAAGGGCATAACCTATTACGTAAAAATAATCGAAACGTCTGAAACGAAAAATGAAACTGAGTTTTATTTATGGGCCCTCTTTAAAGCGTCCCATTTTTATATTAGGCAGACCGCTTAATTTTTCTCAGAGGCATTTTTATCAGGCTTGAGATTCATTTACGTGCCGTAAATCTACGACACGGGACCAAGGGCTTCCATTCAGAAAGAAGCCATGCTAATGATTTTTATGCCCGAAAAAATCCACCGCCTTTCGCCGGGTTTGAAACGCGACCTTGAAAACTAGATATAATGTTACCCCTAGATTAGAGGCGTGATTAACAGTCATTCTTAAAAATATCGTAGAATTATCCTGATGAACTTAAGTAGTTTAATAAAAAAAATTGTGATTTGTGGTGTCATAGATATAATAAAATTTATCTTAGGTTATGATATATTTATCTTTATGTTTTATTAGTTTTTTTTTGTTAATGTTTATAACTTTAGAAAATAATGGATCATCACATGGTCTTCAAAGGCTGTGTATATATGTGTGTGTGTGTTTGTGTGTGTATGTGTGTGTATCTATGAGAGAGAGAGAGAGAGAGAGAGAGAGAGAGAGAGAGAGAGAGAGAGAGAGAGAGAGAGAGAGAGGGGTTGTGTGTAAAATTGGGCGCTTTATTTCAACCAAAATGTGTTTTTCTATCGTAAACTAAAAATGATATTATAATAATAAATAACAAAATAATAATAATAATAATAATAATAATAATAATAATAATAATAATAATAATAATAATAATACTGTGCTGAGACTGCTGAAATGCACATACCTACCATCCGACGTCTTACAATTCCTTACAAGTTCTGCCAAGCATTAAACAATTTAGGTTTAGAAAACAATTTTGGTAAAGTGTGGGTTCTCTACAGTTCAGTGCACCTGAGTCTAAAAGTTGCGGTCGAAAGACATCTGTTAAGGTTCGTTAGATAATTGTTGTCACGACTCTCGTAGTACAGTACGCCACATTGTGGTTAGGTTTAGTCTTAACCAGATAGAAAAACAACATTTATACGTTCGAGCAACCCAAGTATGTAAAAAGTAATAAAAACCATTAACGCATTCAAAATCTGTGAGGTCTTTACACACTTACCAATAAACACTAAAAATACAATTAAAAATTCTGATGTGTTCCATTCACAAGACTTTGTCTACCTGTCTATAACAAAGAAGCTGATTCTTCTATTTATTTCATGCTTACTGGTATAAATATTAGCAGAAGTGGTTTTTTTACTTTCTTCCTTCTAGGGAAATAGGGGAATACACTACGCTAAAGCGATAGACACATACTTTAAAAGTTGGTTGCCATGGGATTGAAATCTATTTCCTTATACGACCAGGAATTGACGAAGTCCCGTGTGAGAAAAGTTTTAAGTATTTTAAAATTGAACCAATTACAAGAATATCTCGGAAGAAGTCAGCTCCACGAAAAAAATGTACATGACATAAATTGTGTGTTTTAACAAGATCTACATTTTTCTGTATATCTCTTACGGTTTACCAGTTATGCAAAGTAGAGTCAGACTGGAAAATTCATTGCCGTGATTTGAAGCACGGATCTTCCAGTCTCTAGCCGGTTGCTCTTCTCCTGAGCTACCATGGCACATGCCGGCATAGCATTGAATTTCTCAACTGACTCGCATGTTTCCCGGTAAACCACAAGATGATCTCAATTTATTTTAAGAGGACAACTCCAATGTTGTAAGTATTCTAAGTCCCAGAAGTCATAGTATAGACAACTATTATGGTAAATGGGTATTAGTTTAATTGCTTTTTTTTTTTTTTTTTTTCATACAAGCCGTATGTAAGATAGGAGTTGGATAGGTAGAGTCAGACTGAAAAATCCAATGCCATAGCCGGGATTTGAACCAGGATCTCCCGGTGTCTAGTTGGTTGTTCTTCCACTGAGCTACCATGGCAACATGCCGGCATAGCTTTGACTTTCTCAACTGACTCGCATGTTTCCCGGTTAACTAAAAGATGATCTCAAATTATTTTGAGATGACAACCCCAATAGTGACTTACAAAGTTGTAAGTACTTAAGTCTCATGATTCATAGTATAGCAAACTATTATGGTCAATTGGTGATGCTTTAATTGTTTTTTCACACAAGCCGTGTGTAGGACAGAGTTTGACTCATTGACTCTCTCAACATCTCGGTAACAAATTATTGTTAAAAGACTAATTCTTCTATTTATTTTATTGCATGCAAGTCGAGATAAACGTAGCAGAAATGGTATTATTAGGTTCTTCCTTATAAGCAGATGGGTAGTAAGGGAATATAATATCGCCAGAGCCATAGTCAAATCTTTTAAAACTTGGTAGCCATACGAAATCCGTTTCTTTGCATTGTCAGGGGTTGACAAATTCCCATATGAGAAAAGTTTAGGTATTTTAAAACTGAAAGCAATAACAAGGAATATCTAAAAATGTTTGATTTCGGGAAATAAGTTATATGGCATAAATTGTGTGTTTTAATGAGATCGACAAAAATTAGGTAGTAAGTTTTGCTTATCTCTTACGGTTTACCACTTATGCAAAATTCAGCATTTTATTTTCCATATAAATATTTTACTATATCTTTACTTTTAATCAAAATTGTTAGTCAGTTTTAAGAAAATAAAAATTTTCGAGAGTTTTTCCATATAAAGGATTGTTTAGGGTGCAGGGATTTTCTGCAAAATTTCGTGTCGCACACTTCGAAGATACTAAACTAAACACCAACTTTGGTATTTTACCGACATTTCGTTTATGAGTTATTGTGTTCACAGATACTCGGACACGCACACTTACATAGACACACACACATACATAGACACAGACATGCATAGACAGACACACAAACATAGACACACACAAACATAGACACACACATACATAGACACATACATAGACACACACGTACATAGACTCACACATACATTCATAGACACACACACATTCATAGACACACACACATAGACACACATATACATAGACACACACATACATAGGCACACACATAGATACACGCATACTAGACACACACATACATTTATAGACACACACACATTCATAGACACACACATAGACACACATATACATAGACACACACATACATAGGCACACACATAGATACACGCATACTAGACACACACATACATAGACACACATATACATAGACACACACATAGATACTCGCATACTAGACACACTTATACATAGACACACACATACATAGACACACACATACATAGACACACACATACATAGACACAGATAGATACACACATACTAGACACACAAATACATAGACACACACATAGATACACACATACTAGACACACACATTCATAGACACACATATACATAGACACACACATAGATACACACATATACATAGCCACAAATATACATAGACACACATAACATAGACACACATATACATAGACACACATATACATAGACACACATATACATAGACACACATATACATAAACACACATACATAAACACAAACATACATAGACACACACATAGATACACACATACTAGACACACATATACATAGACACTTACATACATAGACACACATATACATAGACACACATACATAGACACACACATCGATACACACATACTAGAAACACATATACATAGACACACACATAGATACACACATAATAGATACACATATACATAGACACACACAAACATAGACACATACTAGACACACATATACATAGACACACACATAGACACACACATACTAGACACACATATACATAGACAAACACATAGATACACACATAATAGATACACATATACATAGACACACACAAACATAGACACATACTAGACACACATATACATAGACACACATACATAGACACACACATAGATACACACATACTAGACACATATACATAGACACACACATAGATACACACATACTAGACACACATATACATAGACACACACATAGACACACACACATACTAGACACACATATACATAGACAAACACATAGATACACACATAATAGATACACATATACATAGACACACACAAACATAGACACATACTAGACACACACATACTAGACACACATATACATAGACACACACATAGATACACACATACTAGACACACATATACAGACACACACATACATAGACACACACATAGATATACACATACTAGACACACATATACATAGACATAAACATAGATACAAACATGGTAGACGCACACGTATTAGACACACATATACATAGACACACACATACTAGACACACATATACATAGACACACACATAGATACACACATACTAGACACACATATACATAGACACACACATAGACACACACATACTAGACACACATATACATAGACACACATATACATAGACAAACACATAGATACGCACATAATAGATACACATATACATAGACACACACAAACATAGACACATACTAGACACACACATACTAGACACACATATACATAGACACACACATAGATACACACATACTAGACACACATATACATAGACACACACATACATAGACACACACATAGATACACACATACTAGACACACATATACATAGACACACACATAGATACACACATACTAGACACACATATACATAGACACACACATACATAGACACACACATAGATACACACATACTAGACGCACACGTACTAGACACACATATACATAGACACACACATACTAGACACACATATAAATAGACACACACATACATAGACACACACATAGATACACACATAGTAGACACGCATATACATAGACACACACATAGATACACACATACTAGACACACACATACATAGACACACATATACATAGACACACACATAGATGCACACATACTAGACACACACATACTAGACACACATATACATAGACACACACATAGTTACACACATAGTTACACACATATACATAGACACACATATACATAGACACACACATAGATACACACATATATACATAGACACACACATAGATACAAACATATTAGACACACACATACATAGACACACACATACATAGACACACACATAGATACACACATACCAGACACACACATACATAGACACACACATAGATAACATATACATAGACACACACATAGATACACACATATACATAGACACAAATATACATAGACACAGATAAAATAGACACACATATACATAGACACACATATACATAGACACACATATACATAAACACACATATATAGACACAAACATACATAGACACACGCATACATAGACACACACATAGATACACACATACTAGACACACATATACATAGATACTCACATACATAGACACACATATACATAGACACACATACATAGACACACACATAGATACACACATACTAGACACACATATACATAGACACACACATAGATACACACATACTAGACACACACATACATAGACACACATATACATAGACACACACATAGATACACACAGCTACATAGCCACAAATATACATAGACACACACATAATAGATACACATATACATAGACACACACATACATAGACACATACTAGACACACACATACTAGACACACATATACATAGACACACACATAGATACACACATACTAGACACACATATACATAGACACACACATACATAGACACACACATAGATACACACATACTAGACACACATATACATAGACATATACATAGATACACGCATACTAGACACACATATACATAGACACACACATACATAGACACACACATAGATACACACATACTAGACGCACACATACTAGATACACATATACATAGACACACACATACTAGACACACATATACATAGACACACACATACATAGACACACACATAGATACACACATAGTAGACAGGCATATACATAGACATACACATAGATACACACATACTAGACACACACATACATGGACACACATATACATAGACACATATACATAGACACACATATACATAGATACACACATACTAGACACACATATACATAGACACACACATAGTTACACACATATACATAGACACACATATACATAGACACACACATAGATACACACATACTAGACACACATATACATAGACACACACATAGATACACACATATACATAGACACACACATAGATACACACATATTAGACACACACATACATAGACACACACATACATATACACACATATACATAGACACATACATAGATACACACATACTAGACACACACATACATAGACACACATATAGATAAACACACATATACATATACACACATATACATAGATACACACATACTAGACCCACACATACATAGACACACACATACATAGACACACACATACATAGACACACACATACATAGACACACACATACATAGACACATACATAGACACACATACATAGACACACACATACATAGACACACACATATATGGACACACACATACATAGACACACACATAGATACACACACAAACATAGACACACACATACATAGACACACACATACATACACAGACACACATATATACATGGACACACACATACATAGATACACACATGCATAGGCACACACATACATAGACACACACATACATGGACACACACATACTTAGACACACACAAACATGGACACACACATACATAGACACACACGCACATGGACACACACATACATAGACACACACATACATAGACAAACACTTACATAGACAAACACATACATGGACAAACACATACATAGTCACACACACATACATAGACACACACATACATAGACTCACAATACATAGACACACACATACATAGACACACACACATAGATACACACACAAACATAGACACACACATACATAGTTACACACATACATAGACACACATATACATAAACACACACATACATAGACACATACATACATAGACACATACATACATGGACACATACATACATAGACACACAATACATAGACACACACATACATAGACACACACATACATAGTCACACACATATACATAGACACACACATACATAGATACCAACATACATAGACACACATACATAGTCACACACATACATAGACACACAATACATAGACACATACATACATAGACACACACATACATAGTCACACACATGTACATAGACACACACATACATAGACACACACATACATAGACACACATACATACATACATACATAGACACACATACATACATGGACACACACATACATAGACACACAATACATAGACACACACATACATAGACACACACATACATAGTGACACACATATACATAGACACACTCATACATACGCACACACATACATAGACACACACATTTTCTAAAAATGCTTTTTTATGCACGGCGGACCATAAAACGTATATTTCCAGCGAAATCCCTGTATCAAATTTTTGGATAGAATGTATTATATAGAGAAAGCATAAATCTAAAAATCTGTTTTTACCACTATTGGAAACATTTTATACGTGTGTTGCTTTAACTATGAAACAACGGATTTTGCATGCTAATTTATATAAGAATTTTTTGCTTCGCATTAGTATGTTATTCCTTAATGGCATTACTTGAGCGGCATCTTCCAGTTACTTATTTGTAGTCCGTAGATGTGGTTTGAATCTATTTTTACTTTCTCTACACGTACATGTGCATAGTGTATAGAGAAGGTATTGCATTCCTTACCGAGATTTCAGCGGAAATATGTACATGTTTTGGGTCCCCAAGAATCAATAAAACGCATTTTCAGAAAAAAGACCGTGTGTCTGTCTGTGGACAGTATAGCTCAAAAACGAAAGGCCATCAAGAAAATTACCCACCCCTGCCCTTACTGCCCTTTATATGCAACTTTTTTCGAAAATTTTGATTTTCTTAAAAATAGCTGTATCGATTTTGATAAAAATATCGTATATTAAAGGTATTTAGCTGAAAAATAGGGTATATATCTGGAATTTTCTGGGAATAGCCTCTGAAGGCTACTTTATTCTGGATCAATTTTACGAAATTTTGCATAATGCGACATCGTAAGACATGGACAAAAACTTACCACTCATAAAATGTAGAGCACTTTAAATTACACAATTTATGCTATATACATTTTCTTCGTGGAGTTGATCGTTTTTTAGATATTCCTTGTTTTTGATTTCAGCTTTGAAAAACATACTTTTCTCATACAGGACTGTGTCAACTCCTGCACATACAAACAAAGGAACTTCAGTCACATAGCAACCAGATTTTGACTATCACTTTAACCTATGGTACTACCTTATTTCGCTTCTATTTACAAGGAAGCAAGCAATAAGATATTTTCTACTAATTTTTTCTCGATTAGCATAAAGTAAATAGAAGCATAAGTTTTTAACAATAGTTTGTTACAAAGATGTAGAGAAAATCATGTGAATGGAACGCATTTGATTTTTTTTTAATGTTAACTCTTCCATTAGACGCAACTAGTGTGTTAATTACGGTCACACTTATGTTAAATAGAGCAGTAGAAAATACTGATATAAACTACAGTATCTTTTCCAGAGGCAACTATATTCTACTTTGCCTGTGTGAAGTCATAACAAGAGAAACAAAGGAGTGGGGAGGTACCGTTTGCTTGTCACTGACCGTAACAGTTGCCAACAATGTAAAACTCCTCTCTACGTGCAGACACTTCGCTCTGGGCAAGCAATAACGTCGTCCCTCCGGTTAATGGACAATTTGCTTCACATGCCGAAAGGGGCAGATGTGTAACACTTCGAGAACTGCAATCCACTTAAAGATATCGTTATGAAAGTCGTAGAACGGAAACAAAATAGCAGTAATTTGAAGCCTTAATATTCCATAAAAATACCTTCTGTAAGCCTAGATGGAATGCTGTTAAGCTCTATTACAGTTAACATACATCTCGATAAACACAGGGTGAAATGATGTAGAATGCCATGAGTGTAAAAGTTTAGGAAAATCAACTTTAGCCGTAAATTGACAAGGGACATTTTCGGCGGAAATAGCTATTATTTTCAAATACAGTAGCTTCAAGAATAAAATAAAACGAACCAGTAATAATTTCACAGGACCTTTCACGAAAATCCACTTACATCCGAAATGTCGAATGTGTTTTCTCATTCTCGTCCACTTTGCAGCGCTATCCGACATCGACTTTCCCACTATATGGGCTTCAATTCTATAAAGGTGTTTATTCGGTGTTCATTGTAGTCAATTTGTATTTTTTCCGTCAGGCGCATAATGGAGTAGTAAATTGTTGCGGTATTTGAATGATACTTTTGTACTCTATTTAATCAATTTTATCACAAAATGTTTTAACTGATTATTGATTATTGGTGATATCTGCAACCGCTTCTTAAAGAAACACAAGGAACTATTAGTTTACGTATGTACATTATAGTTACATCATCGTTTTCCATACTCAACCTTTGTTTCTTGATTATAGTGTTTAGGGCCCGCTTCTACTACTATGGCACCTTAGGTGCGACACTGATAATACATGGAATGAAGTTGGAGCACCGGTAGAATGGAATGGAATGGAGGAAACCGGAGAAAACCCGCCCTAGCTCCGCTTTGTCTTCCACAAATCCCACATGCGGTCGCTGGGCTGCCGCGAGATGAGTGGTCTAACCACAAGGTCATGACGCAGTCTCAACCTTTGTGAGCGTACTGATACAGTTTTTAATAAATTAGTGATCTTCTCTACCTGCCGGTTACCTCACCTTCATTGTCGGTGTAACTTGTGGTCTCGGAGTTGACTGGGCTGCTGCTGCATGTCTCTGGAGCTCTCGTCTTGGACCCTCGGTGTAGTAATTATGCTGATACGTGTTTTATAAGTTTAAATTTGCCGCTGAATCTATAACGCTTACAGTTGAATTTCTGTTTAGCGCCAAACCAATTGTTGAGACAGCTGTAAGCTTCTTCTTGGCGGTGAAGTTATTTGTATTTCATTTTTTATAACCCGGTGGGTAGCCTGCTTTTTTATCACTTTCTCTAGCATTATGTACAATATAAATATATATAGTAGATGGGGAAGGTATTATAGATATTCCACCCAAAAACTCGATACCAAGATTCATTGGAAATACATGTTTTAGGGTCATTTGAATAAAAATAGACTTTTAGAAAAAGGTCCGTAGGTGTATGTCTTTGCACAGCATAACTCAAAAACGGAAAGTCGGTAAAATACCAAACTTCGTAGTTAATTTCAGCACAATTAAAGGGATGCGATATATTCTGTTTAAGACATTTTTATGATCAACGAAATATATGGGAATAGCATAGCCTCTGAAGATCTCATTACTCTGGACAACTTTTGTACAACAGGTAAACCGTGCGAGGTAGACCAAAACTTATTACATGAAAAATGCCTATCTCGTTAAAACAAACACTTTGTAATTTACGTTATTTTTCCGAGATATTCCGTTTTATTGGTTTCAACTTTAACTTCAACGTTTCTTAAATGGGTTTTCATCTTTCTTTTTGTGCTTTGTGTCTCTTTTAACTCCTGGTAACAGGGAAGTGTTAGGGAAGTGATAAAAATAGTATTTTTAATTTTGAGAGTCAGCAGAGAAAAATTCATTCAAAAGCAGGACTTTGGAAGTAAGATTTTCATAACAAGATAAACTGTAAGAAAAAACAATCAAAAACAAAAAATATTATGTGCTCCGGAGGTACCAGGTTCAATTACCGGAAGGGAATGAAAATGTTTCTTTGATTAGGATTATTCTCTACCCTCCATAGAATAGTGGCATGAATAGGAGAGAGAATGCGTGTGTGGAAAGCCAATTGAAACACGCGTGATTCTGTCAAAAATCCGTGATAACCAAAATTAGGACTGTAGAAACAAAACAACACCCCTAGGCATTGATTTTAAGTACTAGGGGGGGTGTCAGTCGTACAAAATACGGGGAAAGTAAGCTGATTACGAAATGAAACGAAACAAAAACATTTTTATTTGATACATTCATATGGATTCTTCTACTAAGTGTACAACACACTATTCTTACAAAAGCATATGTTTCTATCTACTCATGCTAATCGAGATAAGCATTACACGAAATGGTGTAGTCAAATTCTCTGAAAGATATAAGGGGAATGAGGGAACAAAGTAGGTTAAAGCAATAGTCAAATATTTTAAGAACTAGTGAATATGTAATGGCATTGAAATTTCCCTCTTACATAAACAGAACAAAAGTATTAAAAATAATTACACTTCTTAGTTGAGAAAATTAGAAGTACTCGGGAATTCAAATAAAAACCAAAGGATAAAACATACAATCAGTCTTTTAACGAAATCTTAATTTTTGTGTAATAAGATTTGTCTGTCTCTTTATTGTATGATATGTTAATGAAACGCATTAGAGCTATATTTGAGAAAATCAAAAACTCAGAAAAATATTCTATGTAAAGGGTAGTTTGGAGCAGAGGAATTCTTCTGAAAATCTTTGTATCA
The DNA here is from genome assembly GCA_030762935.1 of Hymenopus coronatus. NCBI lineage: Eukaryota > Metazoa > Arthropoda > Insecta > Mantodea > Hymenopodidae > Hymenopus > Hymenopus coronatus. The sequence goes on from CM060890.1 coordinate 19,243,568, forward strand.
CATCGTTGTAGGATACTGAACCTAAATTACAAGTTTTGATGTTTAACCGACTTTTCCTTCATGAGTTATGTTGTTCTCAGACATATCGCAGACACCAGGCAAAGAGAGAGAGAGAGAGAGAGAGAGAGAAAGAGAGAGAGAGGAGAGAGAGAGACGGAGGGAGGGAGAGAGAGGGGGCAGAGACACACAGGGATATTTTTATTCAAATGATTTTTTTTTATTCAGGGCGTTCAATGCACGTACTTCTGGTGAAATCTCGGTACAGAACTTTGGGGGTGGAATACAATACTTTCTGTACCTGCTATGTATATTGCACGTGGTAGAGAAAGTATGCTGTGGGAAAGCGCGAGTTGTAAGAACAAGGGTACGCCATTCTGTCAGTGGAATATCCTTAGTTTATTTCCTAGCTAGTTGCCCAAAATGTCATGTAGAGTACACCTGCTATTAAATTAGTTACAAGAATATCCAAAAATGTACGTCGAATAATCTTAATGTTCCAGAAAGTAAGAAATTAAATTAAAGAGGCGTATCAAAAGCATCTCAATGCAAAATAAAGGTTGATGGGGCAATGTTCTTCAGTAGCTTTAGAAAAACAACCACCACCGCCACCACCAGAGGCTTCTAAGCAAGAATTCCTAGTTCATAGGGTTACAGAATATTATCAACATCTCTTTTATTCTCCCTAATATTTTTCATGTTATTTTTTTATCCATTTTAAGGGTTAGCTTGCCTTTAGACATTCCAGAAGTCAAATATATCTATTATATTAGGTTCTATCTCATAGCACGTAAGTGATTACAGCTGTTTTGGTTTAGCTGCAGAGTTTCTCACGTTCTTGTGAATTTATGGTTGTATTTTCGTTATACCTATTTTACGAGATTCAAATACTGGTTTTTAAGAAAATTCATTTGAAAGTAAACCTATTTCCACGTTATATAAAAACATGTGAATGCTTTCTGGTACTCATAAAAATCCATTCATAAATAATTTTAAAAAATAGAAATGCTGTCTATTCATTTAAATATTTTTCTTTTTTAAACAAAGAAGATTTATAAAAACGAAGCTGTTTAACGTAAAAACCTTATCTAATAATAGTTCACCCTTAAAACCATACTAAATATTTAATCCATATGTAAGATTAAACAGAAATAAGTTATACAACTATATTCAATTGTGTATTTAATTGTTTCAGTGTAAACGTTTGCAAACACTTCTTTCTAAGCTAAGTATATCCAGTAACTTAGATATATTTTCAAAGGTTTCCAAGATATAGCCCGTTTGATTTATGATGACAATATGGAACGCATGGTTGAGTACATCAATTGAGTCCTACACTACAAAACCCATGTGGTATTTTTGTTCTCAAATGAAAGCTGAATAGGACCAGTATTCTGTAGGTCAATTTTGCCTTTATCGCAGGGCTATCCTGACATGGCCTTTATTTTTATAATTCAAAATAGCCCAACGGATTTGACATAAGCTTATCTTTTTAAAATATTTTTATTGTTAGAACCCATTAGAAAATATTTTAAACTCCCTTTATCAATATAGAAATGAGACAGAACATAAAAGTCATTTTAGAATTGAATCAATCTAAGAATGTATATGATATTTTTCTGCAGCCTGCTTCTGAGATAATTTCCCAGTTTTTAGGGCGTTTTCAAGATCTTCATTACAATAATGTTTTTATGCACGAGCCCCAAGTTTCTGCCTCTAATGACTAAACATTGTATGTATCCAGTGGTTTATTGTATGTCAGATCTTAGGAGAATACGGTTAGATGAAAATAATTTCAAAGAGCGGCCGAAGAGCCATAACGTATTCCAAGCAGTTTATCTCGATGCGGGCAGCGCTAGGAGCCCGCGCCCTAGGTCTGACCAAACTCCTTGAGTCTACAGACGACTTCCAACGCCATCCCACCGCCAGAGCTGTATCACCAGAGCACAATCACCGCCACAACTCGCGACACTTGCAACCCTGAAAGAGACCAGTTGGATGAAAAGGAGATTAAATGAAGGGAAAGGAAGTTCGGGGGAATAAACAAACCTCTCCAACCTTAACCTAGAGACCCGGGTAAACCCCGAAAAAACCCATTAGTCAGAGAGGTCTGCCGTGGGAATAGATCCCAGGGCTGTCTGCCAGTTACAGACAAAACGCTTGAGCCACGGACTCGGTGTCTAACAATAGTAATAATGCACAGCTCGTTTACAATTATAGATTATAAGTTATATTGTTAAAATATGCAGGAAATTTAAGATGCCAAGTCCCAGTTCTAAATAACACTTTAAGTTAAAGCATCCGTATTACTTTATTGATTAAACCCGAAAATTTTAAACGCTCACTCATAAATAGTATTATGAAGATACCGCATGCTTACCAAGAGGCCCGGGTTCGATTCCCAGTACCTGAGTGGGAATTTTCTTCCACTGGGAGACCTGACCCGGGGTGCACTCAACCTGGGGAGGTCCCTGGGAGGCCAATTGAGGAACTACTTGAAGAAAAAGTTGTGGCAGAGATGGGGACACAGCAGTCGGGCGATAAGCGTTGGCTCAACTTCGGGCATTGTGCCACGGAGTTTAGCTTATTAAAACACATACAACTTTAAGGAGCATTACTACATTCTCGGAATATTAGATATAGTATAATAAAACAACAGTTTTATGCCGTTAGCTTTATAAAATATTCTGCTTTAAGAATTGTCACAGTACCCTGGGGAAAATTGCTCATCGTGTTACCAGGCTGCCCAATTGCTCCATATTTGACGTGTGCAGATATTTTTTGTGCGTTAAAAGGATTACTATTTCACGTTAAAACCAGAGAGAAACTGACTTAAGCGACCTTCGTTTTACGCCTCTTGCTTATCAGCACGGTGGCAGAGTGGTTACACCGCTCGTCTGCCACCTAGGCGGCCCGGTTTCGAAAAGGCGTTTCGGCGGGTTTTTTTTTCCCGGGCCCTCCGGTTTTCTCCGCCACTCACTCCAATAATTGCTCCATCATCACCTTCCTATCATCCATTTCACTTTCATTTCATGTCATCCACTTCCTCACGCTCATGCCTGACTTCGGGCTTACCACTCATTCCAGGTTCTTCATTCTGTGGTTATGTCTCGTGGGCTTCCCAACAGGCTTCTGTCTCCTATACACCCGCTTGAAGTCTTAAGGGGAAGGATGTCAGTCCTTCATACGGTTAGGCTAAGACGACTACGTAAAAGCTTTATAACTGAGATGGTCTTGGTTTGCTTTCGTTATTGACAAATATAATAATTATATTGGATAGGTAGAGTCAGACTGAAAAGTTCAATACCATAGCGAGCATTTGAACTACGGATCTCCCAATTTCCAGCCGGTTGCTTTACCACTGAGCTACCATGGCAACATGTCGGCATAGCATTGAATTTCTCAACTGACTCGGGCTCAAATCCCGGCTATGGCATTGCATTTTTTCAGTCTGACTCTACCTATCCAACTCTTGTCCTTCACAAGGCTTGTGTGAAAAAACAACTATTCCAATGACAAGTATATGTTGTGAGCATATTTTTGTGCATATTTAAAACGTTAATGTTTCTGCTGTATGGTTCTGAACATAATTTGGCTGCATTTATATTTTATGACTTTCAAACTATTTATGTAACTCTATATTAATGTCTGAACTAATTAGATACAACATGCGCTACAGTGTTGCATAGCTTTGATAACTGAAAATCGTTAATAAAGGTATAGCTGCCATTAACAATGCAGAAGAAACATCAACATTTTCTTCTGTGATGTAATTTTAGTCTTGTTTGCTTATAGTTTGAACCATATACGAGTGAACATATTGATTGCTACAGCTTCACATTTCTATCACCCTTCAGATGTTTTCTGATGGACTAAGATCCTTCATAAAGGTGTATTTGGGTCTTAACTTTCTAAATATAGCATGTAGGTAAAATATTTGACTACTACATTTACATATCTGCTATAGGATATGAAATACTATTTGCTTATGAATAAATTGTGATGTAGAAAAGTTGCTAAATTTGGATCTTCTAAATAATTGAAGATAAAATTATTAGCATATCCTCTCCTCTGATAAACAGTAAAAGTTACTATTCTGATAAATCCAGAATCTCATTTCCTTCTACCGTGATATTTTATACACAATTGGTATTTGAAACAATTATGAAGTAAACATTACCTATCGTTAAATACTATTAGAATTTACATGATTCAAAAAGGAATTTCATATAATTTCAGCATACAATTTGTATTCTAGAAATCGATGATAACGAAGATAATTTTGTTATGAAATGCATTTTGCTTAATTTTTGTTAATAGCTTTTATAAAACTCCTATACATTAGTTATAATTTCTACACTTATGAATATAATAAAATTAGTTTGTCTATCTTAATAAAATATATAATAATTATCTATTAAAATATGATATATATGATATACATACCGATTCATTTAATTTCACGAAATATTGGTAACAAAGGAATAAGTGAGCTGTGCTCGTCAGAACAGCAATATCAATTTTTACAGTTTCTATTTAAAACACATTTACCATGTAGCTATTTCATTTTTAAAGGCAATAATATTTAGAAACAATACTCTGATAAACATTACCTCAAATCCTTATTTATTTAAATAGAATATTAGTAGGAATTTAATATAATGTAACTATAGTCAGACAGTATTTAAAGATAAAGCCATACATAATTGAGAGCAGGAAAATAAGGGTTTAGCAAAATAAATATTACAAAAAAAGTATATCTATTTTTAAAGCTATGGTAGCACCTTTTCAGAATTTTAGAATTAAATCTAATTTTTAATAAAATTACAAATACCCAATATAACTAAATCTAAACATTAGAATAAAAGAAGTGTTTCCCCATCTTTAAGTAGCCAAAGAAAATTTTTCGTTCAGTATTATTGGCAGCTGTGTAACAAAAAATAAACTATCCTTAAACGCAACATTTGGTTAACACAAGTGGAAACATCCCGGTGACTGACCACAAAGAGATAAAAACAGTCCAGACTTGCCCTTCACTTTTCTTTCGTGATCCGTTCCGCTCTATCTTAACTATTGTTTAACATTTCTCACTATGTCATGCTCCACTAAAGCTCTACCTGGAGGAATATTTTATGGGAGAATGGTGTCGCATGACCATGTCAATAACGTAAAGTAATAACATGGTCAATGATGATGAGCAGAGAAAACAAAAAGAAAGCAAGTTTATGCATGCATGCACAGCACAATGAAATGAAACACATACTTCTATTCCACGAGGACCTTGACCATTATCTGGTTCTTTTACCTCTTGTTATTCTTGTCTTATTTCATATTTCCTTCTTCCTCCTGATTGCCCTACTTTGCCCCTAAGGCATGGCTCTTAAGACAACTGGTGAACCGTTTTTGTTTTGTGACGAGGCAGTTTTGCAATGAAGTATATAAGTAGGTGCTTCTAAGGAAACGGTGCATGATTCTGCAGCAACCAGCGTGGGAGGAATGGACGAACTGTTGCACTACAGTGGGGATCACAAATAAAGGGTATTCTGTGGATAATAAATTGCCATGTTCGCAACAAGGCAGAAGCAACTGTATGTGATAACAGCACTAGCTATTGTTAATCATGTAGTGTGTGAGATATCTACTGGGTACAATAACAAGCATGAGGGTGTAACACTCCTTTCTGAAGCCGAACAGCATCCTGTATCCGGAAGTGCCCGGGGGTCCTCATCAACATCTTCCACGTGGGGTGCTTCGGATGGGAAAAATGGTATCTTATCTTCCTCGGCGGACACCATAAAAAAGCAATTGGCTAAGGGCTGTTCTCAACGATACACCATCACATGTTTGAAGCTAGATATGGTGTCATTGGTAGAAAGACTATCCGAAACAGATAAGTACCAGTTGCTACCGGGCGTTACCGTTGTTAGGGACAACACTTCCCTTGAAGAGCATGGCAGGGCCTTTCAGAGCGCAGGGGATCTTATGGCAACACTTGCTAAGGAGTTCCCTAACGATGCAGATGCAAGAGTGGACGCCTATCTTCTGCGAAGAATAGGACAGTACCTGGACACACATTCAATCGCAGTCAAACTTTTCGATGATGACAGTCTGCAGAAGGCAAGGGATATGCAGGAGGAATATGGTCTTGATCAGGATGTCGAAAAGCAAACAGGTACCTTAAACTCACTTACGTCACAGATGACAACACTATAAGAATAAGAATAATATTCCTTTGAAGCACTAAAATAATACATTTTTCTTATGCACTTGATACCTCTACAATAATTAGTTGGGGTTCCCAAGATATATATTTCTCCCTAATAGTGTGATGTTTAATCGGAGTATCCAAAACAGATAATGGAACTTTTTCTTGTTAAAAAAAACGCAAATAATGAGGAGAATGGGGAATAATATTGTAAATTGATGAAATAATTGAAATTTGTTAAATTCAAACATTTCTTCTTTATCACTTCTAGAAACATCATTGCTCTTCTGCTATAATTTGATTACACACCACCACCTACGCTTTGATTCGGAATTCTTTAACTCTACGGGATAAAGCATTAAAATTTATATTATTAACTATATTATAATAAAACGGAATAAAAAAAGTTTTAGACCCAAAAATTACTCATTCAAATTCCGTAATAGCGTCTCTGTTTCAGGCTAAAGTCCATAAATTTACTATAAATGTTTCTTTCTATATGTTCCTTCATCTATGAACTTTGTATTAGAAACGCTTTTTCTTAAGCGGCCAGCTCATCCTTAAACAATTTATATTTTCCAACTGCATTCAGTGTAATATTTGTGTTAAAATTACAATACTGTAGAATGTTTAATATAAAACCGAATTGAAATCTTTGTCAGGAAAAAATATTAATTAAGAATGTATGTGTGTATTCTTTAAATTAATTATTCAACAATATTCCTTTATTGTTATAAATACTACTTCTGCAGAGTATTCTTTATTTTATACTTAAGTTTTGGTTACTAAATAATTTGTAAAATATAATTAGCATACATTAAAATAATAATAATAATAACAACACAAACAATAGTAATAATAATAATAATAATGATAATGCTATTATTATGTATTACTCACTTAATCTCACAAGTACTGATTTACTTAGTTACTGTTTAATTACTTTTTTTTACATGTGTATGCTATGTACGTCTATTTGCCAAGAATTCTCTCGCTTCGGAACATTCAATTTGTTTATTCGCGAATGGTGACAGAACTTATTCGTTATTGTTTATATTTTATTTGGTATTTTAGCACCAATTTAAATTAAAATCAAATTCCATTAAAAACTGAGGAATACGGCAAGAATCTATCATGAGAGATAGACAATTAATCATATTTAAACATTAATTTAGATTATAATGAACAAACATCAATGTGCTTAATTTTCATAATCCTAATTAAGATACTTAATTTAACATTAAAACATCAAAGCTTATGTTACTCTGTTTTACAATTCGCTGCATATGCTTTATATATGAAGAGAATGACATTAGTTTGGGAGCAGTGCATATGAAACAACAAAGAGGTAAATAGAATATAAGATAACCTCCTCAAATCTCTTGAATGTAGATATTTCAAGTATGCAAAGTTACCTTAAAATTATGCAAAATTACTTTATTAAATATCAGTAAAATCACTTTATGTGTTAAAAAAAAGGTCAGTGACTCTGTTTTTAAACTGAATAAAATGGTAACAGTAACAATGTAAATAAAGAAGTGTTATTGGCTGTCTCTGTGTTCAATTGCTCCGGATCTTGAACATAGACTCGAATCCGAGATTGCGTAAAGGAAATGCTCGTGTTTAACTAAAGCACTTCAGGAGTAAAAAAGTGCGCGCACGTGTGAGTGTTATTTATGCAAACACAAATAAAAAACGACCTTAAATAAACCAGAAAACAAAACAAAAAATCATCAATTGCTACTAAAGCCAAAACCCACTATACGAACATAGAAGTTAAATGGAGATAACAATGTAACAATTATAAGTGTCCTTTAAATCTGATATAAAAAGAAAACTTCTTCAAAGGGCTTTGATTATAAAATAAAGTGAAAACCCCTATAGCCATATAGGATACAAGAGTTTGCTGTAAAATCTAAATCAGGTTAATTTGATTTTCCTATGTAACAATGTCTAAGCTTGATATGTGCATATCATTTAGCTATCCCTTTTGGAGAAAAATATTAGGATAGTCTATATCTAAATCTTAAAACCATATTGCATGATGGGTTTATAGCTCTCTTAGTGAACTACAAATTAGCTATTTATGTCAATAGTGTACATTCCGACTGATTGTGATACAATATATGTTTAGGGCTTCGGCATTTTATGCCCTTTTAACATTAATATACTTAAAGCAATTAATACATTTGTTAAATGAAAAATTATAATATAACAGATCACATATATGACGTAATATGACTACTAAGCAGGTGTTGTTTCGTTTGTTTCAACACTTACAGAGGAAAATATTAGGTAATGATAGACCTATTAAAAATATGGACTGTACTGCACTTGAAATTTTGAACGAAGCCTACAGTGCTGATTAATTATATTGTTGTGTTTTGGTTTTAAAATAAATTTAATGAGGTGGTTCTTGCTGCTCCTACGATAGTAGCTAACGATTTCAGGATTTTTTGACAGTTAAATTGAAAAACATTATGTTGTGATGACGTCATTTCTGTCTTGTCATGGTAATTACCTCATTCATTTTCTGGCACTGGTGCCATAAATGGGTTAATTTTGCCCTATTTATATAGCCATAATAAGTCGTTTTAATGCTACGATTACAAAAGAATATATAGAAACTGACTTTTGCAGTTGCTGTGGCAACAATTACATTATTAGACCGTTTTATAATACGTACAGATTAGCTATAGATTAATAATAGATTAGCTATAGACTTCACCCTATTCTTAAATGTTTTATTCCTTCGCTACAGCCAAAAATCTTTCAAGCATTAATTAACAAAAAGCCTGAAAAAATAAGCATAATAAAAATTACCTGGTGTTTAACTTGTTGCTTTAGTATATCCTTTGTCTTCTCTTCCTTACTTTCCTGAAGTATTTCAGACCAAAATTTTAGAATTTTTCATATATTATTGAAACATCTTCAAAGCAAAACTTTACCATCATTTTATATCTGTAATAAAATGATTAAAATACAGAATTTTTCTAGCCAGTTTACTAGTTTATCTATTTTTAAATCTTTATTATAAGTCATTTTAGTAATCTCTTCCCAGAGTTATTCGTTTATATAACATTAAGGGATCGTGTGACTATATTTTCTTTTTTAAAACTTATTTATTTATTTTAAAGCGGTTCGCCCAATATCAGTAAATAAAGAAATAACTGTGTAAAATCTAAAAATATCTACATAAAATAGTTTCTCTGGTAATTAAACATTTTAACTATCGAACAAGTATGCGAAATTTCTAAAACTACCATGCACAACAACATTTGTCAATGAAGTATAGAAGTAACATTTTATCATACATCAGTAAAGTGAAGTAACATTTTATCATACATCAGTAAACTGAAAAAAAATGTATTGGTTTTATTTAACATGATGTTAGTTGTAGTTAAATAAATGTGTTTATATGAAGCGTTTGGTTTTAACATTTTACTGTTTTTCTTTCAGTAGATATAAATTATTTTTGACGCAATAAATAAAACAACCATAAAATACATGCTTGAATCTTTAGATGGGATAATTTGGATTATTTATGAAGTATACAGAATAAACTGAATGTGCAAAAACTGAGTTCCATTCACATGACTTTCTGTACCTACTATGCAACAAACTGTGCTTACAAAAGGTTATTCTTCTCTCTAATTCATGCTTATCAGATGAACATTAGTAGATATGGTTTTATTAGTTAGTTTCTGCTAAGTAGAAGGGTAATTAGACAATAGACTAGCTGATGTAATATTCAAGTAAGTTAATAGCTTCTCTTTGTATGACCAGCGTTAGAAATTCTAAAACGAATAACAAGGTGTCGTCGTTGTCACATGGTGAGTGTCAAGATTGTCGTCGTGCCTCGTGTCTTTTTGTTTTATGTTTATGTTTAGATTACCCACATAGTATTTTTTATTGTTTCATTTATGTAGCTCCCTTTTAACATCTAAGGTCATATCAGGCGCTTTCCACTTGAAACAACTCGTTGTCTGTAGGTTCTTTTACGTTGGTCTATATCATTTTGTTTTACTCAAACACGCACACATTCACACTCACATATAAACTTTCAGACTCAGTGGGGATAGGGCTAAAGAAAAACTTCCCGCCCCAGCCGGGAATCGAACCTGGGACCCCCGGGTCAGAAGTCAGCCCACATAGTATTGTTCACAGTCTAAGATTAATTTGGTGTGGAAGGGCACTTTCCATATGCTAACTTAGGAGTGTCAGTTGAGTGATTACTGATAGTGTATGCAACTGCGATGGCATTCACCGTGTTCAATACTAGGGCCTAAATGTACGACGTACCTTTTTATGTAGATGAAGATCTTTTCTCGCCTCAACGTCGCTATCTCAGGGTTTGTTGTCTAAGCAGAGCATATGAAGCTCTCGGCGTGACTACAGGAAAAATCTGAAGTGTACCATTCACATGACTTTCTCTACATCACTGCAACACAGTATTGTTAAAAAGCTTATACTTCTATTTACTTCATGCTAATCAGAAAAAAATTAGCAGAAATAGTCCTATTACTTAGAAGCGTAATAAGAGAGTACCATAGGTAAAAGTGATAGTCAAAATCTGGTTGCTATGTCACTGAAGTTCCTTTGTTTGTATGAACAGCAGTTGACAAATTCCTGTATGAGAAAAGTATGTTTTTCAAAACAGAAAACAAAAACAAGGAATGTCTCCAAAACGATGAACTCCACTAAAAAAATGTATATATTATAAGTTGTGTGTTTAAACGTGCTCTTCATTTTTCGTGGTAAGTTTTTGTCCATCTCTTACGGTGCAGCAGTTATTCAAAATTCCGTAAAATTCATCCAGAATATAGTACTCTTTAGAGGCTATTCCCAGAAAATTCAAGATATACATTTTATTAGTCAGGTAAATATATTTAAGATACGAAATTTTAATCAAAATCGTTAGAGCCATTTTGAGAAACAAAAATTTTCGAAAAATGTTGCATGTAAAGGGTAGTTGGGGGTGGGGAGATTTTTCTCAAAATATTCGTGTCTCATCCCTGGAAGATTAAAGACCAAGTTTGGTATTTTATCGACTTTTCGTTTTTGAGTTATCGTATTCACAGTCACACGGACACACGGACACATGGACACACACACGAACCTTTTTCCGAAAATACTTTTTTTCAGATAAAGGGGACCCTAAAACATATATTTCTGTGAAATCTCGGTATCGAATTTTTGGGTGGAGTGCAATACCTTCTCTATACACTATGTACATAATACGTATAGAGAAAGTAAAAATATGGATACTTATTTTAAATTAATAACTACAGCAGGATCCTATTTCTCTAAACTATTTATTTGAAGAAACATCTAACACTCTTGGTGAAGTCATCTCTTGAACATTTTTATGTAAACTTTGGTAGATTTGCTTACACACTTTAAATACAGTTTTCACTTGAATAAGACCATTACATTATGCTCACAATTTTATACTTGTTCCAAGAAATTACATTATACTTACTTTGGCGCGAAATCTTTCCACAAAGTATCGTGGAGTCGATATCCGTAACAGGCTAAACTGTGTATTTTCTGAATTTTCTATTACTTATATAGTAAAAGAGTCAAGATGGCTCCATTTAGCTTTCTGAATTTTCATTGATGGAATTTTTCCTCCAAAACTGACTCGTGGTATCACTATGACATGGTTTTATTGTGTTCTGGTAAGATAACCCCTGAACACAATAACAAATACCCTGCTTACAAAATTTTAAGGATTTTTACTCCGCAAGCACTTGTTACAATAATCCACGCATAAAATATAAAATAGTCAAGAATTCTCAAGGAGTTTGAGAACAATGCAAGGCGTCTTTTGTTAGATTCAACTACGCAGTATCTTGTAGCTTTAACTTGGAAATGTTAGCAAAGTTACAGGTATAAACTTATAAACTAAATAAAGAAAATAGCTTAAATTACACATACATTATAATAACCAAATCATGAGTGACAGAACTGTTTATAAAACCTTTAATATCAGCTATTCAGGAGCTGTAGGGTAAAGAAATACCCCTCAAAGGATAACTCGGGAATGCAGAGCCTTAAAAAATATATATATATATAAAATGAATAGTGTGTTTTAAAGAGGTCTACATTTATTACATATTAAAATGTAATCTATGTCTTTAGATTTGCGAGATATTCTACTGTCTTCGAGATTTAGAGTGCCTCAGAGTTTGTTTCAAGAAAATTCAAGTTATACATTTTATTTGTCATGTAAATATCTTTAATATAAAGCATTTAATTAAAATCATTACTGCCTTTTTGAAAACATCTGTATTTCGAAACATGTTCCATGTAAAGGGTAGTTGGGAATGGGAATATTTTCCTGAAAATCTTAGAGCCGCATCGTTTGAAGATGCTCAATTTAAATATCAAGTTTGGTGTTTAACGGACCTTTTGTGTTTGAGCTGCGGTGCTCACGGTGTTCACATCTATGTGTAGAATTTTTAGGTGGAATACAATACCTTCTCTATCTTTATGTACACTGTACATGGCAGAGAACGTAAATAACCACGCACAAACAGAAAGAATTAGTTTTATAAAGAGCCCATTGATGATTTAAACCTAGCTGTCTTTGGGAATTTAAACATTGTGGATGGTGGGAAAGTTTTTCCTAAAATGATTCATAGGTGTCACATAATATAATTTGAAAATCGATATTTTTTCCATTTTCACCTAGAAACTCTTAATGTGTAATTCTAGCTCAGGCTTTTCCATTGCTGAAAATAAAAGTTAAGACACTTTATCTTTTAAGCATGCCGGCTTTCATTGGTATGAAGATCATGCTTCCTTGTGGAAAAGGTTTTCAAGATCTAGTTTATAAGTTGTTTTTAAACATAACTGAAGGTACACTTATACTCTCTGCACACAACCATGCCAACTTGCCGTTATCCCGTTGAGAATGGCGACATGTATAGCAACCGGATTGTAATTACATATCATCCATAAGTTGTAACATAGGCATTGTTAACATGCATATAAATGATACTATTAGTTCCAGATTCTGAATACAAATGTATTATCATGGTTTGATCATTTTAGGCCTTTTGGATATTAGAATGTTTTGGTTTTCATTTTACATGGTTTGTAATTTTATTACCTTTCCGTCTTTACTTAGTAAGGTTCTGCATTCACATTGAGTGTATAAATATTTTTGTATTATTGTATTTTGCATAGGGATAGCTTATAAAACATCAGACATGTGACTATTCAATCGAGAAACTGGAGTAATTTTGAGAAATAAAATCACATCCCTGCTTAATGATATCCTATAAACGCATTTCACACTTCACCACTGACTTATCGTACGTCACAGCCTTGGAAAAGAGGATGAGATGAGTGTAATGTCAAAAAACAGTCGAAATCCGGACAGAGAGGGAGCCGCCATGGAGAGTCCCTAGCAGTTTCCAAGCAGTTCTTTATCTCGACGCGGAAGCGCTTGGAGCCCGTGCCTGATGTACAAGAAAACCTCCTGAGTCTACAAACAGCGACCAACACCATCCCGTCGCTGAGAGCTGTATTTCAAGAGCGCAATCACTTGCGCTATTACCGCAGTCCTCGCCGACACTAACAACCCTGAAAGAGAACGGTTGGGATGAAATGAAGGGGCAGGAAGTTCGGGGGATTGAAGAAACCTCCCCAGCATTTGGGAAAACCACCGAAAAAAAAACCACTTGCCAGAGAGGTCGAGTGCCAGTCCCACACGAAACCTGGGCCACCTGGCTCGGTTATGAAGTAACGGGTGAATAAGACGAGAAATCAACGATTTATCTACAAAAAACGCCAAAGTAAATCTCACTGCACCACGCGTCTATTATTTATTGTTGTGAGTTGCCCTGCAAAGCCATAGTTGGTTATGTTAGGTCTAAAAGGTGTTGAACACGTTTCGTCACGCACTGTGAAATGAACTCAGTAGACCACAGATCACCTCTCCCTGAAAATGCCAAGCGCAGTCCTTGCCGAAAGTAGAGGGGAATTAAAGAATACGCTATGCAAGAGCGATAGCTAAATGTTTTAAAAGTTGTCCCTTTACGATTGCCATTGTAATTCGCTTCCTTTCATGTACAGGGATAAAACAAAAGAAACACCGACGACGTCCTGTTTGAGAAAGTTTAAGTATTTTGAAAATAAAAACACTAACAGGTTATATCTCTAGAAATAAAAATGTATGTGATATGTTTTCTGAGGCGATTTCCAGAAAATTTAAGATATGTATATGTCATTAAAATATCTTAAGCCTATGGTATTTTAACCAAAATCTATAGAGCCATTTTGAGAAAATGAAAATGTTCTAAATAAGTTGAATGTACAGAGTAGTCGGAGGTTGTTGGATTTTCTTGCAAATCCTTGCGCTGTCACACTCTTGTAAGATGTCTAACTTAAATACCAAGTGTGGTATTTAAAGGACTCTTTGTTTTTAGTTATACTGCCCACAGACACACTCGAAGCTTTTTATAAAAATGCTTTTTCTTTACTCAGGGGGTCTCAAAACATATATTTCCGGTGAAATCCGGTGTATTTTGGGTGAAATACAATAGCTTCTCTATCTCTATCTACTATGTACACGCTACATATGTGCTTGAGAAAGTGAAGACAAATATGTATTTCAACCAATGCACCTGAATATAAACAGTAGTTAGAATAGTGGAGTTTTAACACAAAATGAACGAAAGAGATACGAATAAAAAAGCCCCAATCAAAATTCATTTGAATGCGAATTCCCTATTACCGGTATTGCCTCGACAACAGAAATAAACATCTACAGTGGGCAACCCACAGAAAACAGTCGTCTGGTTCTTCAACAGATGATAAAGAAATGTGGCAACAAGAAATAATAAAACAATTCGGGGATGTAATGGACGTTCTCAGCATCCGCCCGGCGACCCAGGAAAATCCCAAAAATCTGTATGGAACAGGAAGGTCGGATGTGGGAATCGAACCTATGACCTCCGAATGCGAGTTGCACTTTACCTCGGCGTCAACTTGTATATAGCAGAAAAAATATAAATAGATATACAAATAGATTTCCTTAAATTTTCTTCCATTAAATAATATATTAATAATAAGTTCATGGCGCGACAGCTCATGGGGAACCTTGGCCTACCGCCCGGACACTGTGTCCCCCATCTTGGTTCACTACAGACGTCAGATGGGGTACAGTATTGGAGGGTGAGACGTGGTGAGCGCCTCGAGTTCCCCCCGGTCAGTTAATGCGGTCCTCATGACCTGGAGCAGCTACTTCTCCTTCAAGTAGCTCCTCAATTGACCCCCCAGGGACCTACGAGGCTGAGTGAACCCCGGGCCAGGTATCCCAGCGAGGGAAAAATCCTCACGCCAGTACTGGGGATTGAACCCAGGACTCCCGCATGGTAAGCAGCTTAGCTACCACCGCGACTCATTAAATATATTAGTTACCTTAATAAAGTTTCCTTCCTACTTGAAACGGAAGTATTAAAAGTTCGGTTTGCATTTGTTGTAAATTTAGCAATTCATACTTCAATTATACAACTCAGTTCTCTTCTCAGTTCTTAGAATTTTGAAATTACAACTCTTTGTATCTGCGCTGCGTCTTATATATGAAAATGAACACTTATTAATTTACTCGTAAGGAAGAAAAACAACCTTATAAAGCTACAGTTTGTCCACATTGATTACATAAACAAAACGGATAAGTTATTTTACATATAGCTGTAAAAACGACGTATTAGAGTAAAAGACAAAAGTAAAATCAAACAATAAAATGTATGGAAAAGTAACACTTGTTTAAATACTGAGATAAATTAGGTATATAATAAATAAAAGAGCTGTTAGTTAAAGTTTATTTGTTCAGAGCATTGTAATTTGGAAAATTCAAATTAATGATGTTCTAAAATATTTAAAGAGCCTCTTATAAAAATAAAAACGATTATATTAATTCTCCTGAGAGGGTGTTTAATTGTTTCCAGATCTTTGTAAAACACTGGAATAATGCCAGATGCTCCTACCGACAATTTAATTACCTCAATTGTTTACTTTCTCTGCACGTACTATGTATTCAATACCGAGATTTCATCGGAAATACATGTTTTGGGTCCCCTGAATAAAAAAAAAAACGTTTTTGGAAAAAAGTCCGTGTGTGTGCGTGTCTGTGTGTCTGTGGACAGCATAGCTCAAAAACGAAAATACCTTTAAATACGAAACTTGGTAATATCTTCCAAGGATGCAACACGAAGATTTTCAAGAAAATCCCCCCACCCCCAACTACCCTTTATGTGGAACTTTTTTCGAAAATTTTGATTTTCTCAAAAATGGCTCTAACGATTTTGATTAAAATATCGTATATTAAAGATATTTACCTTACAAATAATATTTATATCTTGAATTTTCTGGGAATAGTCTCTGACGACTACTTCATTCTGGATGAGTTTTACGAAATTTTGCATCACTGCTAAATCGTAAGAAATAGACAAAAACTTACCACACAAAAAATGTAGAGAACATTAAAACACACAATTTATGTTATATAAATTTTTTCGAGGAGTTGATCGTTTTTAGATATTCCTTGTTTTTGATTTCAGGTTTAAAACACTTGTACTTTTTTCATACAGGGATTTGTCAACTCGTGTCCATACAAACAAAGGAACTTCAGTCACCTAGTAACCAGCTTTTGTCTTCACTTTAACCTATGATACTCCCATATTTCGCTTCTACTTACAAGGAAGCAAGTAATGAGACTATTTCTACTATTTTTTTCTCGATTAGCATGAAGTAAATAGAAAATAAGCTTATTAACAATAGCTTTTTACACAGAAGTAGAGAAAGTCTTGTGAATGGAACACATCAGATATTTCCAGTTTGCATTTGTTTTTGCAATACCCCACAATTGGTTATCTTCTTCTCCCAGATTTCGCCCTCCGTGGTGTAATGGTTAACATGCTGACCTTATATGCCCAAGGTCGCGGGTTCAAACTCGGCGGAGGACGATGGATTTTTTTGGGTGTAAAAAATCCTTCGGAAGGGTTGTCCCATGTTGTAGATTTACGACACGTAAAAGGACCTCAAGCCTGATAGAGAGGCCTCTGAGAAAAATTAAGCGGTCTTTCACACCCAATTTAGAATGGGACGCTGAGTACCGCAGTAGTTAAAGAGTGTCCATAAATAACACGCCATTTCGTTTTTCTTCTCCCAGATGTTCTTCTTCCAGTTATGCACCTTTTAAGCTCTTGTCTCTAAATGCGATAATACAATTTTACGGAAACTACCGTTTATCGCTAGGTCATGTACTTCTTCGGTAACATTTTTCTTCTTCTTCTTCTTCTCCTCCGGAGAGGAAAGGTCGGAACCGATGATGACGACAGAGATGATGAGGACGAAAGTTGATGAGTATAGGTCCTCAGGACATGAGCAAGTGTTTCATTCTCTGTGCAGACAGAGGTTGTTATTCAAGGACCTGACCGTAACACACCGAATGGCTCAAATGTTGGCCAGCATTTTGAGAGTTTAGTTAATACCTACTGTCACTCATAAGAGATAGAAGACTATTTAACTGAAAATCTAATGTGTTACATTCACATGACTCCCTCTACATTTCTGTAACAAATTATTCTTAAAAGCCTCGACAATGGAGATAGACATAAACAAATATGGTCTTATTACATGCTTTCTTGTAAGCGGAAAGGAAATAAGTTAGGCTAAGAGTTGACAGATTCCCGAATGAAAAAAGTTTAAATATTTTAAAACTGAAAGCAATAACAAGGATTACGTAAAGATGACCAACTCCGCGAAAAAATTTATATGACATAAATTGTGTGTTTTAACGAAATTAACATTTGTAGTACGTTTCTATCTATTTTTTACGGATTACCAATTATGCAAAACTCAGAAAAATCCATCCAGAATAAAAAGGTCTTCAGAGGTTATTCCTAAAAAATTCAAGATATGCATTTTATATCTTTAATATACAGTGATTTAATTTAAATTATTATTGCCATTTTTGAGAAAATCAAAATTTTAGAAACTTTTTCCTTATAAAATGTAGTTTGAGGTAGAGGAATCTTTCTCAACGTCTTCGTGACGCATCCCTGAAAGACTCTAAAACTTAATTATCAAGTTTTGTGTTTTACTGACTTTTTGTTTTTGAGTTGCCGTCTTGACCGGACATACCTGCTCTAGCGTAACATGCACTATGACGAGATATATAAATATAAAGAAAGGAGTGTTAAAGTGCCTTTCAGTATTAAAGGCAAATAACCCGAGAAAGTAAAAATAACTAGTTTAACTCCATGCTTTAAAATTATAAATTAAGTTCGGCTCTGCTGAATAAGGCATTAACGAGATCCAAACGAGCTGAAAGCGTTATATGTAATTATCTCGTAATATGCATTAAACCTGAATAGGAATTTGAATTTAAAATATTACCTACCGAAATGGACTGTTACCGTAGATTTACTAATCACTCTAGATTAGAAAACATATCTAACAAAGTCATAAGACAAACCATGAAAGTTCAACATTCAATTTTAGATTTTATAAGATATAAACAACTAGAATGGTAAGGGCATGTCCGCAGAATAGGAGATAAGTTTACCAACACAAGTTTGAGAATGAAACTCACCTGGAAGAGGAAGACGTGGTCGACCTTGACTTAAATGGGTGAACAATATTGAAAGAGGAATGAGGAAATTAGGTCTAGAGGAATTTGATTGGGAGGTTAGAGAAGAGTGTTGGCAGAGAATAAAAGCTTCAACTTTGGATACAGGAAGATGTTATTGTTTTTTTTTTTTTTTTGCAATGTAAACCTGTTTATAAATCAATATGCATTAAGCAATGGTATGCTGATGCTTGATAACTCGATCCTAACATTTATCTAGATCGACTCCGACAGCTTCAGATATCAATACCGAGACTTACTTATCGAACTCGTCCCTAAGATAATTATTAATGCGTGTTGAAATGTCTTCAGTCTTTAATTAGTTAAAGAACGCACGTTGCTAGTAGCTGTTCGTGGTGCCATAAAGCTTAATCATCTTGAAAGCAAC
Source organism: Hymenopus coronatus (assembly GCA_030762935.1). Classification (NCBI taxonomy): domain Eukaryota; kingdom Metazoa; phylum Arthropoda; class Insecta; order Mantodea; family Hymenopodidae; genus Hymenopus; species Hymenopus coronatus. The sequence goes on from CM060890.1 coordinate 19,262,804, forward strand.
TGAAACATGGGTCTAAATTCCTCCGATGGAAAGGATTGCAGTTTACATTTGTTTCTGCAGCTCCTCTTTTTACGTGCCTACTGGATTAATTTAGATGTGTTAAGAATTTCCTGTTCTTCTAACCTGCAGGAAAACGCTTCAGAGGAGCATTGCTCGCTTTAGCAGACAGGCTTAAAAATACTCCATTGCTTCGTTTCTACTATTTATTACTTTATTTAGTACACAGTACGTACTTCGATACCAGATTCCACTGGAATGTCACGTTTTACGGTTCCATGTATGAAAAAAAAAAATAGAAAGAAATCCGTGGGTGTGAGTTGGTGTCTATGTGCATCTATGTGTCTGTGAATACTACTTTTTGTAGGTTAAATTTAACTTCCTCTTGTGTTTTTTAAAGAGAGTTTAATTTTTTTATTTACTCAACACATCCTTCGCAAATCGATCAAACGCACCCAATTTCCAAATTCTTTCATATTTTCTCTCTCATGTGAGCTGTTCTTAAAAATAGGATTTTTGTCGAATTCAAAGCTCAAAAATTTTCAGGAAAATCCCCCAAACCAAATTACCCTTTACATGAGAAAAAATTACTCTTTCTCAAAAATGGCTCTATTTGAAATATTTACTTAGCAAACAAATTGTATGATCTATATTTTGAATTTTTTGGGGTGAGTCTCTGAAAATCTCATCTTTCTGAATGAATTTTGCATAAATGGTAAACCGTAAGATATACATAAAAACTTGTATGAAAATTTAGATCTTGTTAAAATTATGTATATTCTTTATATGTTTGTGGAGTTAATTATTTTTCAGATATTTATTTTAGTTGGTTGAAATTTTAAAATACTTAAACTTTTCTCAAACGAGGATTCTTTTGTCCTCCTCCTGGCCTTGCAAACAGAATCACACAGCAGCCAGCTTTAAAAAGGTTTCACTTTCATTATAGCTTGTGATTTTCCTTATTTCTCTTCTACTTAGGAGGAATTATATAATAAATCCATCTTTATCTCAATTAGCATGAAGTATTTAAAAGGATGTGTTTTTTATTTCATTTTGCAAAATAGAGAAAATTATATGAATGGAAAACATAAGATTTTTTATATAAATTTCGGGGTGAAATTGCAATGCTAAAAGTATTTAGCAAATTATACTATTGTGTTTACGGTAAAGTCAAAACTGAATACCTTTATTTGAAACCCTAAAATATCCACCTAACGAGCTATCATGACAAGTTGAAAATATGTAACTATTTACTCAATTTGCGACTGAAATGGGATTGTTTTACGATAGTTTTACTCGTGATGAAATATCCAGGAGTATAAACTGTACTCCTTTCCATAAGCTGAATATATGGTTTTATTACCATTACTTAAGTTCTCAGTGAACAGTTTAATGAAGTTAAAAGGAAAACATTGTGAGTTTTAAGATTAGGGATTTAGGGCCCACACAATTGAATCTGTTCACAGCGTGTCTTTCAAAGGAAGCTCCTTTATAAAACACTATATTTGAAAAATATGTTCTTCTATGCTTGAGCTAACTAGTTATGCTGTATTTTTATTATGATTGTAAATAAAATATCTTTGTAAACATATGTAGCACTATTTGGTTAACAGAACTCATACTATCTATTCTTAACTTCCACTTTGGTTGAGATATCCCTTAGTCTTCTTTAACATAAATAATCGGAGCGGAGAGAAGTTTAGTTTGTGTATAGGTAAACTGGTCCCAGCTTAAATATGTTATTTATAAATGATAAGTTTATAAAAGTACCATAAGCAAAACATGCAATAAAATATATAACATATGTAGATTGTATATAAGTAAACTGATGTCAGCCTAAATATGTTATTTATAAGCAATAAATTTATGAAAGTAACATAAGCAAAATATGTAATAAAACAGAAAACAGATGTATGAATAAAGAAAGAAATCGTTTAAATAATATGCCCTTAAGCTATATTTTAAAAGGTGTATGTTATAAAACGGAAATTGCGCTCATTGAAATCTACCGAGATCTGGTAAATATATCACCTTCCAGGCGGAATGGATGATAGATGAGATGCACCGATTATTTTCTCCAAGTAAACTCTACTCACTACTGGAAGTACAAGTAGAAAGCGCTGACAACTATTGCAGCCAAATAGAGCATTCCACCATCTCTCTTTCACAAAACCTGGGACCACACTTGAAAATGAGAAAGAAGCTGAATGAAAGGAAAATGAGGGAAAGTAAATCGTGGTAGAAGTGAAACTGTCTCAGCTTGGGCCAACCCTCTTGTAGCCTCAGTACATATTCAACTAGAATTATATATTTTTACTTTCTCTAGCCCGTATGTACAATGTGCATAGTGGATAAATAAGGTATTGGATTCCACCCAAACATTCGAAACCGAGACTTTTTTATTATTAAGTTTACAATAATACAATATTTGCATCACACATTCTTATGGGTTGGGTGACCGTACATGCTGTCTAAAAACAATTGAATTTAGAATATTAGCTACATATCTATTTTATATATCTTAACAACATTATAAATATACACACACACACTTGCACTCACAACTATACCACGTATTCACATTTATAGATTACTCAAACATCAAATAAGACTATACAATATTTACACAAATATTTTATCTCTTAGAGCACGAACTTCCATTAAGTATGTGCCCAGGCTTGGCCACTTTTGGCTGTTTAGAATCAAATCTCAAAATGCTGTCCTTCCTCTGATTGAAGCTAAAAATACTACCGGCAGTAATGTTTTCCTAATATCTCCCATATGCACGCAATCTGCCAAAATATCTGTCCAGTCTTCCTGATCCCCGTAAAAGGGGCAAATCCGCCTACCAGCTTCATCAATTACCTTACGGGTTTTCCACCCTTCCAACCTGAGCCACGCTATTCCCGATTTTTGTTTCATACCCAATTTTAATATATATGTTTCTTTACCCCACCAAATTTCTATTTCGTTTTGTAACTGAATGACGATTTTTGTCTACACTCATATTCTATTTCCTGCCTGTTTATATCGCATAGTCGTCTTTTTACTCCATTCACGACGTTATAACTATTTTCGTTACCCCTTTGCCAAATATCATTTAAGCCAATCTTTGATAATCCCCGTTGAAGCCCCGCCCCTACCATTTTGGGTGTTCTATGTTATTTATCTGACGGAAATATATGTTTCAAAGCCCCTGAGTTCGGAAAACGCAGTTTTAGAAAAACGTTCTAGTGTGTGTGCCTGTGGACAACATATCTCAAAAACCAAAAGACTGTTGAATAAAAAACTTCCTATTTAAGTTTATTATCTTCCGGTAATGAGACACGAAGATTTTCAAGAAAATGTCCTCACCCTAAACTACCCACCCAGCTTTGACTCCTCCCAGCCGGTATCTGTTGTCTAAGTCACTGGCTCAAGGTTAATCCAGAGACAGGAAAACGAACCAATGAATGATGTTATAATGGTTGTGGAATGAAGGGGTAGTAAGTGTACCGCCTACATGGAGCATTTTAGAAACTTTTAATTTTCTCAAAAATACTACTAAGATTTTCATTAAAATACCATATGTTTAAAATGCTTTATATCAAATGTAATGTATATCTTGAATTTTCTGCAAATACTTCTGAAGCCCTCTTCCTTTTAAATGACTTTTGCACAACTAGTAAACCGTAGGAGGTACAAAGAAAAACTTAGTGTACAAAACTCATAATTTATGACAAATACAATTCTTTGTGTAGTTAAACTCTCCGTAGATATATTCCCTATTATTAGTTTCATTTTTCCTACACCTATAGTTTTATAAAATAGGTAGATGCAATTCCTTTTTTTTTCTTCTTCTTCTTCTTCTTCTTCTTCTTCTTCTTCTTCTACTGTTCAAGCGAAGAGAACGGAATTTTAAACCTATCATACAGCGATCAACTATTTAAGGGTTTGATATCACTTAAGCCTACTATTTTCCCTTAATTGCGTTGTATTCACAAGAAAAATATGTTATAACGGCAAATTTGTAGATGTTAATGTCGATTAACGTGAAGTAAATAAAATAAAAAGCTTTTCAAACATAAGTTTATTTATAAATTATTTTTGGATAGTTTTTAACGTCCGCTTTTACTATCAATGGTACCGCAGGCGATATAAATGATAAGAAACAGCATGGGAAGTAGATAAACGACAAAGCTTTTTAAAAATACATTTATTTATAAATGGACAGAAAAAGCCATGAGAATGTACCACACCAGGTTTTTTAAGAGTGTAATATAATTGTTGTATTATGGTTTTGTTTAAAAATGTTAATGTAAACTTTTATTCAACTTATCACATAAAGTAATTAAATACTATTACCAGCACATACGCCTTATTTCAGTGTGAGGGATTAAGCTGTACTAATAAATTATAATCTTTAATATATATGAAATTTTCATTCTTTATCCAGCAACTTTTCTTTGTAAGGATATTGATTCTTTTCAGACAAAATGAAAACTATAATTGTGTACATTTATCTGGACATACGGTGTATACTGTTAGGTATATAAATATATAGCTTTTCTTAAATAGTACCTTAATGTGTACTCACCTCGGAGTAATAGTTGTGTTTTTCTCTTCTTATTATTCTTTTTATTATTATTTATTACATTTTTCCTACAAGCAATTACATAATTTCCTACTTGATGTGTTTTGTATGATCTTAACTGCTCGGCATTACGAACAACGCCTGTTAGATAGATCATCCGTTTCGTTTCTATCTAGTGTGTGGCCATTGGCCTTTAAGAAAGTCTCCAAACTCAGTTCAGATACAGTCCTTATAGCGAGGCTTGCCCAGTTATGCCTTACGACCCGCTAACTCAAGGAAAATAAACAAGTATGTCCTGTATGCTACATATTGAGAATATACTTCTGTTATTAAGTATAGTCATAAGTCTGCAAACGAAGCAAATACTGTTGTAATGTTGTTCATTATAGTATTCTTAATTACCAGTATAAATATCTCACGCATACCCTTAGCAGCCTGTATGGAATAAATTATTTTGTATAGTTATGCAGATTTGAGATTTAATAATTTGTTGTATTTTAACTTTCTACCGATTCACACTCTAACTCTTTTGTTCTCTTTAGTGCGCAATTTGTATTAGTTAGGGATAACATTAGAATGATTCTATATGTTCTCCTTGAGCTGCAACATACTTCAAAATGCAAAATGGAGAATCTGTGGTCTCATGCACAATTTCAAACTTCCAATTGTACTTAAACAATTAAATAATTATTACCATTAGTTAGTTAATCTTAAAATGGTTTAATCAGAAGCTCATTGTAAGTCAATTTTAAGTGCAAGTAAATCAGAGTTCCGGAGTGTATATGATGAGAAAGGTTCGAATATGTTATAGTAAAGTTTATGACCAAAATGAACTAAACTCACCATGCTTATAGACTTTATTTCTTCAGTCTTACATATTATCAACGCTCAAATACTATTTATAAAGGTTGTAGTAGTAATTAAACACCTCTCAAAGAGTCGGGTCACATTTTCATTCATTTCATTCAACGCTGTAAAACACTAATATTAAGTGGATTTTTAGTTTGAGGCTGTCCTACTGTCCCATAAGTACCTCACCTGAGGGGTAGATAACGGTTGTTGTTTTAAAAACAACAACAGCAGTGGTAAAAAGTACCAACCTTAGAAAGCTTAAATTTGAAGTTTGAAGTTTGACGATTTTACATTGGTTATCATTTGTTTGGTAGCCATCATTTATGAATGCTCTCAGCGAATTTGTAAACGTGGATAAAACTGTCATTGTTATGCATTACAATACTTTCACTTGAAAGCTCTTAGTACAACTAATATTAAAGCTGAGCAAGATTCTACTTTTGGAGCGACTACTCCTTCGTTTACAACAGTGAAATATTGGGTGGCAGAGTTTAAGCGCGACCGTACGAACTGCCAAGACGAACATCGCTGAGGTCAAACAAAGGAGGTTACCACTCCAGAAATTTTAAAGAAAATCTAAAAAATGATATCGGATGACCATCGACTGAAAGTACGCGAGCTAGCAGGCATTGCAGGCATTTCTAAAGTATATGAACATCGCATCCTGACTGAAATCTTGGTTATGAGAAAGTTGTGTGCAAGGTGGGTGCCGCGTTTGCTCACAATAGAACTAAAACAGTGGCGTGAGGATGTTTTAATTTAGTGTTTGGCAATATTTTGCTGAAATAAAGCTGAGTTTTAGGATCGAGTCATAACAATGAATGAAACCTGGGTCCATCACTTCACATCTGAAACGAAGGAATAATCAAAACAGTGGTTTGGAAGAGGAAAACCGGCTCCAAAGAAGGCTAACACACTTCCATCTGCAGGCAAGGTCATGGCGTCGATTTTCTGGGACGCACGCGGGATAATTTTCATTATCTCAAAAAAAAGGAAAGTAATCAATGGCGAATACTATGCGAGCTTGTTACAGCTTTTGAGTGATGAAATCGAGCAAAACGGCCGCATTTAGCGAAAAAGAAAGTTTTGTTTGAACAAGACAATGCACTAGTTCACATTCCATTATCGTCATGATTAAAATCAATGAGTTAAAGTTCGAATTGTTTCCTCAGGCACATTATTCGCCAGTTAGATCCATCTGATTATTTTCCTAACTTGATGAAAAAGCTTGGTGGTAGAAGATTTGCCAGCAATAAAGATGTGGAGTGTGCAGTTGATGGCTGTTAATGGCCATTTTGCAGACTTCGATAGACAGGATATCGAAGCTATTCAACATCGCTGAGAAATATGTATCAGCTGAAAGGAGACTATGTAGAATAATAAATATGTTTTCCCGCAAAACGTTTATGCTTTCTTTGTTAGGTCGAGTACTTTTGGGACAACCCTTGTAAGCTCTGGTGAACTCATACTGGACTATAGGCAAGGTAAAAACATTTCCCGCAATCATTATGCCCCTTGGCCGGTCCTAGTGTACATTTTGCATTATTGTACTCAAGCGTCGATGATTTGTTTTGTGATATCGTCCAGTTTTTAGCTGTCACCACTAAATTTCAATCATTATTTTACTTGTTTATAGAAAAAAAAAAAAAGAAAAAAAAACTGTCACTCAAATGAACTTGTTCAATTTTTCTTCGTCACTTCACTTTCTTCCATGCCACTGCAGCAGAAATGGAATTAGCACTCTGTAACCTCTTCTTCCGGATGGTTAACTCACTGGGAGTTTCTCCAATATCTGCGGAAGTAGTTCTCACTCATATGGTATAACACGGACTCTCTCAGAGAACACACTTTATATCGCACCAGAAATTTTCTCGCGAATCACTCATTGCTCAGTTATTCGCTCACTTGCTTTAACTGACTCGATCACGGGAGATGCTCGCTTATATAGCAAATAATATCTCCGAAGAACCTTCTCGAGGGATCTGAGAGTCTTCTTGAGGTGAGGGTAGAAGAAACCCCCATAACCTAGTTATCTCTGGAAAGTGCGGTGTTCTAGTTATTTCTGGATATTGTAGGCCGTGCCTTGGTCGAGTGGTTAGACCACTCCTCTCACCTAGACGACCCAGGTTCGATCCCAAGCGCCACATGTGAGATTTGTGGTGGAAAAAGCGGAGCAGGGGCGGGTTTTCTCGGGATTCTCTGGGTTCCCCCACCATCGCATTCCACCGGTATTCCATCTTCATTTCATGTATCACCGCCTGCGGTGCCACAAGTAGTAAAAGCGGGCGTTAAGCACTAACAAAACAAATCTCTGGATTTTGGTAGTCAAGAGCGCTGCTTATCTTTGTTTATTTTTGATGGTCCAGTTAGCACGTAACTCCGTCAAGTATATATGAATCACCGCTTGTATTCTTCCTAAATACAGAAGTTACATGTTCAGTCAAGCAAAAAAGAAGTTTTCTGTTAATACGACCTGGATGAACACTTTTAGGAGTATTAGTATGAGTTTATCATTTCCCTCAGATTACGTGCATGTATGAAAACGTGTTTGATATAACATCAATTTCAATAATCTGTGGACAAAATGTTTTCAAGTAATTATATTAAATCTGCACACACTTTTTATGATACAAACTAATAATTATTTTTTTCTTTTTCCAGGACGTGGAAAGGGCAAGAAAGGAATGGGTCAACTCATGATGATGCTAATGATGATGAAAGGTACTTTGCTGCCGATTGCTTTTGGCACTTTAGCTATGTTGGCAGGGAAAGCTCTTATGACAGGCTTGCTATCTCTAATGCTATCGGCTATCATCGGTCTCAAGTCCCTCACCAGCGGCCATGGAAAGCAAGCCGTGACGTACGAGATTGTCCAGAAGCCAGTCTATTCTCATTCTCATACACATTCTCATGAGCTGCAGCATCATGAACATGGTGGTAGCACCAGCGGCGGAGGATATGGCCACTCATCTTATGGTCGTAGCTTCGGAACAGAGCCAGGCACTTTGACATTCCAGGATGCACCGGAGGACTCAGATCCTCATCAACTTGCTTACAACGGTTATAAGGATGATGTAATATCTTACAGCTAATGTTAAATGGATTTATATTAGATTCAGGCCCTGCAAGGACGCGCGAGTTCTTAGAAAGCTTTTTCAGATGAACTCATTCTTTAAATTATTTATTTATGTAACATATTTTATTACGATTAACAATTTAGAGCTCCAGATATATCCCAAACGTATAAGCAATTGTTTGGACAAGTATTATGAACAAAATCAAATTAGAGTTAAAAGAAAAAGAAAATAAATAATCAAGCAAACTTTAAAATTAAGGTCAACACTTAATTTTCGTTACCATAATCAGATATCCAATACAAGTAGCGGAAATCTTCAGATCTTAACACTGAACAGCAGTAATATTGTTGCCTATACAATACATAGTCAACACAAAACTAATGTAACGAAGTTCTCTGTCCTGGAAAGATTAACCAATAGAATTCTATGGAATATATTATTTTCCTCGTAATAGTAAATATATAATACAATAGTGAAGTTAGTTTTAAAGTAGGTGAAAACTAAACATTGCTGAACATTTTTTCATCGCTCTCATATTTAAGAAACTTTGCTTGTCCTAGGATTCATTATTCCGTCAACATCATAGGAGAAGCTTACTCTATGCAGTGATTAGGATTTATATAATTAAATCTAGTTATTTAAGTAAGGCAGATTAATAAGTTCAATCACATTATATAACAAAGACAAATAAATAATTTAAATCAATCAAATTCAATTGTCGGTGATTTCCCTTTCGTAGGTATCAATCTTCAGATATACGCTATTATTAATTAGTCCTAACATTCACATATTCAGCAGCACTATCTTATTATTTCATTGATGATTATTCAATTCGTAGAAAACTAGGTGGCTAGATCCCGAACTTCATGACGAACGACTTTAAACATGGATAGGTAGAGTCAGACTGAAAAATGTAATGCCATAGCCGGGATTTGAACCACGGATCTCCCGGTCTCTAGCCGGTTGCTCTGCCACTTAGTTACCATGGCAACATGCCGGCATAGCATTGAATATCTCAACTGACTCGAATGTTTCCCTTGAGATGACAACCCCAACCTCGACTTACAATGTTGTAAGTACTTTAGGTCCCAGAATTCATAGTATAACCAACTATCATGGTCAATTTTTCAGTCTGATTCTATTTATCCAGCTCTTGTCCTATACACGACTTGTGTGAAAAAAAAAATTAATCTGACTTTCAAAAGATTTCGCTTAACTCATATAGCTACAACAATAATAATAATAATAATAATAATAATAATAATAATAATAACAACTTTTATTTTATATTCCTCTGTTCAATAGTACTTGCAGCATCCGTATATTAAACTAAAATTTATTTTATTGTCGTGCTAAAAAGTTATATTAAACTGCAGAGGGACGAATTATTACCAAACGCGTAATTGAAAAACCACTCTGAGAGAGAGAGTGCGCATAAAATAACATCCCTGTTTTCTAAATATAAAATGGCCGTACTACCAAATGATTCAGTAGTTATAATTTTTATTGATTTACCATCTATCCGAATTCTTTATTTAATTGATGAAATTAATGAACCCACATTAATAGTTCATAAGAAATAGTTTGTACTGCTGCACCAATCCTCCTAATAATGCTTAATTAGAATTTGAAGATCAACATTACTGATCTCACGATAAATTAAAGTTCATGCCTCTCTTTTATTGCTTTGATTGCCTAACAATAATGAAAGAAAAATACAGTTCTGAAACACATTAAAATAGAAAACAAATCAAAGTTAAAAATAAATATACTTTTGTATGTTCAAACATTTCGAGACAAAAATTCACATAGGTATACTAAAGTTCAAGGAAACGAAAGTTCTTCTTTTTCCTCTTATATCTCCTGCAGTTCATGATAATAGAATACGTTCAGGATCTAGATAACTACAAGTAACCGCAGATTATGTCTGAATTTGGAATCGGAATGTCGCCTGCAATCGGCTATGTTTTTCGCTCAGTTTTCCTTTGATTAGTATTGTCTGTTTAAAGTTAACATGAATGTCTACCTTTTGTTTTGTTTCCTTCACAAGATTCAGTACGAAGCATAGATATGGGATATTAACACGTCATAAACCTTCTACGAGTTATATCATAATTTCCCTTCACAGAAAAGTCATCGAGGATGATATAAATAAAAAATATATTGCAAGATAAAATTGTTATTCCATAGCGATAAGTTACGCTGTGAAAATTAATTATTATGGCTTATACAATATTGATCATGCAGATAATACATAAGTGTATATATTCTTTGAACATGCTCAAAATAAACAATTCTCTTAATTTTATAAAAATTTCTGTATATTTGTATACATTAATTGAAATACTCCTGAATATTTTCCTGTATATTCATTGAGTTTGTTCTTAGAAACAACTACAAATCTCAAAAATCTCACCTCAACTACTTTTGCAATACTACCAAAGAATCCTTACTTAGAGTCCAACAGTCATATATCACAGGCACCGGTAAAATATTATTAATTAACCTAACCTAATTAAAACCTAACTTTAACAATGTTTCTTTCCAGACTTTCCTTGATAATATTCTTCGAATTTTTCCGCATATGTGATGCAGTATTACAAATGTGATATAGAGTGTATCAGTTTGATAGTGATTAGTAATGTTTAATTTATTGTATGATTCAATCATTTAGTTATTATGAATTAAGCTTCAAATGAGTCAGATATATACCGTATTTCTTTATAATATATAGCTCCAACCCCACTAACTCTATTACCAATGTGATACTTCTGGCTAAAGTAAGAAAGAATCAAAATGGTGCATTCAAACAATTTTCAAACTACAGAAAATGTACTGTTGATATTTAATTTGTAAATATGGCTATATATTTCACATATATTGTTATATGACATTTTTAATGTTATGTAGCAGATATTATATCACTCTCTCTTTTGTGTGTTTATTGGATGCAAAATGAATAGATCGCTTTTATTAAGAAGGCAACGGTTCATATTCAAGGGGCGATACATAAATATTTAGTTGCCCTTATTAAAGAATTTAATACGTTTGCCTCGTATTAAGTTGGGAAAAAGTTTACGTGTTAAGACTTAATATCTTATAGTGTTTATTATTGTAGAGACAATATTTCATTCTTTAAAAAGTATAGTTATTTCCTTGCTGGAGTTAGCATTAACTATAAATAGAACTGTGCGAGTAGATAAAACCAATGCGTTTATTTCACAACAAGCAACTACATTCAGACGGTGACAAAAACGTTACGCAACAGAAAACTAATGAGCTACTAAAATACTATGACAAAACTCAAAAGTTAAAGAAACTTGCTTAGCAGGAAGTCAATAAATGTAAATTCTTTTCTTATGTTCCCAGTTAGGTGATAATCACATACTCCATTAATGTTGTCTCAAGATGATACTGCAGCAACTTTGGTGCATAAGAACGAACAAAATAAATAGAATCCATTCAGATATACAAATACAGTATTGAAAGTGTAATTATATTTGTGTTCAAACTTATGGAAACCCATGTAAATAGCTGTATACATTCGGCAAGTAAGTGCATGAAAGTAACCTACATAAGTGTGTATTCTGCATTTTCTTATTTCTTTTTGTACTATTTGTCCCTTCCTAAACCCACAGAAAAATCCTAACGGCGTGTAATGGTAAAGCAATCAGAGAGTCTTAGATGTAAAGGTAGTACCAAACATTTTTTTAAACCGATTTACATATAATTATATTTCACCAGAAAATAAATGGAGGAAGTTTTCAAGTATGTGCTAAACTTTATTTTAATCAGACAGCCTAACAACAGCCCAGATTCCATACTCTATCTTTCTAGAAACGTTCGAGATTTGATATTATAAAGACTTCTTGGGAGGTATTGTTACATCATATTATCAAATTCATTGTAGAATCCAGTTTACAGCACTATAGGAACTTTTAGAATTGCAAACTCTTCGTAATATCTTAACTGGAAACTACCGAAAAAGCAAATTAGAAACCCATTATCAAGGGTCTGAAAGTGCCTACAGCAACGCCGCAAAAGTGTCTTTTTCAGACTAGAAAAAATATAACAATAATGGCTATCGGTCTCTCATCATCCCAGTGGTCCAGCGTTATTGAGATTGTAAGCGCTCCTGGCAGGAACAAGGAAACTCACAATGATTGGAGACCTTGAAACTCTATTTCGCGTTCTTAGCTTCTGTCGCAAAGGAGAGTTGTGTAAGAAAAATCCGCACCATCGACTTAGCAGTAAAATTACGCTCTGCTGTCGGAATTTAAATAAGTAAGAACTACACCAAGAAGTGACCTGAAGGTTCTAGTAAGCGGATAGACATTGCAGTTATAAATAGAAAATCAAACAAAATCATTATACTAGACCCCATTGTTAGATATGCACGTGATCAAGTTGCAGAGGTAGATACTGAAAAGGAGTCACCATTGAACCTTATTTTCCTGCCCTCAGAAGAAAATAACAAATACGAACCGGCAACATGTAGAACAGTTACAAAATTTACTATCAATGGCAATAATTACAAAATAAATCTTTGACGATTTTGATAGATTTCCAAATTTACATAAATATTTGTATAATACTACATAAGTGAATATAACTGTTACGTGGAACAAAACAAGCATACATGCACCGGTTAACTGCCAATAAACTAAATGTTAAAATTTAAAAGAAAATCATAATTTTAAAATAAGAAAATATAGAATTTACATACAATTTGCTATTTAAAAAGCGAGTTAATATTATTAAAGTTGTCAAAATAGATTCATTTGTAAGTTGAACCTTTATAGCCTCCCTTATATAAAGGCAGTTATCCCTTGTGAAATGTCTCCCTTTACTTGTAACAAAAGTGTAAGTATGTAGAGAGGTGATAAACACATACTAGTCGATACGATGATACTTGAAGGGTAATTAATAATGAAGGAAATAAATCTGAAATATATGGAGTCG